>JAUTXW010000364.1:0-199648 GCA_030620095.1 Kuschelorhynchus macadamiae
AACCAGATTAAAGGATGCTATACCTTAATTGAAAACGTTAATAAACAGTTGCTAACGCTAAATCAAATAAGTAAAGATTTGCAATTTTTAAATGAACATGTTAAAAAGGAAGACAAAAAATTAAGTGATGATATCAACAAAATTAATAAAATAATGGAAACAAATATAAGAGAAGTAATAATTGAAAAACACAAGGAAAAAATTAAACAATTAAGAACTTTTATAAAAAGGTTAGATGATGAAAAAAAAAGAAATCAAAATAGCATTCTTAACAGTAGAACAATTGACCAACTCACTTTGGAAGAAAATCAACAATATATTTCCTTGGAAAATATAATGTCCAGTGTAATTAAGAAATTAGAGCAAGAATTAAATAAAACAGAGGAGGAATTCAAAAATAGTGATAGTAGATCAACTACTTTCTTAACTGGAGAGATAAAAAAATCCTTTAATGCGTTAGAAAAGGAGATTACTAAAATTAGTAAAATTTTAAATGAAAAAAGTTATACAATACAAATTGATAAATTGAATGAATGGGAAAAAACATATAAAAGTTATATTTCGAATTATTACAAAACATAGAAAGTGAACTTCCTTAAAATTGAATAAACAAGTTTGTTGTCATGACAACCGTTAAACAACAAGTCGTTAATGAATTACATAAACCTGCTAGAAAAAACTACAAACGCAGAAGGGTGGTAGTGAAAGGGTTAAATGATCTTTTTCAAGCTGATTTGGTTGAAATGTTACCCTATGCCAAATTTAATAAGGGATTTAAATATATCTTGATTACCATAAATGTATTTTCTAAGTATGTTTGGGCCGAACCGTTAAAATCTAAATCTGGAAAAGACGTAACAGCGGCAATGAAAAAAATATTAATCAGTGCAAAAACTCCACCAAAAAACTTGCAAACGGATAGAGGGAGAGAGTTTTTCAATGTAAATTTTCAAAATTTGATGCAACAATTTCGAATTAACCATTATAGCACGTTTTTCAATTTGAAAGCGAGTATAGTAGAAAGAGTGAACAGGACTTTAAAGAATAATATGTGGAAAATATTTAGCATTCAAGGAAATTACAAATGGTTTAATATATTAGCGGATATTGTAAAAGATTATAACAATACAAAACATTCTTCAATAGGAATGAAGCCAAAACAAGTAAATAAAACAAATGAAAATAGAATCTTGAAATCTGCATTTACTCATGCTAAAACGTTAGATATAAAATCTCCAAAGTTAAGTAAAGTGGGTGATCACGTACGAATAAGCAAGCATCAAGAGGCATTTTCAAAAGGTTACACACCAAATTGGTCAAATGAGATATTCCCCATTAAAGAAGTTAAGATGACAAACCCTTGGACATATTTAATTCAAGACGAAGATAATCAGGACATTCTGGGTGGTTTTTATGAGCAAGAATTACTAAAAGTAAAGCATACCGATGTGTATCTTATTGAGAAGATTTTGAGAAGGAAAGGAAACAAAGTTTATGTGAAATGGTTAGGACTTGATAAAAAATATAATACATGGATTGATAAAAAAATATTGTTTAATTAAATTGAAATTAAATTTTAGTTAAATTTGTTTTATTTCTGTTCCTCACTTTATGCTTTAGCTGATACAAATTACAAAGTCTTAATGTGCTAATTAATTTCAAATAAAATTCACATTTACTAAACTAAAATTTTATTAAGTAAAACATCAAATACAATTTTTATTAAAACGTGTCAAATATATTTTATTTCTATGTTCCTCAGATAATATCGAATCTAGAATAAGTTTACAATCATTTATTCTTTTTTCAAAACGGAGTCTATCTAAGTACCACATCTGAAAGTTACTCCTACGGGCTTGTCTGTAAGCAAAGCTCCACTTCACTAACACATGCACCTTATTGTTCTCTTCCAGAAAAGATATTGTTTTCTTCGTAATATTTTCTTTTTGATCCATTTTCATTGTTTTCTTCGTAATATTTTCGTTTTGTTCCATTTTGCTTCAATTTGTTTTCCATTTGTTCAGGATATAAAGCAAGTAATTCCATCATAGTTGAAACATTTTCACTGTTAGGATTTTCTGTTGGACTTATTATATTATAAACATGCGTACACAAGTCGCCACAATCAGATGAAATATTATTTTGAAATATGTATTGAATTCTTGCCTTTTAAGTATAGATAATCTATAATCAATAATTTCCTTTAATCGCCACAAATTGTCCAAAGACTCTTGTCCTAAGTATATGAAGTGTGGGCCTTTTGTAATTTGTAGAACAGGGGTATCATTTATTTTCTGAACCTGCAGATGAATGTTGTTTATATTCACACTGGTTTGATCAACTTGAGGAAAGTAGAAATTGTTTACAATAATTCCTTGATGAACACAAATGTCTTTCCAATTTTCTTCGGTTAGTGCGATTGAAAATCCAGTTTTTCCACCAATTACAATTTTTGGAGAAAAATCATTTAAACTAATGACAACAAGAACAAATTTTGACAAAGAATTATTTAAAAAATAAATTTTTGAATTAAGAAGCGTTTCCAAAGGTTTATGAACCACGGCGTTGTTCATAATGACTAAACGAGACTGAAACATATTGTGTTATTCTTGTACTTAAATATTCTCATCCCCACTTTCTTTAAAGTTTCGATTAAAATGGATTAATGAAAAAATAGATTTCCAGTTTGAAATTTGTAATAAAGATAAATAATTAAAATGGTAATGTATAAAAATAATGCAAAGTTTAATGTAACACTAATGATGGAAAAGTAATAATTTTTGAATCCGTCATAATAATTGGTACAGTTGGGGGTTAAAATTTGTAACTGATTATTTTTAAACTCTAACCTTTCTATCCAATTTGTATCAAAAATAGATCGATTTGGATAATGATACAAAATTTTAAAAAATTTACTTGCATTTTCATTTCCATTTATTCGTTCCATCCAACTAATTGTACTATTGTTAATTAATCCAATTTTCATAAATTTACGATATTTACTTAGAGTGACGTCTGTTTTATTAGAAAAACATATTTCACACTGTGTTACGCCAGGGGGATGATGAACATAAAAAACATTTTGGAAAATAAAATAAAGAAGAATAAATTGAGATCTACTGATAGTCATTAAAACAAATTAATAATTATATTCCAAATTTATTAACATTAAGCAGATACTTTCACCACGAAAGCAAAAGCAGTTGTAAAAAAATAACAATAAAATACTTAATTTAAATATATGTAAAAGTTCATAAATAAGGATATTAATAATACTATATAAAATGTGTAGCTTGAAGACTTATTTTGAATGGTTACAATTATTCGATTCCTATTTTTCCATAAACAGTTATTTAAATCACAATTCCTAGCAAATTTCTTATGCTCCACAATAGGATCATCATAACTTAACCAATCAAAAATTTCAATACCACAATAAAAACATTTACAAATATCATTGATTGAAGTATAGTAAAAGCCAGCTCCAGCTAACACTTCTGGTCTCAATTTTCCTTTCCATTTTTTAAAAGTGGAAAGTCGTTTTTCATATGTTTTAAAATAACTGTTATCAATTTCTTTGTCAAAAGTTTCTATGCACATTTTGTGAAAGACTTATGAAGACTAACTTTGGTTTCAAAAACAACAAATTTAAATACCTTATAATATCTACATAAATATATCTAAATCTTCATGTTCTGCATTCCATTGATACAAAGCAATATCTTGGTGTCCCCAAGCTAATGTATTAAAACTATGGGGAATTTTATACCGCTTATCATCTTCGGAACTCAAAGCCAATTTATTAATTAACTCTGTAAAAATTGTATGTTGTCTAGATCGAAAAACATACATTGAACAAAAGGTTTTAGAATGATTTTCAACAACATCTTTATAATGAATAAAATCCAACTGCTTTTTAATTGCACTTTTTTTAACACCTTTTGCTTTTTTTGTTAAACTGTTTTCCGTTTTAATACAATATGCTTTTGCTCCAGTACCAAAGAAAGCAGTAATGGGTTCACCAGCATATTCATCTTTGAATTTTCCTATAACTGACTTTGTAATAGGCATTTCATGAATATTATTAAATTCATAATTAGATGTGTCAAATTTGTGAATATTTTTTATCATGTCAGAATAAATATTTGGAATTGTGACTTCTAAAATGAACGAATCGGTATCGGTGTATAAAAGTGAAATATTTTCCTGATAAAGAGGTTTTAAAAAATTATAAAAGAAATCATACATGACAGTTTTAGATATATCTAATATTGAGAAGCCTACATATATTGGTTTATTGTAAGTAACTTGAATCTTTTGCATTTGAATAGCTACCAAGTTTTCAGAAAATATTGTTAAGTCCTTGAAATATGGTTTTGCAATTAAATTCTCAGCACCATCTTTTCTTCTATTTTTTTCCCACTCTGTAACAAGTCTTACGTCAATTCTCCTATCAACATTTTCCATAGTCTTGCCATAAATACTATTATTTGCCAACTTGTAAGTATTACGATCAAATTCATTCTTTGAATCATTTCTTAATCTTGAATTCAAGTCTATATATTTTTTCAACCAATCAGATTGAGAAAACTGTAAAACTCTATGAACTTTAGTTAACTTGAGTCCATGTTCCAAACATTGTTTTAATAATTGATAGTGAATAACATATTTTGATTTATCATTTAAATTGGGTATTAATTTTATGCATTTAGAATTTGGCGGTTTAAAGTTTTCTGGACAAAACGGAAAATCGTTATGATAGGAATGTAGACTTGTAGGATATTCTAAATCAACTTCTAAAACATATCCCTTATTAGATTTTTTAGAAATATTCATAATATTTAAATCATTGATTTCTTTATCTGTTAACCAAACAAAATCTCCCGTTGGAATGTGCTGTGACATTGCATAACCATACAAATTTGTTGCATCATAATAAATTATGTATTTAGTTGGCTTTAAAGGATCAAAATTTAAAAGAAATGGGTTATTAGCTTCAGATTTTCTACAAATGCAAGAGCTCACACCACCGCCAACGCTTTTTTTGAAAAAGTGTATCATATCTGGATCAGTTAACAATTCTAACTCTATTCCAGTATAACGCAAACACGCCTCCCAGGATAAACCTGGAAAAGTGTATGAGCTGGATCGAGCTTATATGTGGATAAACAAGTGCTTCTAAAATTTTCTAAAATATCTGCCAAAAGTAAAGTATCAGAGAGTAAGTAAACGTCGGAGTATTGACCAAGAGATTCACATTTAAACAATTGCCAAACCTTTACAGCTCTTTGGTATTCTGCATCACTGATGTGCTCATCCGTTAAAGTATTATAAAATTGATCTTTCTGAGGTAAAGTTGTTTCTTCTAATTTTAAATAATCATCAATATAACTGTAAGGAAATACACCTTTTTGCCGAATAAGTTTAAATCTTTCTTCATCATTGAAATTTTTTTTTATTTCCTTACATTGTTCATCTTTTAAGCTTTCAGAGAGTTTTGATAAAGAATGGGATAGAAATTGAAAAGAATCAATAAACCTTAATGATATATTTTTTTTCTTAGCCTTTTGTGTCTTTTTATCAAAATAGTTATCCACATGAATAAGCTTTTCAAATGAAATATATTTTTCTTTGTTTTGTGCGATAACTGTTAGTTGTTCTTTGTTTAAGCATAATTTTTTAAGAAATAGATGAGAATCATAATTACGCAAATTATGCAATATAACTGGAATAAAGTTAGGTATTCTGTAATTTATGTTGCAGAGTGAATGAGCTGGACCTCTGTAAAGACCGGTTATATGACAATGATCTGCAACCCTGTCATTTAAAAGAGGTTTATTACAAATATGACAAACTTTTTCATAGTTATGATAAATTTTGTCCAGTTCGTTCAAAGGGATCATTTTTTTAGGAGCCTTTAAATATTTATTGTATATGTTATACACATCTCTTTCTAAAGAATTTATAAATAATGTATCACAATTTTGACCTCTATATTTTTCAAATTTAGAATAATTATCGTCGAAGGAACATTTAATGTAATAGGCAAATGAATGTGGAATATGTTCATATTGTTTTAAGGTGTATGAAGTATTAGGATTTTTATCAACATTGTCATTATTTAAAGGCTTTAAAATGCATTCAAAATCTGCATACACCACGAAAGGAACTTTCATTTGTTTATGATAATTTACAAATTTCAAAATATTATCATATGAATAGTTTCCAAACTTATCTTTTATTAATTCTTTAGAAGGTAGGTTAATTCGTAAATGATCACAATCATAGCTATTGTGTTGTAATAAATTTTCTTCTGTAGGGAAATATTGTAAACAACCATCGCAAATATATTTTTTTCCGTGATGTTTAGAAATTTGTGCAGAAACTAGTTTTGATAAATCTTTAATATAGCAATAATGAAAAGTTTTTTCATCATCATCACTTATTAACAATAAATTGACATGTTGATTTTTTTTATTCGATGAATAATAAAGTGGACCAATTACTTCATACCCCTTTTTAGGATTTATAATTTCTAATCCATATACATTAATAGAAATGTTATTTTTTTCTTCAAAAATCTTAATGTTCTTTAGCAACATTGGAAATTCTATACCTGACATATCCAAAACAGAAGAGTAGTGTGGGTAGGATGAAGTTTCAAAATCTAATCCGCGTGGTTGGTGAAGAGCAGACACAACTGCCCAGGCGAAGCAAAAGTTGTCATCATTCCTAATGTTGATCACAGCTTGACGTCTCTTGATCTCTTGAGGAAGTTCGATAAAAGATGAGGCTCTCAGCGGATTGTGCTTGTTAACATTAATTTCCAAATGAAGTAAATTCATCAAAGCCCATCCTGCAACGTAAAAATTAAAAAATTACTTTTTTTGTTGCTGTTGTAAAATCGAAAATAAATTCTTTACCTGAATCTCTTTCTGCAAATTCGTCAGCTTTCTGGTCAATAATGGTGCAGATTTGCTCTAACAGTTCTTTTTTCTGATATCCCTGGCAAATGACTTGGAACGGCGCATTAAAAGATTTGACATCATAGCTGTCGCTGCTGGGGTTAAAATAGAAACCGAACAGTTCCATATTTAGCTTGATACATTTATGTTTCTGCAGTTCTTGATCTATTAGATGTGCAATTTTGTATTCCAAATGTTGAAAATATTCTTTCACATTTATGAAGTTTTGGTGTGAGGAAATCCTATAAGATATTATTCGTTCCCTGAATGCTGACTTGATAGTTTCAACACCTTCCTCTAAGCCTATTTTGGAATTGTTCTTGTGCACACTAGATCGAAGATGTCCACCCCATAGACTTTGGTTTATATTTTTCTTGCATTCTTTACAATATTTTACAATATTTGTAGAATCTATATAAATTAAGAAAAAAATATTTTACAAAATATAACATGAAAAATAAAATGTTCTTACCTTTAACAAGCTTTGGTTTTTTCAACCAACTGTTGAGTTTTGTGGAATTTCCGTTAACATGTTTTTTAATATGTCGCAGTAAATTATCCTTTCTAGTAAAGACTTTATTACATGTTACACACTTATGCATTTCTGAAGTTTTCTGCATAATAATAATAATAAAATTAATATTGTGCAATTCTATTTAGTTATAGTCAAATTTTGAAAAAAGCAATTGCATTTTTGAAGTTCTTTGTATAATAATAAAATTAATATTGTGCATTTTTATTTAGTTATAGTAAAATTTTGAAAAAAGCAATATAAATTAATTGACTTTATGAATCCATTTCTTCAAATGAGTCAACTAATTTGTCAAAGGCCTGTTTAACATAATTCACCGTACTTTCGTCTCCCTTTTTAATTGTGATCAAATTAGTTAAATTTTGAATAGCGAAACCCAGACACTTAAGGTTTGCTATTTGTTTTTTATTTTTTTTATTAATTTTAAATTTTTTTTTAATGATAAATGATGGTTTCGAAATTGAATTTTGTTCAACTGGTGAATTATTAGGAGAAATATCCGAAGTCAAATTTGCATCAATTTGTTTTTCTTGCGGATCAGAATTTACAATAGCATATGGTGAATTAATAGAAGATATAGCCGAACTTAAATTTTGATCAATTTGTTTTTCTTGCGAATCAGAATTTACAATATCATATGGTGAATTAGTAGGACAAATAGCCAAACTTAAATTTTGATCAATTTGTTCTTCTTCCGAATCAGAATTTTCACTAAACAAAAAGGGAGAGCAAATTGGTCTCGGAGAATTAATTGGCGATTTTAATGTTAAATAATTTGGATTAGATTTTTGAAAACAAACAATATCCTCATAGCTAGAATTTTGAGTTTCGTCAATGTCATTCAGTTCTTCAAGAGTTTGTTTAGTTTTTGTTGTAATTAAGTCCGTTTTGTTGTCAATAATGTCATTAAGATCGTCAAGAGTTTGTTGTTGAGTAGCTGTAAATAAATATTTTTCGTTGTTGTGTTTGTTGGCATTATTCTGAACTTGGCTATTGTAAATAATTTCATTCAAGTCCTGAATAGTTTGTTGTTGACTAGTTGTAAATACGTCTGTTTCATTGTTTTGGGGGTTGGCGGAGAGGGGAGGGGGGCGAAGCCCCCCTTGGCCCCCCCCCCCGAGGAAACTGACAGGGAAAGGGACAGCGAAAAAAGAAAAAAAAAAAAACTTAAGTATTGCAGGTAGTAAAAGTGGTGGTTGATGGGATATATACTTAAGAACATCCACTCGACGATCATACAGTATCATTCGCTGTAATATCAGTTGTCGATATTATTTTATAAGCTATAACCAAAATTGTTTTTTATCAAATATATCTATCTAAATCTAAAGCTCCTAACGATGGCAGAAAATATGATTGGAAACGCTGACCAAATTGAAGAAAATAATGTGGAGAACGCCGCTCAAATTGAAGAAAGAAAAGAAATTTTTATTAACTTGGAAGGCGATTCCATCACTTATAAACATTCATTTTTGGACAAATCATCTAGGCTTGTTAGAAGATCATTCTTATGTAACATCGACATTAATTATATTGAGGAGGAAGAAGAAGAGATGGAGGAAGATGATCAGGAAATTGACGAAGGAGTGGACATGGATGGACAACTGCTAAATTTAGGAACCGAGGCTGACGTAAAAGTAAGCAAGTTTAGGGCTAGTGAATTATTTAATAATTTTGAAGAAAAAGATGTATGTGTTATACAAAGCTACTCTAAAATTGAAAGTCGAAGACTAGGAACATTTGCTATTTGCCTTCCTTGTAGTGCAATTCACATGAGATATTTACGGAGAGGGGAGTCCGATCATGTGAGCTGCCACTACAAAAGAGCTTATGTTGTTAGTGCTTCTGATTTACATTGTGCTATTTGTAGGATACATCTTTTTCTACTAATTCCTGAACATGCTTGCTTTTACTGCAATAAAAATGAAAAAAAAAGAGATAGAAGATTATGTTGTTAAATATTAATAATAAACATAGTTTGTAAAGGTGATGGGTAGATTATTTCAACAATATTAATTTTAAATATAGGTTATAAACGTAATGGGTAGATTATATCAAAAATATTAATTTTAAACATAAATTGTAAAGATAATAAGTAGAATACGTCAACAATATTAATTTTAAAAAATGTCAACTGTTACTATAAGCGGTTATATATTTTCATTGCTATATGCAAAATACTTCTTTTTATTCTAACATCTGACACTGTATTTGTAAATGAAATAGCTAATCATATGTAAAAAAAAAAGTGTCGATTATGTCAACTGCCACTAGAAGCACTCATATATTAGCATAACATTTTGTTAACACTTGTTTCTGTATTCAATTGAGTTTTCTCTTACTTGATGCAAATTATATTAATATTATTAGTATAATTAAAAAGGAGTAGATTAGGCTATGCCGGTCCGACAATCAAAACCGTCATTTTTACATGTAAATTCCCATAAGAAAATTTAAGCTTCCATTTGCAAAAGTGGTGCCATTTTAGGGCGTGGCACTTTTTGTGTAAACCCATAACAATTGTTTTGTTATGTAATGTGAAAATTAGTATGTATTAAAAAACTTGTTAGATCATTGTTGTCGTTTCAATATAGGAAAAGGAAAAAATGTGTGTCAATTATTATATATATTTACATTTACTTTTTTTTACAAAATTATTTGTTACCAGAGTTTTCACAAACACAAATTATAAAAAATATTATCCTCTTTTTAAAATTACAACAAAATGATGTCTAATTACATCTTTGAAGATTTGTACCAAATAGTAATATCTAGTGCGACATACAGGACAATTGTTTACCATTATAGAACAACCATTTTCATCATTCCATCTTAAAATACATTTTAAACAAAAAATGTGGGAACATGTATTTGGTCTACATGAATCATAATATTCGATTATTTCAAAACAAATAGCACAAAACACTTTTTTCTCTTCACTCTCAGTTTTATTCAAATTTTTTAAAACAATCCCATTATTTTCTTCTCGAACTAATGGTATATTTTCTTCTTGAACTCCTGGTATAATTTCTTCGAGGCTAATTGTCTGAAGCGGAATGGATCGATTTCTTTCTCCAACTGATTCACTCATTTTATTTTAATATTATTATTAATAGATTTATTCAACAGATTTTTTCTTTTAACAGTCACTCGTACCTTAACATACTAAAATGATCTTGATGCACCTATTTATAAGACTTAAGAATGCAAAATCAAATGTGGGAGAACAAAGAGAAAAAATTAAAAAATATGATGCGAATGAGAATAAAAGGGGAGGAAGTTAAGAATGAGGGACATGAGAGAGAGGAAGAGGAGGAGGAGGAGGCGCTCCCCTATTATAACTACTAAGTGATTAATGGGACTACTTTATGCCGGGGTTTAAAACTACAAGATACTTCTTGAACAACCTTGGAAGTCATTTTTCCCAATGCTCTTATAGACAGTGAAAGGGTACGACGAGAAAGGCCCAGTTTAATGCAACACTTACTAGTGATAAAATTAGCTTGACTAGCACTGTCTAATAAGACTCGTACGAGCTGATAATTACCATGAGAATCAAGCACATGAATTTGAGCAGTAGCTAGTGAAACCAAATTCTCACTACTAGGGACTGGGTTAGTTATCGTAGTCATTGATATAGAAGATTGTACTTCAACATTTTGTAATTGGGAACCACTATCCCTTTTATGATTGACTTCCGGGGTATTATTTTTATTACTATTAAAATGTAATAAGGAATGATGTAGTTTAGAACACTTATTGCAGCGCAGTTTAGAATGACATTTTGAAGAAGTATGTTTTGAGCCCAAACAATTAGTACACCACCTCTTTTCTTTTACCAACATATACCTATCTTGAACAGATTTATTTAGCAAATCTGGGCAACTATAAATTAAGTGATTTGAATTTTGACACAGAATACAACTAAATTTTCCCGTATTAGAAAATAAAGAAGTCTTATTTTTGCCCTTTTACCTTAAAAAATGAGAATCTTGAACACATGCAGTGTAAGAAACAGTATCAAGGGCAACGCATTGCTTTTTTAAAAATTCCAATAAAATGGTAAAGTGATTTTCTTTATTACCAGCATCTTCTAAAGATTTGCCACAATCAAGCTCAAACCTTGTAGCGGTCTTAGAATCCAATCTGTCAAAAAGCATGTAAAATAAAATAAAATCCCACTGTTTTATGGGATAACCCAAATTTTCCAACGCACATAAATGTTCCGTGAAAATGTCCAGCAAATTGCGCAATTCCTCAAAAATATATTTATTAGACAAATTTTCTCCCGCCAATGAGTGACAGAAATTAAACGAGGATTTTCATATCTATTCATTAAAGCATCATAAGCTATAATATAGATTGCATCTGTTAAGGGATTACATTGTACGATATGAAGAGGCGGACCTTCAAGAGAATTAAACAGATAGGTAAATTTTTCAACGTTTGACAATGAAGAATTTCCATGAATTAAAGAATTATAAAGATCAATAAAAGTTTTCCAAGATTTAAGGTTACCGTTAAATTTTGGAATTTCTACTTTAGGCAATTTAACATTTGTAGAAGACAAAACCGGAGCTGAAGCGGTAATATTCGATTTTGAATCGAATAAATCTAAGTAAACAGCTTGAATCTTATAGTATTTTTTATCAAACGTTTGCCGAATTATCTTTTGATCATTCATATCCACGTCTTCGAGCGAAGACACAATATTAAGAATATTTGTACGAAAGTTTTCGAATTCTTTGCTAATGCTATTTATAGATTTATATCGTACTTTAAATTCACTATGCAATGTATTATCTAACAGAGCCCGATTGGCTATCTCTGCAATTTCTTTAATGCGATCATCGCATGTATCTCTTTGAGCAAAAAATCCCTTAAGTTTTTTATCCATATTACGGTTAAAAAATTTATATTATTAATAAAATTGTAATTAACTTAATTAAAAATCTGGAATATCGCCAAAATATTTAGAAAAATAAGAATAAAGGTACTGTAAAAAATATGAGTCCCTCGATGAGTCCTAAAAAATATTAATTAGGAACCATCAACAGGAGATTACATTTTTGATAAACTGATAAGATATCAGTGGAATTCTTTTAAGTAAATATAATTATGTCAAAAGAAAACTAATTTTATTTTACCTAAAAATATTATAATTATTATTAATATTAATGCTGTAAGTTGTTTTGTATATGCTATTTAGTAAAATTGAATAACTATATGAGCGAGTATTATCCAATTTTATATTTACCAAAAAATAGAACTGAATGAGTCAGGTAAATAAATAAAATATAATTAAATAAAGTGTCTGTGTTTAAGTATAATATTTTTAAGTATTTATTATTAAATAATGAGTGCCAAATATTACAGGCAAAAAATATTATTTTGTCTTGTGTGTAAGAAAAATAACGAACAAATAATGGATATAAACCCAAAACAGCAATAGTAAAGGGCAGAGTGAACTTAGTAAATTCTTAAATTACCAAGTGAGATTATTCATATATTATTTCATATGTGGGTATAATTTAATATTATATAGAGATATTTTGGATGCGTCAATATAATTTAGATGGAGATACGTTATAACATGTGCGAGTTGATGTTAAAAAACAAAATTATTTTTTTTAACAATTAAGCCCTTTATTCATTCAATTATAAATAAAGACGTGGTATTATATAGGGATATAGAGAGGCGTCAATATAATTTAGACGGAGATACGTTATAACATGTGCGAGTTAATAATGTTAAAAAACAAAATTACTTTTTTAACAATTAAGCCTTTTATTTATTCAATTATAAATAAAGACGTGATAGTATATAGGGATATCGAGAGGCGTCAATATAATTTAGACGGTAATACGTTATAACGTGTGCGAGTTAATATTGTTAAAAAACAAATTTACTTTTTTAACAATTAAGACCTTTATTCATTGAGTTATAAATAAAGACGTGGTATTATATAGGGATATAGAGACGCGTCAATATAATTTAGACGGAGATACGTTATAAAATGTGCGAGTTAATATTGTTAAAAAACAAAATTACTTTTTTAACAATTAAGCCTTTTATTTATTCAATTATAAATAAAGACGTGATATTATATAGGGATATATAAAGACGTCAATATAATTTAGACGACGATAAGTTATATCCTTTGCGAGTTAAAACAAATTACCTTTTCAGCAAATAAGTATTATATTTACTCAGTTGTAAATAAATACATAAAATTTAATAAAATATAAGCAGACATGGTACGGGAAATAGTATGAGAAATTATTAATTATCGTTATATATTTTGTTATTGATTATTTAACATGTGACGCGGCAAACGTAAACAAAGGTACACCCGGCAAACCTTCCAGCAAATTCATCTGTTTATGCGAAACGACAGTGAAATTTCTAATACTGGTTTAATATTTGAATAATTTTAATAATTTTACAAATTATCGATCTGAGTAAAGGGTAGGCGCGAACAGGTGTGCGTACAGTACTACAACCCAGTTGAACCAAGGCTAAAGACTTGCCCAATAATTTAAAATGGTGTCGTTAGATTTTCAATATAATAAATTATGCAAATTGAATTTTATGTTTTAAAGTTATTATTATAAATATCCGTGATCGAAATGAACAATGTACGTGGAAGAGCTAAATTATCAAATATATAATTTTTAATGGACTGTAATCAAGTTAGGATGCTATTTGCAGATAATTAATTGATTCGACGAAGGTGACAAAATCAAAGAAATATGGCTTCTGGTCGCCAAACTGGGGTTTGAGATGGGGGTTCACACCATTACATAGCAATTCGTCATCTTGGTTGCAACGCTACTTCATTATGTTTTCTTATACAAATTTACTTTTCACGGGAAAAGCAGAAAAATATTTAACTTTTAGTTTTGAGGTACCATGCTTGAGAGCGAAGAGAATTGTCACCAATAGAAACACGAGACATTGCGCGCGATTATTATTTTAAAATAAAATCAATTTGCATTATTTATATTTAGCATAAAATTAAATAATAACCACACATAATAATTATTTAAGAAAAAGAAAAAATAACTCTTCAATATATATATAAGGACGAAACATATATATATATATATATATATATATATATATATATATATATATATATATATATATATATATATATATATATATATATATATATATATATATATATATTTATATAGCATCCAAGGACTAGCGAAATGGTTTTAGTCTAATTTGAAAGTGGCTTAAAGTGTTGATTTTGGATTTTTAATAATATATAGAATCTTTGATGTTTTCGGTAAAAATACTTGACAGTTTGTTCTCAAGTTAATTTTTAGTCCAACATTTAAACGGTATTTTAAAAAGTATCTATTTTGGTTTTTGCGTACTACGTAGATGATAGATGATAAAAATGGCAGCATAATATGGGTCTGAAGCTCTAAATTTTAAATCAAGTTATCAAATCAGAGTATAGTGGCTATCGTCTGCATATATATATATATATATATATATATATATATATATATATATAAAAACACACATATAGATATAGATTTATCTGTCCATTGCTGTGACATCCAACCGTCAAATTTTTACATTCGTTGTGACATCATACGACGTTCCGACATCCAAATTTGGATGTCACAGCGTTTTTTTGGTTTTTTGAGCTAATCGGGGCATGGTGGGTATAGGGGTACCTATTATTAATGAATGTCATAAGATATGTTTTGTAAAAATTTTATACAGAAAAATATACATATACATCCGGCAATTTCTGTATATTTTATATACAATAGAAATTTTAGATATACTACTTTGTGACATCCACTAAAAAAGATGTATATATTTATTTTATTACAAATTAGTTGTGACATCCGAAAATTGACAACACTGCAGCTGTCGCTTCCTAAAAAGAGCCGTCTAATTTCTTAGAACAATTTAATTTTTACGTTTGCATACATCTGAGTCCATGTTGCGTTTACTCAGTTTTGCGCCAAAGGTTCTTGCGACATCCCGTGGCTGAAGAAATATTTGTCTCAATTTGTATTTATGGGTTATCCCAATATTAAAATATATCTGTTGTGCTCTTCGTTGTTTGTATTATGTTGTGCAGACCTTTAATAATCCTGCTTTATTAATTTTATCATTTGCTTTCCAGGATAATGCATTGGTAAAAGTAAATTGTCATTATGTTCTTTACGACTAATGAGAACATAATAAATGATAATAAAAAATAAATTTGTTTCTTGAGAAATAATCATGGTCAACATAGCTGTAAACTGATCGGCGAAATGAAATGAAAATTTTTCAAAAATGGGTAATTTATAGTTTTTTCTGACCCACCAAGCATGTTTTTATAGTTTTTTTTGGATTGTTTACTTACATTCGCATCAATTTAAGGAGTTTAAGATTTAGACCGGTATTGAACTTAGTACTTCTAGTAAGCCGGCCATAGGTCAGTAAACTGGACTGTGGCCGTAAATGTCAAATAAAGTCCTGTCATGTTAACTGAAAGCTGGTCTAAGGAATATGAGCATTAAAATTTAACAGTAGGTACATCATTAAAACCGCGAGTTTTGAGGTCGTATATAAAAATGCAGATTAACAAAAAAATTTAGCTTTTGTTGGTTAATTATTAGTAATTTTTTATAAAGTCAACATTAATAGCCATAGTAGATGTTCCTGTGTAAGCATGTGTACAGGATTATTGAGTAAAAGTTAGTCACCTACTTAAATTGTTATTCTGGAATTGAGCTTCAGTTTCTTTATGTAAAAAACTTCTGCTTATAATAAGACAAAGAAAAGGTACATGTGGGTGTGTATCTTCTAACTTGAAAAGTACGAGTATTTTACTCATAGTGCGCTTTCATATTGGTAAAAATTCAGTATGGCAGAATAAAATGGCGGCCATTAAAAGGGTAAAAAGATAATTACTAGAAAACTGCTTATCGAATTTCCCCAAATTTCACAGAATGTGGGGTACATATCCAAGAAGGCGAAATAAAACATCTGCATAATAAAATTTTAAGAAATTATTGCTAAAAACTGCTGCTCCAATTTACCTCAACCATTGCACAAGAATCAAGTTTGATATAGTGATAAAATGGAAAATTTTAGCGTTCGAGTCAATATGGGGTTTGTGGGGATTATACAGAGTCATTCAAGATTTATGGCCACTCTTCGATATTAGCAGAGGTACATTTGACGGCTTATATTTTTTTAATGCGTCCGCATAAATCATTTTAGCATGGTAAAAACTTCCAAATGTGGTCTTCTTTCAACTGCGGTATTTTTCTTTAGTATTCTTTTATAACGGTATACAGTGTAAATAGAAATCCTGGATGCAAATTTTCTCGATTAATTTAAATGGAACGCCCTGTATATTATTATATTTTCAGATTCTTCCCTTTTTGGCCATTTACCTAATACAGGGTTTATGGGATCCACAGAGTCGTTCAAGATTTATGGCCACTTTTCGAAAATATTAGAGGCACATTTGATGTTAAGAGCCCCCTATTTTGACTAGTTGTGCGAGTGAAATGAGGTTTTTCAGTAGCGTCATAATGAAAATTATGTCTATTGACATTTCTGTTTCTGTGGAATTGTTGCTTCGTCAGTAAAGAACACAAAAAAAAGCAAATCTCTTTGAATTTGTTGTTGTGCCCAGCGACAAAAATCTAGTGGGTCTTATTTTTACAAATCAAATTAAACTCTCAAAAATATAAATTTGAGTTGCCATGCTGGTGTCTGAGTTTTGAATCATAAACTAAGTACAGTTTTTATTGTAAGACGAAAACATGAATTTTAATAGACAAGAAATGAAAGATATGATTTATGTATTAGGGGGAAGTGAAAAGGATTGTTTGTTAGTGACAAAAAGATCCTGATACAAGACCACCGCACAGAAGCACCTTTGAAAGGCTTATGCAACAGTTTGATGAGACGGGAAATGTAGAATACACGAAAACTTAACGAGCCAAACCTGTTTTAAATGAGAAGAACGAGTTAGCAGTAAACTTAAAAGTTATAGAAGACCCACATGTTGGGTAAAGAAGAATTGCAAGGGAAATAGATGTAAGTAAAACCACTATTCTACGAATTTAAAAAAAAACAAGTTTCACCCATACTACATTGAAATACTTTAAGAATTGTATGAGGATGATTATAAAAGGCGACTAGATTTTTGTCACTGGGCACAACAACAAATTTAGAGAGAGCCAAGATTTACTAATTTTGTGCTATTTACTGACTAAGGAACATTCTACAAAATTGGAAATGTCAATAGACATTATTTTCATTACTAGTCAAAATAGGAGGTCTTTTAACGTCTGGAGTGGAATCGTTGGAAATTTTGTCATCGGTTCGCATTTTTTTGGAGAAAGGCTTACTGCACATCTATATATCTAGTTTTTAGAGGGAAAACTTTAGAACACTATTATACCAAATCTCTATTAGCGTCCATGATCAAATATGGTTTATGCATGATGGTTCTCCAGTTCATCATACGGCTGATATTCACGCATTTCTTACTGAAAAATTTCAAGAACGCTGGATATGAAGAGGAGGACCGTTTGTGTTGCCGCCTAGATCCCCTTACTAGACAAAAATTGACTTTTTCCTTTGGGGCTTTGTTAAAAATTTAGTCTATCAAATACCTTCGACTACAAAAGAAAATATGAAGGCAAGAATCCGAAGTGTCTTTAATGAAATTAATTTTAATACATAGCCTATCTTTTCAAAATCGTTTAAATATTTGTGTCGTACAGAACAGTAGGTATTTCGAACATCTAATTAAGTAGTTTTTAATGTTTTATAGGCTTTATTACTTAGTATTGTTTTTTTTATTGTTTTATTTTTTTTATTTTTACATTCTAATTGCTCTAGGGTGGACAACTTAACAATTAGTTTAAACTAGCTGTTAAGTTGTCCATTCTAAGTCCTAACTAGTTTAAAACAGTTTTGACTCGATCAGTTTTTGTGTATTCTACATTTCCCGTTTCATCAAACCGTTGTACGATCTTTCAAAAGCGCTTCTCGGATACTTTTCGTGATATATTCAAGACTAACAAACAATTGCATTCATTGTGTTTAGATTGACGAGCAATCTATCTACATGTTGAGATCATTTACCTAATTTAAAGTTGGATATTTTTTTTCAGTTGCGAAAATGCCGAAAAAGATTTTTGTTTGGCAATTACATTAACTTGCTCCTAACACATAATTTATCTCGATCATTTCGTAATATCCACTAGTTTTTATTACTAGATCATTGTAATACTATGTAAAATTTTTAGTTAAAATCTTTTTTTATTAGTGATAATTTTTAGTTTTTGAAATTTTCAACTTTTTCGACCCATGCATGCTAGTATGAATAAATTAAAAAATGTATCTTGAAAGAAGAACACTTTGCAATATTTTCCTGTAATAAATTGAGATGTCCATGTCCGTGTCTCATGTTTTTTGAAAAGTTGCCATAAATCTTGAACAAATCTGTATAGATTACACAAGCCCTATACTAAATCTAATAAGCTAATAAGGGAGGAATCTGAAAATATAATAATTTACAGGGCGTCCTATTTAAATTAATCGATCAAATTTGCATTTAGGATTTTTATTTACCCTGTATACGGTTAACAAAAAATGCTAAAGAACAGCAGTTAAAAGAAGACCACATTTGGAAGTTTTTACCATGCTAAAATGATTTATGCTAACGCATTAAAAAAATACAAGCCGTCAAAGATACGTCTTATAATATCGAAAAGTGGCCAGAAATCTTGAATGACTATGTATTAGTCCCCACAAACCCTATATTGGATGGATGGACAAAAAGGGGGAAATCTGAAAATAAAACAATATACAGCGTGTTCCATTTAAAAAAATGTAAATTTGGTTTGTGGCAAACGTATCCTCAACCCTGCATAATCGAAAATAATTTTAGGTTATAGCTCTCAGCAGTCCTTACAACTTTCGCACAATATTTTTCTAATTCTTACAATAACCGAGCTATTGGATTTGAACGCACTGTTGGACCATACTGTATATCATTTAAACACAAAATGCCCTTTCTCTTGGGCACTCCATGAACTTGCAAGTCTTTAATTTAGGCAGATTGTGTAATACATAATACGTGAAAACGGTTTGGACTTTTTAAGTAGAGCCCAGCTAGACGATGCAACTTTATGTTTTTACTCAATATGCCGACGCTTAATGCACTGACTATGCTCTTCGCGAAATGACAAATTTCTCGATAAGACTAAGATATATCCATATAGTTACTTGGTAGTAAGATAACACATTGTATAAATATCAATATGTGCCTATTTTCTTTATTACGAGGACAGTTCTGTTAAAAGGGTTTTACCTATTTTTGTACCCAAATAACCAGGACTTAAGTTATAAGAGATTATAAGTACAATGTATACAATATCTATAAAATTATTGCCTATATAAACTGTTATCTATGTGTGGTGGAATTTGTTACAAGGGATATCCCGGGTAAAATAGAATTACACGATTTTTTAAAATTTATTTTTCTTCATATTCATTTTCAATATATTTTCTACTGTTTCTTCATATACACATACCATTTTTTTAATTATGCTTTTATATGTTGTCAACATTTTTTAATTTTACTTATTTTGCATTTCTTTTAAGTTTATGTATATGGCCGACAAAAAAATTAAGGAAAACTTTTAATATTTTTCTCCATAAATAGAAGATTTTTTCTTCTGTTCTAAAAAAAGGAAATATAATATTACCGACTTTTTTAAACATTTCATTAAGCAGCTATTTTGTTTCGCGACATGGGATAGACCAAATTTTACCAGTTCATCCCTGTTTTACACTTTATTTTTGTGTAAAATTTCAACTCTATTGTATACGTACTTTTTATGTTACTGATACATTTAATTCGGCGGTCATTTTTGTTCACTATCAAGGCCCCACCCCAAACATTTTCCATTTTATCCCTATATTGAACTTGATTCTTGTGCAATGGTTAAGGTAAATTGGAGCAGCAGTTTTTAGTAATAATTTCTTAAAATTTTCCTAGGTCAATATTTTATTTCACCTTCTTGGATATGTATCCCACATTCTGCAAAATTTGGGGAAATTGAATAAGCAATTTTTTAGTCATTTTCTTTTTTATTTTAATAGACCGCCATTTTATTCTGCCATACTAGATTTTTACCAAAATGTTACCATGTTATTCTCATGTGACTCTTAATATGTGACCAACATTTGAAGTCAATCGGATAACTAGTTTTTAGCTGTAGACTTACATGCAGCCTGACAGACAGACCAACGAAATTAAGAAAAGATGTTTTTCGGCATCTAGGGACCCTGAAACAATACAATTACAATACTTTTGTCTTACCTGTATAATCGAAAATAATTTTAGTCAATAGTCGAGCTATTGGACTTGAACGTACTGTTAGACCACCCTGTATGTGAGGCGCAGAATTGTTTAGAGTTATCCTACTACAACGCCGAATCTATAGCATCTGTATGGTAACAAAAATACTGCAGATCACAAAATTAAAAAAATAAAATGTTACCATGTTATTCTCATGTGACTCTTAATATGTGACCAACATTTAAAGTCAATCGGATAACTAGTTTTTAGCTGTAGACTTACATGCAGCCTGACAGACAGACCGACGAAATTAAGAAAAGATGTTTTTCGGCATCTAGGGACCCTGAAACAATACAATTACAATACTTTTGTCTTACCTGTATAATCGAAAATAATTTTAGTCAATAGTCGAGCTATTGGACTTGAACGTACTGTTAGACCACCCTGTATGTGAGGCGCAGAATTGTTTAGAGTTATCCTACTACAACGCCGAATCCATAGCATCTGTATGGTAACAAAAATACTGCAGATCACAAAATTAAAAAACTCGTTAAATTTCCTTTAGAGAGAACTTCTTATGAATATTTCCTTTTATTAGGAATAATGAAGTGTAAATCAGTTTAGTTCAATAGTGATTTAGGAACACATATATATATATATATATATATATATATATATATATATATATACCTATATATATATTCATGTTTATATATATATATATATATATATATATATATATATATATATACTGTATTTTCAAACATTTTTATTGGACGCCATTTTGTTCCAGTATATTGGATCCCTATCAATATTTTACCAGTTTGTACCTATGCCACATTTGATTTTGGGCATAATTTAAAATTAATTCAGTAAGTAGTTTTTACATTTACCCACACCGCGATTATGATATGTCGAATTCGCACCAGTTTATCTTTATATCATATTTAATTTTTCTCCAAAATTTACAGTCAATTGAATAAGATTTTTTACATTATTTTTTTTTATTCCGCTATCTTCAATTCGTTACACAACTTTACCAGTTTATCTCTATATTACATTTAATGCTTGCACAAAATTTGAAATTAATCTAATAAGTAGTTTTCCAGACCGATTTTTTAAATATTTTATTAGGTCGCCATTTTGTTTTACCATCTTATATTCATACCAAAATATTACCAGTTCATGTAACACTTAATTATTTTTACAAAATTCGAGGAAAATTCGTTTTTTTAGTGATAATTTTTTAACGTTTCACTAGGCCGCCATCTTGTTCCGACATTGGATTTTAACCAAAATATTTCCAGGTCATCCCCATATGATCTTTAATGTTTGTCTAAAATTTGAAGTCAATCTGATGAGTAGTTTTTAAGCTATGCCGCGAACACAACTACAAACCGACAAGTAGACCCACCGAATTGATAAAACATAGGTATGTAAAACCTGCTAGCGGAATTTATTAATCTTTAATTAACACTACAGTTTTACTAGTGCGTCTCTATACTACAATTAGTCATGGCACACAATTTGAAATCAGTTTATTAAGTAGTTTTTCAGGCTGAATGTTTAAATATTTTATTAAACCACCATTTTGGATTCATACCAAACTTTTACCAGTTGATTCCTACATAATACTTGATTTTTGTAGACAATTTGAGATAAATTGGAAAAGTATTTTTTCAGTAATAATTTTTTTAACATTTCACTAGGCCGCCATTTTGTTTTGCCATATTTACCAGGTCATCTCCGTATGACCCTTAATTTTTGACAGACATACCGACGGAATCGAGAAAATATGTTTTTCGTCGTCTAGGGGCCCTGAAACGTAAAGATCTGAAAAAATCTGGGAGGATGATTTTTTCACGATTACAATACTTCCCTTTTACGAGGGAAGTAATAATAACAATATATTGTATCTTCCTAAGCATCTTAAATACTATTCTAATACATGGTCGATGTTTGTAACATCGGTAATAGGTAATCATTATTTTCTTCCATAATATTTAGAAATAGCAGAAAGGAAATTACCGATTTCAATGAAATCAAAACGATTCACAGTTCGATGAGTGCAATACATTACATTATGAAATGCCGATTTTTAATAGTCAAATTGTGTGATGCGCAATACGTCGAAGCATTATGAGTTTTTCATCAAGAGACTTCACAGATTCTGTAAGCGCATGCGCATGCTTATACCCAACATGCCGACGTTCAAGTTTGTTAGTGGGAGATATTAGGGATACAAAGTCGGTCAAACTAACGAAAAGTTGCGCATGTATACAGTTTGTTACAAATTCGAGGTACGAGCATTGGAAACGGTAATATTAATTTTACTTTTTATTTCAGTCCACCTAGTTTTTCCACTTCTGGTGTTAACTCCTTCTTAGCAATTAGAGTTGATATTTACTTTGACCTGCTGTAATTATGAAATCGTATTGAGACAAAAATCTATGGGTGATCAATCTATACTGTCCGTCAAAAAGTCCGGCCAAATAGAAAATTATGTTGGTTGTCAAAGAAAAAAATTATATTTTTCTGATTAATAATTTTTAAATATTTTATTTTTATAAATGATAATGATTATCAAAAATTCGTTTGTAAGTACACATTTTTAATATCACACACAGCAAATACATATTCCATTACTTCTGTCGAGAGACCGTGCAAATATTCTAAGGGGTGAACTCATTAAACACCTGACTTAATAAATATCTTGTCTCTTTTTCTAATTCGCAGAATTATTATTCTGTTTCGTTCATATGCTGTTATAAAAGCTTGGCAACGCTGTAAGGATGTCACAACTTACTCGAAATTTTTGCGGATGTTTCAAGGTAGCTTTTGCGCAGATATGTATATTAAATATAAATGGATGTCACAGCGATGGTATAAATTTAATCATTGTTTTAACAGTTATCTAATATTTCTTTACAGAAATAGAATCCCCTTTAAATTCTATAAAAGTCATATTTTTGTTTTTTCTTTAAGAAAAAAAGAAAAAATGTCTTGTTTTTATATACCAGAATTCCAGACTATCGAAATTATTGTTATGAAGTATAGTTTTACTTCTCAATAAGTTAACCTATGCCCAAGGGAATAATTAACAATAAATATATATAAATATATATAATATATATATATATATATATATATATATATATATATATATATATATATATATATATATATATATATATATATATATATATATATATATATATATATATATATATATATATATATATATATATATATATATATATATATATATATATATATATATATATATATATATATATATATATATATATATATATATATATATATATATATATATATATATATATATATATATATATATATATATATATATATATATATATATATATATATATATATATATATATATATATATATATATATATATATATATATATATATATATATATATATATATATATGTGTGTATATATATATATATATATATATATATATATATATATTTTTTTTTTTTTTTTAAGACTGATGGTTCTTGGGAATGTGGTCCAAAATTTATAAAACTACAGTTTTTGATGACTACTGCATATTTAATTTTTGTTTGTTTGTATTAGCAGGACGTTTCGATTACTTGCGCAATCTTTTTCAACTGCAAAAATAAGCTAAAATAAAAACAAAAAATTCGTCCATTAGTATATCCATTTAAAAGACATCACGGCACATATAGATTTAATTGTCCGAATGGCCGTTAATTTCTTTCTTATTTATTAATATTAATGTTATTATGTTTACTGAATGTTGTATACGTTGTTGTAAAGCAATACCTTTTATTTATAGTACCTATATTTAATATATTATGTTCCGTAATTTTTGTATTTTATTATAATTAGAATAATATGTTCATATGAACAATTTGAACCTATGAGTTACAAGTTATGAGAAGATGAATTAAGAAGCCTAGTATTGTCTATAAAATAACTGTTAGTTGACAATTTTGTTTATGGTTATTTATAACGTTTTTTCGGAAAACAAGATTTAGAAAACATATTTTGAAAAAAAATATACCTTTTCGAAAACTTAGTTTATGGTTTACAGTCATGGTGAGATAACAATCTACAGTACCAAAATTAATATTTAAATATACATTACCACATAGCTTCCTAAATATGTTTAAATATGTTTGTCGACATTTGCAGCGACTATTTTAATACTATAAACTGTTTAAACCAATCTACTCCACTAAAAAACCTAATATTTGATAAACTATAACATCATTTTAAATAATACTATTAATTATTCAACCGAAAATATATTTAATTGTTAATCGGAGAACGTGGTTTTGCGAACCCCTAGTATATTGCTGGGTAACTAATATTATATAAAAAGCGCCATCTATATATACTGTCCTTAAAAAAACGAAAACCATATGAAATGCGATACTCAGAAAAAAACATTATATTCAATTTAACATGCGTCTTTAAAACAGACGGATATTCTTTTTTTTTAACTTTTCACGTACTTAAATTATATTCTATACAAAAACTAAACTTGACGTTAAAAATTTAAACATATCGCAGGCGAATAGAGCTTTGGACAGCGTTTATACATACATATATTATCAAAATCCTAATTTGTGTGTATATTTTCATTATTGATGCACGACGCTCAGTCTAAATTTTTAATTTTCTCAACAAGTTGTGTGGTTATATCCCTGCCTGACATGCAACTGGCCTAACTCTTCATTTCATTTATATTGAGTTAATTAGCTATTACGCTCGTCAATAAACAATCTCACCAGTTATACTGGGTCTTTCATCTCACCTCCCTTCTTTTGTAGCTCCGTTATTGATTGACTTAGAATTTCAATATTCTACATACTTTATATGTATTTTATCTAGCATTCTAGAAAAAAATTTTTGATTATACAGGGCGACCCAAAAAATGTGACGTCATAATGATATATATATATTTTTAAAATTATATGGCCCATATTTTTTGCTTATTTGAGTTTCTCCAATGGTTGTCCTCATAACCCGAAAATTTTATTGAAAAAAAAATCGTTTGTATACCATTGATTTTAAAAATTGTTAAAATTTCAAATAGTGGCTCGTCATCAGATTCAAACGAAGGACTTAAGTAACGTGTAGCAATTTTGCTGACAAGGTTTGGTCGATCTAAATTATACAGGATCTCGGAAATTAACTATTAAACTCACCGAACTTTAAAGAGATATTTGTATACGTAAAAATTGCTCATTTTTAAAATCGGTGGTGTACAAACGATTTTTTTTTACAATTTATTTTTTTCCGCTTATGTTAGCCAACCGATTTCAATAAAATTTTAGAGTTATGTGAACAACCATAGGAGACACCTAAATATGTAAAATAATATGGGGCATGTAATTAAAAAAAAAATATGTCATTATGACATCACACTTTTTTGAGCCGCCCTGTATAATCAAAAATATCTTTCTAGAATGCAAACCAAGTTACAGAAAAATATGTAA
This sequence comes from Kuschelorhynchus macadamiae, assembly GCA_030620095.1. NCBI lineage: Eukaryota > Metazoa > Arthropoda > Insecta > Coleoptera > Curculionidae > Kuschelorhynchus > Kuschelorhynchus macadamiae. The sequence continues at coordinate 26,353 of JAUTXW010000364.1, forward strand.
AATATTAAAATCTTAAGTCAATTAATAACTGAGCTTCAAAAGAAGGGAGGTGAGATGAAGGACCCTGAATAATAGCCAATAACATAATGATCGTTGTAACATTCCCGCCAAAATGATAAAAATGACAGTTGGCTTTTCTGTTCATGCGCATACTATGTCTGACTAGAATTTTGGTCTCTTGAAAAATTTGCTAAGCCGTTTGCATCTTAGGCTAACATACTATAATATTGAAAGTAGTCTACGTATTTCATATTGTAGGTTTTCTAGCTAAATTAACCACGTAGTCCGATCTTTTGTTAATGTTCTGTTCGATATCTATCAATTCGTCGCTCACCAAGTCAAGTTACAACCGTTTTCCAAATTGGTATACGTCAGGATATAAAGTAAATATTCTTAATGGTTGTATCTTCAGCAAAGAATAGGTATTATAAAAAAATGACAGTAGAAAAAGGAGACTAAAATTAGACAAATATACGCAACCAATATTAATGGACAACTTTAGAATCATTCGTATCAACCGCGAACCGTTGCACAGTGGTTTGAAATATATATTGGTAAATAAACTGCTGGCCAGACGAACTTACCCAAGCAAATTTTTAGGCAAAATTCAAAGTTAAAGGACTTCTGACAGAGTTAAGCTAATTAGTTGCGGTTTTCGACATTTAAACGCTCGAAATTGAAGCAATGTTCTCGGAAATAGACAGCTTCAGAGCTATATCACAACTGTCCTATACAAGGTGTTACGTTATGCAATGTCATTTTTGCCAAACCCACAAAAAAGTTACAAACTTTAAATAAAAACTGACTGTCTTTACGCGCTAAACGTTCTAAAAAGATTTGCAATTATACAGGGGGAATGCAAAAAAAAGACGATTAAAAACTTTTTTTTCATTTGACAAACACTATCTTAGAACATCTTTGAATTATCCTCCTCATTTACTCAAACGGGAAAAATTAGTTAAGATATAAAAAGTATAAATCTTCTAAAATTAAAATGTAATTAATAATCTTACCTTGAAATTAAAAATATCATGTTTCTATCATCGTTATACAGGTTGTATTCAAGTTCAAACAGCCATTTATCGCGAAAAAAAGACACGTTAAAACAAAAAACAGAAGTTGTTTGGTGCCGTCAAGACAGAAAAAAGATAACAATATGCCTATTTCTTTCTCCTCGAATATGTATTTATTGGATTTTTGGATTCTACAATACAATTTCACGATTATCTGATTTAACACACCAAACAGCTATATTAAACTGTTTTTAAAATACTGTGATGTTTAACAGTGAGGAAATCGGGTCTTTTATTATCATATAATCTGATGATTATCTGTCCAGAAATTAGTTGAAGATAAAATTTGAAAGTAAATAACGTTTAACAATACAAAAATTATAAACTAATATTATGTTGATCCCCCTGCCAGACAAAATTATAACTAAATAACTTCAAATAACATTTAACAATGAAAAACATAATCTAATGTAATCTAATATTTTGTTGGTTCTCCTGTTAGACGTATTACTTTCCGACAACGGTTTGGCATTGTGTCTAATTGTAGGATATTTTCCCATTCTTTTTGGATGGCCTCGCAGAGCTCATTTGAAGTTTCGGGTGGTACATATCTTGATTTTACTTTAAGTTTTAAATGAGACCAGATATGTTCTATTACATTCATGTCTGAAGAATACGGATATTGAGCGACTTATTGATAAAGTTAAATATAAAAATTCGAAATACAAAGTTCGAGTATGGAAGAACCAATACGAGTCCTATAATCCCTAATTCACTGTTATGAAAATTAGTAAACATTTTGTCAACAATCCGCCACGTTAGGACCACGAATTCAGACTGCAGACTGGTGGAAAATCATGGCCAACGGACAAGGGTCGGACATGTGTGGTTTCTAAGAAGGACGGACCGAGACACGAACGGATGATGGACGGGTGGGAAATTGTTGTCCCAACGTTTATTTTACATTATTTATCCGGCGCGGTGGTGACTTGCGTTCGGTCCGATGTCGAACGATATTTGGAGATAACTATCGCTGCGTGTGGCTAGTTCTTAGGTGGGTGATCACCTGGGGGAGACCATTATTTTAAAATCAGTTGAATATAGCTATAAGGCGTGTAAAATCAGATACTCTTTAAATTGTATTGTAGAATCCAAAAATCCAATAAATACATATTTGAAGAGATCTTAAGGGCGTCATTAAAAATAAATAGGCATATTGTCATCTTTTTTCTGCCTTGACGCCACCAAACAACTTCTGTTTTTTGTTTTAACGTGTTCTAATTTTCGTTTATCAAAGTATAAAACCAGCCAGTTTTGTTTTTGCAGTTACGTATGTAATAAATTGCCTAATGAAATTAAAACAACAGAACCTCAAAAGAAATTTAGAAAAAAATCATCTCATTGATCACTGCTTTTATTTTGTTATGGAATATTTTGACAATTAGTTATATATATATATATATATATATATATATATATATATATATATATATATATATATTGTGTTTTTGCCATATTTTCAAACATGTATTAAGTTTTTTTTATCAAATGTATTTCAACGTATATACATATACTGTATTTCTAAGCTTCCAATATCATATTTTAAAATATGTTTAAATTTTTGTTTTTATCAAATGTATTCTAGTGTGTATTTTGTATTTTTAGGCTTAGTAATTCTTGACATTATTTAACAAGAAAAACGAGGTGTCTTCAGGAATATTTAGTCCACGAGATCTGGGCACTGAATGAACTGAGAAAAAAAATGAGAGATTCAGGCGGTCACATTGTCCAATCTTCTCATGCTATTGAAGATTGTACGTATGTTAGACTGCCGAAGTAATCGTCCTATTTTATCTGTAGTGCCATGTATGTAGGGAAGAACAACACTGCCTAATAGTGGCTCCTTCTATCCTCTTTTGCGGCGTTGCAATACTCTATACATTTTAATTGAACGCGAAATATCTTTAGTGCAATAGCCATTCCCTTTTAGAGTTTCGGTCATTTTTAATATTCTCAATGTTAGAGAGTTAGCGAGTTAATAACCGATTTCTTTTGTGCTGGATGGTGATGGGAATTTGCATTTAAGTAGATCGCAAACATTGTCCAATCTTCTCATGTTATTGAAGATTGTACGTATGTTAGACCGCCGAAGTAATCGTCCTATTTTATCTGTAGTGCCATGTATGTAGGGAAGAACAACACTGCCTAATAGTGGCTCCTTCTATCCTCTTTTGCGGAGTTGGAATACTATATACATTTTAATTGAACGCGAAATATCTTCAGTGCAATAGCCATTCCCTTTTAGAGCTTCGGTCAGTTTTAATATTTTCAATGTTAGAGAGTTAGCGAGTTAATAACTGATTTCTTTTGTGCTGGATGGTGATGGGAATTTGCATTTAAGTATCTATTTCTATGCCTCAGTTTTCTATACACAGAATGTCCTTATGTACCATTTTCCTTATTTTGAACAAATATATCTAGAAATAGAACTGTTCCATTAGATTCAATTTCCATATTATAATGTTTCACGGTTTAGGGCCCCTAAATGCCGAAAAACATGTTTTTCCGTTTCTGTCGGTTAGAAAGTCTGTTCCCCTGTACACGCTCTTGGTGGAAATCCAAAAAGTTGTTTTAGCATACAAATTCCTTTTAACCTGTGTAGAAAACAGCACTATAGAAATATGAACAGAGTTTTTGACTTTAATTTTGAACATACTCTATCTTAGATATTAAATTAAGAATACATTTTTATGGGAATATGTCGTCTTATTAATACTCAAATATTCATGCCTCGAAGTGGTGTGCGTCGATTTTAATATTGGTAAATATTCAAAAACGCTTACATGAAAACAATTTTAATCATAGTAGCAAAATGTTGCCAAAAAAATCATGATGTGCCATCATAAATACGCCCAAATACCTACTTTCAGTAAAATCTGTACAACCGTTGACATAGCCAATTTAAATATGAATGACTAAAAGTTTGTGAATTGCACTCTTAATATTGTTTTTTAATCTAATCTAGATAAATGTTAAAATTCGCCCGCAATATTGACATTTCTACTCTGTTTTTTAAAATTTTGCTAAAATTTATGATATGCATTCTTAAATACCTCCAGGTGCCTTTTCACTCAAATCTATACAAATGTGATAATTCCGCAGCCATTTTTAAATGTTGACAAAAATTCATGAAGTGCAGTCTTAAATACCCCCCAATGCCGAATTTTGGTCAAATCTGCAAAAATGTTAAAATTAATCTGCCATGTTGACGTCGTTATTTTTAATTCTCAAATATTGACTAAAATTTCATAATTTTTACTCCTAAATACTCCGAAGATACCGATTTTTTAGTCGAATCTGTACAAATGACAAAATTTGTTCGCTATATTTGCACCATCATTTTGAATCCGCATAGATGTTTAAATCCGTCCGATATGTTGACATTGTCATGTTGTAGCCATATTTGTAAATGCTGACACTCTTAAATTTCCCTAAACACCGATTTTCAGTTTAAATCTTCAAAAGTAAGTTGAATTTCTAAATGTTGACTAAAAAATTCGGATTTTTTTATATCGAAAAGTCTAAGCATGTCAAATTTGAAATTAATCGGTAATATGGAAGTGGTAAAAAATCCATTAAAAGATTTGAACCAGACATACAAACATACAATCAGACGTATAGTATTGAAGCCAACAAAAACGTGTTATCTGGTGCGTAGAAGCGTTAAAACTAATAATTAATCAAAGCAGCACTAGGCATCGCGTAAAACCTTGATAACTAAATGACGACAAATTAATTCAAACTTTCGATTTATTTTGAATAAACTTTACCTTTACACTGCTTAAAATCAGAGATAGAAAGATAATAGGTGAAAAGAAAAATGTTTTGCTCTTGATACTTGATATACTGTATAAATAACTAATTTTCGTTTAAACTTCCCTAACTTAATTGTTTTATTTTACATAGTGAGTTCAAGAAAGAAATTTGTGTGTTATGCATTACGTACGGTGTTGATAAACGAATATTTTTTAAAAATTTGTAGGTAATTATTTCAAAAAATGAGAAACGATTTCGTTTTCGCAAATGTGTGCGGATTGTATTAATGTGAATAATAAGATTTTCTAGATAGTAAACTTCTAATATTTTTTTTAATTAAATTGTGAAATTTAGAAATCATGAAATCACATCGGAAATCATGAAATCGCATCCGATAAAAGGAAATCGTTTCTCACTTCTTGAATTAATTACCTACAAATTTTAAAGAAATAATCGTTTGACGACATGGGACGTAATGCATAACACACGAATTTCTTTCCCCACTTCACTATCTAAAATCAAACAATTAAGTTAGGGAAGTTTAAAAGAAAATTAGTTATTAATATATTTTGCTTTTAGAGTTTTAAACTAAACTTCATCATATCAAGTATCAAGAGCAAAAAGTTTTTCTTTTCACCTATTATTTCTCTATCTTTGTTTTTTAAGCGGTGTAAAGGAAAAGTTTATTCAAAATAAATTGAAAGGTTGAATTAAATGTCTTCATTTAGTAATCAATGCTTTAAGGTGATGCCTGCTGCTGGTTTGATTAATTATTAGTTTTAACGCTTATGAATTAGAAAACTTACTCAAACTCAAACAATACTCGTCTAATTGTATGTTTGTATGTCTGGTTCAAACCTTGTAATGGATTTTTCACTACTTCCACATTACCGATTAACTTCAAATTTGTCATGCATATACTTTCGGATCTAAAAAATCCAAGTTTTTTAGTCAACATTTAGAAATTCAATATGGCGACGCCAATACGGCCATTGAATTTTGTTAGTTGTGAAGATTAAACCGAAAATCGGTGCCTAGGGAAATTTAAGAGTGGCAGCATTTACAAATACAGCGCCAACATGACAATATCAACATTTCGGACGGATTTTAACATCTGTGCGGATTCAAAATGGTGGCCAATATAGCGAACTAATTTTGTCATTTGTACAGATTCGACTAAAAAATCGGTATCTAAGAGTATTTAGGAGACTTGACTAAAATTCGGCAATGGAGTGTATTTTATTAATTTTTGTCAACATTAAAAAATGAATGAACATGGCGTCGGAATTTTAACATTTTTGTAGATTTGACTGAAAGTCGGCATTTGGGGGTATTTAAGAATGCATATCATACATCTTTCGTAAATATTTAAAAACATCAGTGTAGGAATGTCAATATTGCGGTCGAATTTTAACATTTATGCAGATGTTATTAAAAATCGATATTAAGAGTGCAATTCATACATTTTTAGTAATAAATATTCAAAATGGCGATGTCAACAGATTTGACTGAAAATGGGTATTTGGTGATATTTAATACTGCATCATGAATTTTTGCCAACATTGTTTTCGTGTAAGCGTTTTTTTTGTAGGTTTACCAATATTAAAATGGACGCACACCACTTCAAGAGATAAATCCTTGAGTATTCGTAAGACGACATATTCCCATAAAAACGAATCCTTAATTTAATATCTAAGATAGAGTGTATTTAAAATTAAAGAAAACATTTCTGTTCATATATCTGTAATGCTTCTACGATTGTATCGAAGCTCGGTATGTTTTCTACAGAGCTTAAAAGGAATTTTTATGCGAAAACAACTTTTTGGATTTCCACCAAGGGCGTGTTTCTGTTTTTATTATTTGTTGTAAAATCACGACAATTTTATCAGAACATTTCCTGTGATAAACAAATAATTATATTTTTTAAAAAATTTACTGCATGTTTAATTCGCATTTTCACTGCACAAAGGGCGTTCATTAAAACAGTCTTGAAATTATATTTAGAAAAATCAGTAACTTCGCATTTATCCGGAACTTTCCACGTAACGGATTCCGTCACACACATATATGACACAACTATATATATATATATATATATATATATATATATATATATATATATATATATATATATATATATATATATATATATATATATATATATATATATATATATATATACGTATATACATACATATATACGTATATACATATATATATATATATATATATATATATATATATATATATATATATATATATATATATATATATATATACGTATATACATATATATATATATACAGGGTGTTCAGTTAAGGGCGTACACTATCTATATCTCAAGAACCCTTGACTGCAGCCAATTGGAAAAAAAAAATTCATGACTAAAATGGCAACGAGGAATCGTCCAAAAATATTTTTAACTTTGCAAATTGGCCGTAAGGGGGCGCAACTGTCAAAAGGAAAATACAAATTTAAAATTTGAGCAAAATTACTAAATTAAGATATAAGTTTTATAACGTCATTCGAAAGCTGAGTCAATTTTCTATGAATTCGCTTTAAGCCAAATTTTCATTGGATTAATAATAAGGGTGGGGAAAACAAATGTGTGTTGTCATATTTAAATCGCTATATCTTGTACACTTCTTAACCAATTTTAATGCACAAGGTGTCATATGAAAGATAATTTTTACATCTCTTAATGGACTTCTGCAGTGATATAAATTAGTTTTAAAAAAAGAAGTCAGATGGCGCTATCCAATGTGGTTAGAGTTTTCTTGAAATTTTTCTAAAATTTCAAATGGATCGGTATGTTTTACCTTATAAATTATAAAAGTGAATTATAAAATCTACATTTTGGCGAAAACCGTATATCGAAATCTTTATTCGTTGTTGCTAAATAACTGGTGATAAAAGAAGCAAAAACAAAAAAATCGAGTTTTATGAAGTTAGTATCTGACGAATAAATGATATTATGGAATTAATTAAAGCATGTTAAAGGTTTACTTAATAACCAGATTAAAAAATCTTAATTGAACTAATTGTAAGCAATGTCATACCATGAGGTATTGCGTTCTTATTTCTTATTTGCCTCCTTGTACTGTCACAGTAAGCCGTGAAAAACAACAGACACATTGCGCCTCGTTGTCATGGCAATAAAAGCAGTAACTGTCATTTTGGTTTGTTTATTGTCTTGTGAAAGAAAGTTTACTTCTTGTTTCCGTTACTAAAGTAAAAATGCCGTTTACAAATGAAGAGGCATTTGATATGTTAGGTGTGTATTTTAAGTGCTTTCGAAATGCAGCCAGAGCTTCAAGGGAGTATGCTTTGCAGTACCCTAATCGGACGCATCATTCCAGGCACGTGTTTACTCGTTTGGCAAGACGACTCAGAGAAACTGGCAGAGTTCAACCAACTTCGACTCAAATAAGGCATCGCAGAGTCAGAAATGAGACGAATATCATAAACGTTTTAGCTTATATCAATGTTGATCCACATGCTAGTATTCGCGAAATTTCTAGGGACTTGGGACTTTCAGTTGGCTTCATTCATAAAATTTTGATGGATTTTAACATGCATCCATATCATATTGTTTTGCACCAGGCTTTACTAGACTTGGATTTCGACAATCGCTTAAATTATTGTCATTGGCTTCTCAACATGATAAGGGAAGATCACCGTTTTTTGGATAAAGTACTATGGACAGATGAAGCCTCATTTACCAGCAATGGTAGAGTAAACTTGCACAACATGCATTACTGGTGTGATAATAATCCTCATTGGATGCGTGAAGTCGACCATCAACATCGTTGGACAGTGAATGTATGGTGCGGAATTGTTGAAGAAAAGATTATCGGGCCTTTTATCTTTGATAGGACTCTAAATGGTGAATTATACCTTCAATTTTTAATTAATGAGCTGCCACAGTTATTAGAAAACGTGACCCTCGCGACAAGAAGAAATTTGTGGTTTCAACACGATGGATGTCCTGCCCATTTTTCAAACCAAGTGCGTCACTACCTTGACCAGCAGTTCCCTTTCCGGTGGATTGGAAGAGGAAGTTTATTTCTTTGGCCAGCCAGGTCACCGGACTTAACTTGTCTCGATTTTTATTTATGGGGAAGAATAAAAGATCTCGTTTACAAAACTCGACCAACAACGCGAGAAAATATGATCGAGAGAATTAGAACGGCTATAAACAGCATATCCGTGGCGGAAATTAAAACTGCTGTCTCGTCAACACAACAAAGGCTGTACCGCTGTATTCAGAATGATGGAAAACATTTTGAACATATCCCATAAATGCCTAATTTTTCTGAAAATTTTGTTCTTGTTCTTGTTACTCGTTACCTGTTTCTTCGTATTTTTGCCACGAAGGTTTTTCATACGTTACTCGTTATGTTATTCTGCTTTGTTATGGCCCGTTGGCCTTTAAACACGCTCCAAATTTTAATAGTCTGCTAAAGTTTGGACCAGTCCAAAGCCTGGATAAAGTGTGATGGAAGGCAAATAAAAATATTACTACTTACAATTAGTTCAATTAAGATTTTTTAATCTGGTTATTAAGTAAACCTTTAACATGCTTTAATTAATTCCATAATATCATTTATTTGTCAGATACTAACTTCATAAAACTCGATTTTTTTGTTTTTGCTTCTTTTATCACCAGTTATTTAGCAACAACTCCGAAACGAATAAAGATTTCGATATGCGGTTTTCGCCAAAATGTAGATTTTATAATTCACTTTTATAATTTATAAGGTAAAGCATACCGATCCATTTGAAATTTTAGAAAAATTTCAAGAAAACTCTAACCACATTGGATAGCGCCATCTGACTTCTTTTTTTAAAACTAATTTATATCACTGCAGAAGTCCATTAAGAGATGTAAAAATTATCTTTCATATGACACCTTGTTCATTAAAATTGGTTAAGAAGTGTACAAGATATAGCCATTTAAATATGACAACACACATTTGTTTCCCCCACCCTTATTATTAACCCAATGAAAATTTGGCTTAAAGCGAATTCATAGAAAATTGACTCAGCTTTCCAATGACGTTATAAAACTTATATCTTAATTTAGTAATTTTGCTCAAATTTTAAATTTGTATTTTCATTTTGACAGTTGCGCCCCCTTACGGCCAATTTGCAAAGTTAAAAATATTTTTGGACGATTCCTCGTTGCCATTTTAGTCATGAATTTTTTTTTTCCAATTGGCTGCAGTCAAGGGTTCTTGAGATATAGATAGTGTACGCCCTTAACTGAACACCCTGTATATATATATATATTATATATATATATATATATATATATATATATATATATATATATATATATATATATATATATATATATATATATATATATATATATATATATATATATATATACATATATATATGCATATATATAAATATATACAGGGTTATTCACGCAACCCGTTCATTAAAAGTTTTTGATGATGCCATTTAGATAAAAATTTCAAATTTTGGGATTAAGGTAAGGTCAAGGGGTACTTCTTTTTTGAAATATTTTCAACTTCCTGTCACTTCCGGTTTAACCGGAAGTTGGTATGAACTTGCTTATTTTAAACGGAACACCCTGTATTTTATGATATTTTTGGGATTTACGGAGAATTTTAATGCTATTTTATGTAGCATGTCCTATACCTAGGTTCAAGCGTTCTTAAGATATTTGACTTCGAACCGAAAATGAGCCTTCGGGGTACCAAATCTTAAAATCTCGTATTTTTGTAAGTTTTGAAGATATAATCTTCATATTTTGCAGACGATCGGTAAATAATCTTAGGTTTCTATTTTTTTTATTGAATTTTTCTATTTTTATACAGGGTGTCCTAAATTCAGCGGCATTCACATTTTCAAAGCCGCTAAAGTCCGTTTTTTTAAATGGGACACCCTATAATTTTATGCACTATCAAATGTAGAATTTCATTTTCTATCGAACTGTATTAAGGTTCCCTATACCTATTCGTAACCATTTTCGAAATAATTGGGTTTTATAAAAATATCGTATGTATTTGCTTAAATGTTTACATGTTCCAATGGTGAGCCATAAAAAAACAATTGAGATCCAATATCCAATATGACAGATGATTAGTATGCGTTATTTATCGAAAGCTGTCAGTGATAAACTAAATCTTCTAAATCGAAATTACTAAATACTCAAACGCTGATATTCTCAATTTATTTTACATTCGTGGAGATTGTTATAAAATTTTGGACAGAACGTATCGTGTGTTTAATGAACGCCACCCTGATTTGCCGCCAATGAACAAGTCAAAATTCAAGAGGATTGAAATGAACTTTTTGCGTTTTGGCGAGGTTAAGTTACAAAAAATGTACCGAAACCAGTGAGAAATGCCGAGGATAACGTAATAAACACATTAGCTTATTTCCACGCAAACCCGCAAAGTTCAATACCGTCTGCAGAAAACGATTTGAGAATTTCTTCTTCATCTGTCCAAAGAATCTTCATATGAACATCATATGCACCCTTATTCCTTCCAAAACGTGCAAGCCTTGAGACCTGGTGATGACGTCCGACGAGTAGAATTTTTTCTTTCAAAAATATTTTGGACCGATGAAGCGAAATTTTCTAGAGAAGGAATAACAAATAGAAGAAACAAACATTTCTGGGCAGCAGAAAATCCGCACGCTTTACGCGAAACGCGTTCTCAAGTGAGGTTTAGCTTCAATGTTTTCGGTATAGTATTAAATGATCAGGTGCGGTACTGTATTTATGAAGACAATTTAAACAGTGATAAGTATTTGGAAATTCTACGAGGGATTGGTATCAATTAGATGGGGCACCAGCACATAATTCCGCTGCAGTTTATCTCCAATTATCTCGAATTTTTGAAGATCGCTGGATTGATCCCAATGGCCCTTGGAGATGGCCCCCGCGATCGCCTGATTTAACACCCCTAGACTTTTATTTATGGGGATTTATCAAAGGTAAAGTCTATGCTTCCCTAGTAAATAACCAACAAGATTTACTAGACAAGATACGAACAGGTTTTGCCGAATTAGAAAACGGACAAATTTAACGGGCCACAGCAACTGTACAAAGAAGAATTGCAACGTGTCTTCAAATGAACGGACAGCATATAGAACATTTGTTATAATTCAATTTTATTATTTTATTTATTTATTGTTGATTGTTAGATTGCTATAATTTTTAAGTTCACTAAAACAAGTTTAGAACAGTCTCGAACTTCGTAGATATGGTTAAAAATAATGTAAACAATTTATTACATTTTTTATAACCTTAACTTTTCCGAAACGAGAAAATTTCGTTTCAATCCTCTTCAATTTTCTCTTGTTCATTGGCAATAAATGAGAATGTTTTTCATTAAAAACATGGCACGTTCTCTCAATATTTTGTAACATTCTCCGCGAATATAAAATAAATTGAGAATATCAGCATTTGAGTGTTATTAATACATAAGATAGTTTAATAAAAACCTGATTATTTCGAAAATGGTTACGAATAGTTATAGGGAACCTTAATACAGTTCGATAGAAAATTAAATTCTACATTTGATAGTGCAGAAAGTTATAGGGTGTCCCATCTAAAAAAACGGACTTTAGCGGCTTTGAAAATGTGAATGTTTGCCTCTGAATTTAGGACGCCCTGTATAAAAATAGACAAATTCAATAAAAAAAATTGAAACCTAAGATTATTTACCGATCGTCTGCAAAATATGAAGATTATATCTTCAAAACTTACAAAAACATGAGATTTTAAAATTTGGTACCAAGTATACAAGTATCTTAAGAACGTTTACCTAGGTATAGGACATACTACATAAAATAGCATTAAAATTCTCCGTAGAATCCAAAAATATCATAAAATACAGGGTGTTCCATTTAAAATAAGCAAGTTGATACCAACTTCCGGTTAAACCGGAAGTGACAGGAAGTTGAAAATATTTCAAAATAGAAGTACCCCTTGATCTTATCTCAATCCCAAAATATATATATATATATATATATTTATATATATATACACATATATATATATATTTTTATATATATATATATATATATATATATATATATATATATATATATATATATATATATATATATATATATATATATATATATATATATATATATATATATATATATATATATATATATATATATATATATATATATATATATATATATATATATATATATATATATATATATATATATATATATATATATATATATATATATATATATATATATATATATATATATATATATATATATATATATATATATATATATATATATATATATATATATATATATATATATATATATATATATATATATATATATATATATATATATATATATATATATATATATATATATATATATATATATATATATATATATTTATATTGCTCTTCTTGAACCTTACAATTTATAAATATCAAGTACTTTCTTGGGATTAGGTTCGTGGATTGAAACAAAAAACTTTAATTGACGTTTCGCCTGTCCATTTCATGCGCATGGTAAAAAATAAAAACAGTTAGGTGTAACGGCACGCATTAAAATTGTTAAAAACATTTAGTTAAAATAGTACAGTACATACCTTGAGAAAGATGTTATTTTGCCTTGCTTGGCGGTGTTGAGGTAAGTGATACACTATACCGAGTTGACATTTTAAATAAAGTTAAAAACACTCTCTTAAAAATCATTATCAATGACACAAAACATATTGTAAATAATCGTGAGAACAATAAAACCACTACATACATATCTTTGACATAAGCTGAAGGCCTTTCTGAAAAGATTAAACACATTCTCAGTAAACACAATATAACCGTATGCCATAAATCTAACAATGCCCTTAAATCTTTATATACACCACTAAAAAGTCAAACAGTAATTAAAAAATAATCAAACGTAGTTTACAGCATTCCCGGCCTAAACTGCCCCAAACAATATATATGCATGACCACACAATACCTATCAAATAGATTAAATGGGCATAAATATACAAAAAATGCTTCCACAGTACTACATAAACACGAGAGTGATACGGAACATGAATTTGATTTTTCGGGTACAACGGTCTTATCAAAAGAACAACATTACCATAAACTGACATTCAAAGAAATGGTCGAAATAAAAAAAGAAAAAAATACAGTAAACGATCGGAAAGACATTGACAATCTCAGCCAAATATATCACAGTCTAATTTGATTCAATTGTTATAAACTATTTCTATCAATCATAAATACATACTGTATACTTTCAGACTAACACAAATACTTTTAAGACAACCCGTATCCACCAACAGTGTCTACAATGTAAATATAATCAAAAAAATTAAAAGATAGATATAAAAAAAACAATAGAATTCTTTAACCAGTGTACCTATCACTTACCTCCACACCGCCAAGCAAGGCAAAATCTTTCTCAAGGTATGTACTGTACTATTTTAACTAAGTGTTTTTAGTAATTTTAATGCGTGCCGTTACACCTAATTGTTTTTATTTTTTAACATGCGTATATACACTGTGACAATGTCAATTAAAGTTTTTTTGTTTCAATCCACGAATCTAATCCCAAGAAAGTACTTGATATTATATAATATATATATATATATATATATATATATATATATATATATATATATATATGTATATATATATATATATATATATATATATATATATATATATATATATATGTATATGTTAACGCCAAAATTATACATACAAATTTGACAACGTTGTACGCTAAGAGTATCTCTCTCTCTTGAGCCGAGCTTGTAAAGTGAAGACGTTTGTTATACGATCTGTCCTATTTTGGTAATAAAGCAGTGTTAAAAGGTTTAAAAAATACAGTCCTATTATTGAACCGGCCTAAACAGTATATATATATATATATATATATATATATATATATATATATATATATATATATATATATATATATATATATATATACGTTACGGGTAGTTTTTCACAACTTACTTTTTAAAAAAAAATAATTATTACTTAAAATTGTTACAAAGGGTGTGGATCTACAGATCCCATCAAAAAGTACTTAGAATATTATATAAACTCAAAGGAATGAATAGTGAGTAAAAACTGACGCTGCTAGGCCGGGTGTTCAATTTATATGTTCCAAGTTCTGGACGATGATGTATAATAATGAATCATCATTTCGCGCAATGTATTTAGTTGTTGTTAACAAAACATGATGAAGACTTGTTCGACTATCCAATATTGGTTTTGGATATAAATGGTAGAGAGTGTATTTTTCTGGTTCTACTAATGGTATATTAAGAACAAATACTATTCTTGAATCCAATTATTAAGCCTGTAGTTCAATAATATTCAAGTATTGAGCTACACTTGAAGTGTATATTGGTAATGGAAGATTATTCTTTTGCAATGATTGTGATATATGCCTTAAGGATTCGATTAAATCAAAAGGTGCAATAATTGAACTATGAAGAATTCTTAAGCGTGCAAAAGTAATTGCATTTATTAAGTCATTTAAAGAGTTTTCAATGAATGTAAAACTTTCCATGAGTCATTCACACAAATCTAAGATAGTAACTTGAGCTGAATAGAACTTAATTGAATGTCAATTATTGATTCTCGAATTTCTACGATATATTTTTTAAATGTTTCATTATCGATTTGTAATTTTTGAATTGTAGCGTTAAAACTTTTTATTATGGAAGTCGTACATATTTAGAGATGAGATTTTTCTTGTTATAAATTGTTTCAGGGGGTCTAGAGGAAGTATGTCCAAAAATCAATTCAAATGGTGTAAAACTAGAAGTTTGATTTTTTGTGTTATTATAACAAATAACAGCATATGGGAGTACGTTAAAAGGATGTTCATTTGGATTTTCTTTTAGATTGACTCGTATCATTTCACTTAGGGCCGCATGAAATCTCTCGATAGAACCATTAGATTGGGGGTGTCCTACGCTTGAAAATGTTAATTTAATGTCATATAGTTCGCAAAGATATTTCATAAGTGTATTGTCGAATTCACGGCCATAGTCACAATGGATTCGTAAAGGAATTCCGTAGTGTTGGAAAAATATTAAGAGAGTATTGACAATTGTTTTTGCAGTTTTATTTTCTATTGGATATACCTGTGTGAATTTGGTGAGTTCCTTACGGACAGTTAAGGCATAGTTTTGCGTTGGATATTCGTATAAATCAATATTTATTCTTTCGAATGGTGTTTTAGGGATTTCAGTAATAACTAGAGGGTTATTAAAATTTTTCCTAGAAATTTTAACTTTTTGACATATTTCGCATTTTTTGATAAAGTTTTCTACGTCTTTAGTAATTCCTTGCCAATTGTATTTTTCTCTTATACGTGGTAACTTTTCATTTATTCCACGACGTAAAATTGTTTTTCCACGGTGATAGTGGTCTAAAATTTGGGGAATTTCATCTTGATCAGGGGTTTTGACAATATTTTGACAAATGGTTAATTGTCTTGACATAGTAGTAGTAGTAGTAGTAAGATGGGGGGGGGACAAGACCAGCAACTAGGCCTCAAAGGCCCTTTTCACTAACCCTGGCTCCACTTACCTCACATCACTCCCCTACAAAGGCGACCCGTCCTTCTAATGAAGGAGAGCAGCTGGCCCCAGTCGAGGTGTTGTAGTTCTTCCCTGCAAAAGGACTTGACGCCGAAGGTATTTCAGCGTAGTCTTGTCCACTTTTCACACATACCAACAAGATGATAGGGATCCTCCTCCTCTGTCCCACAGTTAGGACAGCTAGGGCCGTCCGCTAGCCCCAGTCGGTGCCTGTGCCTGTTACGTATACAATGTCCTGTCAAAATGCCAATTAGGTCTCCAATCGCCTGTCTGCTCCTTGACATCAGCCAAGATGTCCTGGACTTGCATGGCTTGGGCAGCATTTCCTTTGCCTGTCTGCAATGGTTTATCCTTGACCAATTCTCATTTGTTTTACCCAAGGCCCATTTTGTCTTGACATAAGTAAATTGTATAAAACATTCGCTGTGCAACAATTGCAGGGTCAAATGGAAGGGGAATTATAAAATATCTTCGATTTTTTATTGTTTTACTACAAAAAAAAATATATTGATTTGATTAAGGCTGAAATTAAAATTTTCTTCAAAAATGTCATCTACTATTTTATTATGAAGTTCTTCTTTATTTTGTCTAAAGAAAGTTATTATATTTTTATGAGATTTGTCTAGTAATTGATTGTTAGAAGTCTCAATTTTTGAATAATCGATTAAAGATTTAGTTTCATAAAGATTAACAAATTTATTGTATTCATCAATAATTGTTTCTTCGTCGTATTTGTTTGTTGCGATTTCTTCATCTGAGTCACAATTATTGGCTAAGATTTTTGAATGAAATTTTACATATTCTTGGAAGTGATTAACTTTAATTCTGGACAATGCCTCTGCGTTTTGGTTTATTTATCCGGGTTTATGAATTATTTTGTAATTATATTTTTCAAGTTTAAGACGCCATCGAGCTGGGCTACTACCAGGATCCTTAATTGAGAAAAGCCATGTAAGGGGACGATGATCTGTAATAAGGGTAAATTTTCTACCAAAAAGATAGGGTCGGAAATGTTTGACTGTCCACACTATTGCTAGTAGTTCTCGTTCAATAGTGGAATATCTGGTTTCTGCGCCACATAAGGTTTTTGAGGCATAGGCAATTGGTAAATCTTTTCCAATAGGACCTTGTGAAAGGACAGCGCCTATCGCAAATGCGCTAGCATCGGTTGTAAGAAGAAATGGTTCTTCAAAATTTGGATAAATAAGTATTGGGTCAAATATTAAGAAGTTTTTTAATTCTTGAAAAGCGTTTTGACAGTCTGTGTCAAAGTCAAATTGAATGTCTTTTTGAAGTAATCTATTAAGGGGCTTTGAAATTTTTGCAAAATTTGGAATAAAGCGACGGTAATAACCTGCTAAACCGAGAAATGATTTTATATCTTTGGAAGATTTTGGTTCAGGGAAATTTTGAATACATTCAACTTTTGTTGGATTGGGTTTTACTCCTTCTTGGGTAATTAAATGTCCAAGGTATGCGACTTCTTTTCTCAAAAATTCGCAATTAATCAGGTTGGATCTTAAGATTAGCGTTTCTTAGTCGTTTAAATACATCAGTAAGTCTTAGAATATGATCATGAATAGTAGTGGAATAGACTATAATATCATCCATATATACAAGACATCTTTCATTTAAGATACCGAATATTGCCAATTACACGTTGAAATGTAGACGGGGCATTTTTTAATCCAAATGGCATTCTTATGAATTCTTAATGATCATTTTTTACATTAAAAGCAGTTGTAGGAATATCTATAGGATCTATTTCAATTTGATGAAAACCAGAGGCAAGATCGAGTGTCGTGAAGTATTGAAATTTTCCTAATTGATCTAAGAGGTCTGAAATATTAGGTAAAGGATATTTATCATCGACAGTGCATTCATTTAGCTTACGGTAGTCGATAACACATTTACTTAACATTACTTACTTAACATGTTACTTATTTGAGAAAAATAGGTTTGGCATTGTAAGTGTCGATCTGATGTTTGATCTCATTAGTGAATGTAAGATAATCTAAAACATGTTGGGCAAACTAAACGCTCCATAAACATTCGTTTTAAAGAACACATGGCACATTTAAGATACGGAAGAACAGAAAAGTCAAGCGTTGCCCAACATGCTTTGGAAAACAATCACCGAATAGGAATAAATAATCTTAAGTTGATTAAAAATGTATCTAATAATAGATTATTGGATGCATTTGAGAATATAGAAATAGTTAAATGTGGTAAGAAAGCACTAAATAAAGACAGAGGGCCTATTCCCTATAGTCCCCTCTATTGTTTACTTGACAACGGTGCAGTCGGGTGCAACCAAGTGTGACCACAGTTACCTATAAATAGTCTCGGTTAGGATAAGTTACTTTAGTTTATATCATCTGCTGATGATGCTAACTTGGTTAGCGAAACGCGCGTCCAGAACGTAACAAGTTGTGGTGTGGTGTGGTTAGAACTCTTGTATTTTGATCCAAAGTTATTTGTATTTTGAAAATTATTTGGTCTTGGTTGGAAATGGTTCTCATTAAAAGAATAATTTGTACGCTGTAATTGAGGATTTGGATTAAAATTTCCGGTCTTTCTTATTTGTTGATTGGTTTTTGGTAAATTAGGTTTAGGGGTTTTTTGTGTTTCAAAATATGATAATTCGTACTTGAGCTTCAAGAAGATTTTGGGGATTACTTGCTCTTATTATATGTCCTATCCGGGGATCTAGAACTGTTAATAGAGTTATTAATGCCATTGAGTCAATTAAAATTAATTGTGCGCGTTTTTCTTCTGCTGAAAGATTAGATTTTTGAATATTCGCGTGCATTTTTGCGTTTCGCGTTTGTAATCTGTTTAGGAAAGATAAGGGAGACTACTCAGTCTATAATTGTTTAATTCGTTGTAAATCTTGAATTAGAGAGGACAAATCTCTAGTATCGCCAAAGTGAGAATTTAAAAGTTGTTTTATCTCAGTATACATTAATGGATTCCTAGAGCTTATTAATTGCGCTGCTTTACCTCGTAATTTATTTTTTATGTGAATGACTAATAATTGTTTTTGGTTACCCGAAGACATATTATAGGCATAATCACAAGCATTTATAAAAGTTTTTAAAAATATTTGGTCACCATCATACTCTGGGACAATAGAAAATATTTCTGATAATTTGTAGGGCTCAATTTCAATTTCAACTGGTGCTTGACGTTGCACCGGTTGTTGTTGTACCTCAGCACTTGAACTTATATTTTTATCAGGCATTTTGATTAATATACAATATACCAAAATAGAATGAAATTAAAATAATCGATAGTATTATTAATAATGACAAAATTGTATATTATGTGCACAAAGGAAAATAGGAAAAGTCGATTATCAGTATAATCAGCAAAGGTATGTATGAATATAAAAGTTTGTTCAAAGTTCATAAAATTAAATTTATTAACTTTATGATATACTTACGATGTTATTTTTCAACTTAAATAACGTTTAATGGCAGTTAACAGTATAACTAGCACAAGGAAAATTAAAATTTGTTAAATATGTTTTATTTCTTTTAGAAATGTGGTTCTGACTAGAAAAATAATTGGGTATTTTCTCAAAATATGGAAAATATTTTTTTTCAATGTAGTTGATCGATTAACTGAATAATTTGGTATTTTGACTAAATTTGTAGTATATTTTCTTAGACTAATTTGTGTTTCTTGATTTTTACGTAGGATATCAATTAGCAGTGCAATTGATTGTTACAAAAATATCAATTAGCAGTATAATTGATAATATATTGAAAAGTCGAACAGTTTTAGTTAGACTTGAATATGTTTTGCTCTTTTGCAATACAAATATGTAAATATACGTAAAATACACGAGATGATTCAATATTTTACTTACAGTAGTAGAAATATTTGCTTCTTTTTTGTCTTGTTCTCTAATTCTCTAACAGGAACCGCTACCAGAGGCTTCACCAGGTGTTCCTAATCCGTAGGTCTCTGTCGAGTGAGGACGCCAAGGGACGAAGGGCTCTTCTGATTAAAGGACTGGAGTCCACCGGTGTTAGTTAGTATACACGTGTTCTCGCAACGTATTCAGATCCGACCAACTGCGCCAATTTGTTACGGGTAGTTTTTCACAACTTACTTTAAAAAAAAATATGTATTACTTAAAATTGTTACAAAGGGTGTGGATCTACAGAACCCATCAAAAAGTACTTAGAATATTATATAAACTTAAAAGAATGAAGAGTGAGTAAAAACTGACGCTGCTAGGCCGGGTCTTCAATTTATATGTTCCAAGTTCTGGACGATGATGTATAATAATGAATGATTATTTCGCGCAATGTATTTAGTTGTTGTTAACAGAACATCATGAAGACTTGTTCGACTATCCAATATTGGTATTAGATATAAATGGTAAAGAGTGTATTTTTCTGGTTCTACTAATGGTATATTAAGAACAAATACTATTCTTGAATCCAATTATTAAGCCTGTAGTTCAATAATATTCAAGTATTGAGCTACACTTGAAGTGTGTATTGGTAATGGAAGATTATTCTTTTGCAATGATTGTGAGATATGCCTTAAGGATTCGATTAAATCAAAAGGTGTAATAATTGAACTATGAAGAATTCTTAAGCAAACAAGTAAGTAAGTAAAACTTTCCATTACTGATTCACACAAATCTAAGATAGTGACTTGAGCTGAATAGAACTTAATTGAATGTCAATTATTGATTCTCAAATTTCTACGATATCCTTTTTAAATGTTTCCTCGATTTGTAATTTTTGAATTGTAGCGTTAAAACTTTTTATTACGGAAGTCGTTACTGATGTTTGATTTTTTAAGGGACGAAGAGCTCTTCTGATTAAAGGACTGGAGTCCACCGGTGTTAGTATACACGTGTTCTCGCAACGTATTCAGATCCGACCGACTGCGCCAATTTGTTACGGGTAGTTTTTCACAACTCACTTTTTAAAAAAAAAGGGGGAGTACGTTGTCATAATACACATAGGACAGGTCCCAGAACTGACCCTTGCGGCACTCCACTTGTTATTTTCATGGTGTTTTTGTCACCAATAAATATGCTCCGCTCAGAGAAATAGCTTTTCACCATGCGTATAAGGTATGGAGCTATTTTTCTTGTTTCCAGTTCTCCCACAATACCTTGCCAGGAAGCCGAATTGAAGGCGTTTTTAACGTCTAGTGTTAAAAGCAAACATAAGCTCCTATTTTGATAGGCAGGGCTCCTTGCCCTCCTCACTTCCTCCATCACTCTAAGCATAGCATCTATTGTCGACTTATTTTTCGTGAAGCCATACTGCGTATCGGCAAGGCCCTCAGTTCTGTTGATTTCTTGTACTATTCTGTTTTTGATCAGGTGCTCTAGTAACTTGCCCATACAATTAATTAGGCATAGTGGTCTATACGCGCGTTTGTCCTGTCCTTGTTTTTGTGGTTTTTCTATTAACAGCAACTAGGCCGTTTTCCAGTTCGTGGGAAATTCGCCTTTCATGATTTGCTGGTTCATAACTCGAAGGCATTCCACCGGCAACCGTTGGGCAATACACTTTACAATCTCCGGAGGAGTACCGTCAGGTCCTGCTGCCTTTTTCAGCTTGATACAGCTTGAAGCTCTATATATATATATATATATATATATATATATATATATATATATATATATATATATATATATATATATATATATATATATATATATATATATATATATATATAATATATATATATATATATATATATATATATATATATATATATATATATATATATATATATATATATATATATATATATATATATATATATATATATATATATATATATATATATATATATATATATATATATATATATATATATATATATATATATATATATATATATATATATATATATATATATATATATATATATATATATATATATATATATATATATATATATATATATATATATATATATATATATATATATATATATATATATATATATATATATATATATATATATATATATATATATATATATATATATATATATATATATATATATAATATATATATATATATATATATATATATATATATATATATATATATATATATATATAAATATATATATATAGTCTGACCGATGTATACTCCAATATCCAAATATACACAAATCTTAAAAACTGAAATAAATCAGAAAAAAAGGGAATTCTTGGAAATGATGTACATTAAAAAACACGAAAATTCAATTAATGACAAAACGGAAATTAAAAACTTAAACCAAATATATTACAACGTAATAAAATAACTGCATATATTCTGCAATTTTCTCGTAAATCTAAATTTAAATTTTAAAATTAAATGGCAATTTGCAAAAATAAAAAAATTGTTCAATTTTCTACATTTTATCTTAAATGAAATAATAATAGGTACACTAATTACAAAAATATAAAATAAATGCGCTCGTTCCACATACCAAAATAATAACAATATAAAACACCTTGTTTTTTAACCCAATAAAAACAATATATATGACGAGCAACAGCAGCAAAACGAATTTTAATTTCAGTCAGTCAGCAGTCTTAAGTATGTATATACTGTACTGTCACATATATGTAGAACAAATTTTAAGTGTATATGTCCTATTTGTGAATGGATTAAAAAAATTTACCTTCTTAGGTGAGTTATAGTATAATTATACATCCAATTTGAACGTTTTGTTTTAAAAATAAAAAAAAACAAGTAATATTAATTAGGTTATACGTGTTTATTAAATTTCTGTATATATGTATATATCTGTGCAGGGGTGTACTTATGTATGGATGTATATGTATATAAAAAAACATTTCTATCCTCTTACACAAAACAAAAAAAAAAGAAAAAAGTAGACATGTTTATAAGTAAGAATCCAAAACAGCATTATTTGTTAGTTTTAGTGACCTGTATTAGAATCCACTGATGAAGGCATGTTGCCGAAACGTTTGGGAATAAAAGGAAAAAAAAAACAAATTAAAATTTTCCGAAGAATAAACAAGTTTTATTTTTCAAAAAGATAATTCAGACCAAAAACCCAAGAAAATCTCCTAAGAATATAAATCAATTGGTCCAGAAACTCCATATATAATATATATATATATATATATATATATATATATATATATATATATATATATTTATTTATTTATTGATGATTGAAGACAGTCTTCATGCGATTTTATAAACTATATTCCAATTTTCTTTTATAGTTAAAGAAGATTTAGTTCTCGTATAAAGTGTGGAAATAGTTTTTGTTTGCAAATTTGATATCTGCCTAACTACTGAATAGAGTCTCTATTCGGACGCGAGAAAGAAAACTTCGAAAATGCCAAATGTGATTTTGGCGAAACGTCAGCAAAACTCTTCTTTTAAGAATGACAGTAGTGGACGGATGTATACCCGGAATGAAACACTATATATATATATATATATATATATATATATATATATATATATATATATATATATATAGAATGTTCAGGATGGATGTAGATTCGATCTGAATTTGATGGGATGCTGCTGTTGTTGAAGAGAGTTTCCACAAAGTGTCAGAACTCTTTGAAAAAAGAAAACCCTTTCACACCCTTTATTAAGCAAGAAAACAATTTAGAGTAAATGTAAGTTATATTTAACATTTCTCAATACTCTAAAAAATGTATTTCTCCCTTACATAGGTCATATAACACTTTGGTTTTTATAATGAGATTTCTGGACACCTTGTAGAAAGTATCTCCAACAATAGCAGACTTTTATTGGAAACAGATTAAAGCTTTCTCCTTCCTGCATATTGTCTTTTTTAGGTTTTCTATTTAATTAAAACATGTAAAGTGATCTATAAAATTGCTATTTTTTTGACGGTAGTATTAATCGAATGCTTAATTTTTTATTAAGTTCATTTGTTCCGAAGATATTTGTAAATGAAAATTGAATTATTTACAAGCATACATTTTTTGATGTAATTTCAAAAAAACCCTCTAAATGTTGGTTTCTTTTTATGTGAAGAATAGCTTTCTTTTAAAAACTATCATTTTATTTCTTATGAAAAAATTGGCACCTGAAAATGAAATTATTTTCAAGCATAAATGTTTTGATGTAATTTAAAAAACCCTTCAAATGGTGGTTTCTTCTTATGTGAAGAATAGTGTTCTTTAAAAAACTAACACTTTATCTCTATTACCAAAATAAAGCTGTCGTGGTTAATAAATAATCTATAAATAATATAAGGGTAACAGCTTTGAATTTTTGGTTGCTTCTCTAATTGATACACATTTTATATAATATATAATCAAACTTTAATTGTGATACAACTGAAAATGTGTTCTACCAAATCCTTTAAAGGCATATTTTTAGGTGCGAAGTACCTTCCAATTTGCCACCTGCTTTCCAGCTTAACCAGATTAAAGCTTTCTCCTTCCTGCATATTGTCTTTTTTAGGTTTTCTATTTAATTAAAACATGTAAAGTGATCTATAAAATTGCTATTTTTTTGACGGTAGTATTAATCGAATGCTTAATTTTTTATTAAGTTCATTTGTTCCGAAGATATTTGTAAATGAAAATTGAATTATTTACAAGCATACATTTTTTGATGTAATTTCAAAAAAACCCTCTAAATGTTGGTTTCTTTTTATGTGAAGAATAGCTTTCTTTTAAAAACTATCATTTTATTTCTTATGAAAAAATTGGCACCTGAAAATGAAATTATTTTCAAGCATAAATGTTTTGAGGTAATTTAAAAAACCCTTCAAATGGTGGTTTCTTCTTATGTGAAGAATAGTGTTCTTTAAAAAACTAACACTTTATCTCTATTACCAAAATAAAGCTGTCGTGGTTAATAAATAATCTATAAATAATATAAGGGTAACAGCTTTGAATTTTTGGTTGCTTCTCTAATTGATACACATTTTATATAATATATAATCAAACTTTAATTGTGATACAACTGAAAATGTGTTCTACCAAATCCTTTAAAGGCATATTTTTAGGTGCGAAGTACCTTCCAATTTGCCACCTGCTTTCCAGCTTAACCTGGTTTTTCTGATTATAGTTAAAAGATAACTATATAAATTACTTAGCGTATAATTAAGTTCTGTTATGTCAAATGGAATATAATTAGTATAATAATGACTTATTATTAAAGAACGGGAAATGTTTTCCATGTAATATCCGTTATTTGGGAATTTGTGTGCCTGAAGTGCTTGGCATGGGTTCTGTAGGCTCGATATAGTCAGGATCGAGAGGCTGAAAAGAAAGAGGTTTTTTTTCTAAGACTCCTTTTCTTCCTGATATGAGCTGTTACTGTTTTTTCTTAGATATACCGGTTAGTTTGTTTTAACTAATGTCGGTTACTTTTGTAGGTATATACGGGAGGTTCATTTTACTACCAAGCCTACTTTTTCGGTATACTGTTTGTTCTAATTGAATTTCGGGAACTCGTTCGACATTTTTATTTGGTTTTTGGGTATTTTCAGATGTTTTTGGTTAGCGGTTTTGTAGATACTGGCATAAAATGCTATTAGCTCCTTTTTAGGTTTTTCATTATATTGTTCCAAAATTTATTATTTATATTCGATTCGTTAAAGTAGGGACCATGTCCATACAGAATAGAGAAAGGTGAATGTCCCATGGTCGCGTATATGCTTTGATTATAAATTAGTACAGCAGAGGCCATTTGATTTTGGTTTTGTATTTATAAAGTGCGTAATTTTTTTAATAAGGTAGAGTGTAATCTTTCTACAGGGCTGTTGGAAAATGCATGTAGTATAATGTACTTTTAGGTAGAACATTTGACAGAAGTCTTCAAAAAGGTGATTTTGAAATTCTTTCCCTTGGTCTGTAACTATTTTTTGTGGAGTATTGTGGTGTGAAACATAGTGTCTTAGTTTACTTAAGATTGTAACTGCGTTTTTGTCTGATATAAAATAGGTTTGGACGTATTTAGAAAATGAATCTATAATGGTAACAAATTTGGAAAACTTTAAAATGTCTAAATGAAGTGTTTTAAAAGGTTTTTCCGAAAGTAAGGGACCTTCATAGGCCATTTTATACGGTTGCCTTTCATACTTATTTTGCAAGCATATTTCGCAGGAATGTATATAGGTAAAGTCGAATGCGATCTTATCGTGCGGGTCCAAAGGTCACTAACATTATGAAGCAAATCAGAAAACACAGGGAATATCAAAATGTTGTGTGATTCTTTTATCGAGCTATTAAATCTCGATGAGCTATTTACAGATATACAGGGAGAAAGAAAATAGGTTTTTTTATTATATTACGCAATATTATTAAGATAGCCGCTTAATATTATTTTATATATTAAATGCCGAGGGACTAAATAACAAAATTCGCTAAATATATATTTGGTTAAAAATTTTTGGTTGGCAAAAACAAAAATACACAAAATGGCAAGCGCTTTAATAAAGTCGGAAGGCGGTTCGAATCAGTGGAACAATCAGGATATGTTCTGTTTATACAGCCACTTAATGAAGTGAGATTTTTTTATCAATCACCAAAATTATGAGCCCCGCTTGACCTAAAAATCTAACCACTTGTACAGTGTCATTTACTTAAATGCGGGCCACCCCTGTGCAAAGAAAATTTTTTTTTTTGTATTGTGATAACAAAAAAATTTTATTTTGCAAAAAAATTATACATTTTTGTTAAAAACACAAGATAATTAGTTATTACTTCCCTCGCGAGATTTTTTTCAGATCTTTACGTTTAAGGGTCCCTAGATGCCGGAAAACATGTTTTCTCAATTCCGTCTGTCTGTAGGTATGTCTGTCCGTCAGTCTGTCTGTTCGCGGCATAGCTAAAAAACTACTTATCCTATTTCTTCAAATTTCAGTCTAAAATTAAGGGCCATGCATGCGAAAAATACGGGCTATAAATACAGGCTATATATATATATATATATATATATATATATATATATATATATATATATATATATATATATATAAATTGGACTTCTTTCTTGAGTATAGATTTATTTGCAAAATCAAACAATGGGATTAACTTGACGTTCCGCCTATCATAGTAGGCTTTCTCAAAAATTGCTCATTCCTTTATTTTTTTTTTTTGGTATATATGGCTTTCCTTACCTATCTACAATTAATTTAAAAAACATTTAATTATAAAATGACATTTACAATTTTTCTAAAACTTATTTAAAATTTTATACTATTGACAATAATTATTACAAAATAAATAAAATAAGGTTGCATACCTCGAAAAATACATGTTGATTATTTATTTATATTTGAATGATAGGTAGCAAGTTAGTGGTTTGCCAGGCAACTCATGGCACAGTTTTAGGTAAAAAAGTGTTCTTATCGTAGTACGTTTTTTTGAGGAATTTAAAGATAATTTTTGACTGAACTGATGCTAAACAATCGTCCACATATCTCTTAAAAAAAGTTATATTAAAATTCAATTTTTCAAGAACTTCCTCTTCTAGGTATTCCATAACTATTTGTGCGATTGTAGAGGAAATAGGTGAGCCCATAGCGCATCCATCAAGTTGTTGGTAAAATTGGTTTTTGTATAGAAAATAATTATTTGACATTATAAGATGTAAGGCTTCTAAGAATTCAGGCTGAGTTAGAGTTGTAAAATTTTTTAAAATATTCCATTTGCCTTTTATAGCACTAACTATGAGTTCATTTGGTATATTAGTATACAAAGAAATTACATCTAGTGATATTAACTTTGAATTTGGTGGTATTGTTACTGTATCTAGAAAATGTTTAAATGTAAATGAGTCTTTTATGTAATAAGTGTTTTTACCTGTGATATTTGACAAACCTTTTGACAAATACTTTGAGAGCTTGTAGAAAGGAGATTGAATACTTGAAACTATAGGCCTGAGGGGAATGTTAGGTTTATGCAATTTGGGTAGGCCATATATTTTAGGCGTGACAGCATTATGAATTGACAAATTTTTAGCTTCCGCGTCAGTTAATAGATTTTTGTATAAGAGTTTTTTTACAAAAGTATTATTTTTGTTTTGAAAGATGTTAGTTGGGTCATTCTTTAAAAGTCTATAGGTACTGGTATCTTTTAAGAGCTGATTAATTTTTGTGTCATAATCAGTAGTATTCATTATAACGGTTTTACTGCATTTATCTGGTTTAAGTATGGTTATTTGAGGATTATCTTTAATGAATTGCCTTGTTTTATTATGTTGTTTCTGTATTCGTTTTTGAAAATTGGTAATTTTATTTTTTTTATGTTTAATTTTTATTTTATGATTGGTAATTATATTTACTACGTCTGACCTTATACTATCTTTTATTTCATTTGGTTTATCTTGTATGGCTGTTTCTACGCAGGATATATATTCTGTTAAAGGTAAGCTTTTTTCGTTCTGGACAGGAAGCGAGAAGTTTTCGCCTAAAGCAAGAACTTCTACGACATCGTTAGGAATATCTGTGTTAGAGATGTTGTCTAACCATGAGGATGTATTTCATTTGTATGTCATTTTTTTCAGTGACCGATATTAATTTAGAAAGTTTTTTTTTATTTTTTTGTTTAATAGAATTGAATAATTTTTCATATTTAATGTTTTCAAACCTCATGAATTTATTAAAAACCTCAATTGGAATTACTGATTTAACTGCGTTAATTTTTTGTTGAAGGAGATTATTTAATTTATTTATAACTTTCGTTGTTTCAGTTATACATAGATTTAAAATTTTTACCTTTGTGCTATTTATAATATCATCAAATTTATTTTCGAGGTACGTACCTGTGAACACAATGTGGGAAACATTGAAATTTAAAAAAGTTGGCGAGACGCCTGTATGTTTGCTTCTTAATAAGAAAATCCTTCTATTTTTTTGCTTTACTATTTTCGTGTTTGTGGTAGATATTTCTTTAAGTATATCGGCACATAAAAATCCATAAGTTGTTTGAATTTCTTGAGTGAACGTCATATCAGTGAAATACAGTTCGGTACCCTTGTATATATTATTATTCAATTTGTTTCTTAAACCCGGTATATATTAATTGGTTTTCTTTCTTATATATACCGGGTTTAAGAAACAAATTGAATAATAATATATACAAGGGTACCGAACTGTATTTCACTGATATGACGTTCATTCAAGAAATTGAAACAACTTATGGATTTATATGTGCCGATATACTTAAAGAAATATCTACCACAAACACGAAAATAATAAACCAAAAAAATAGAAGAATTTTCCTATTAAGAAGCAAACATACAGGCGTCTCGCCAACTTTTTTAAATTGCAATGTTTCCCACATTGTGTTCACAGGTACGTACCTCGAAAATAAATTTGATGATATTATAAATAACACAAAGGTAAAAATTTTAAAATCTATGTATAACTGAAACAACGAAAGTTATAAATAAATTAAATAATCTCCTTCAATAAAAAATTAACGCAGTTAAATCAATAATTCCAATTGAGGTTTTTAATAAATTCATGAGGTTTGAAAACATTAAATATGAACAAAAAAATAAAAAAAAACTTTCTAAATTAATATAGGTCACTGAAAAATAATGACATACAAATAAATACATCCTCATGGTTAGACAGGCGAAAACTTCTCGCTTCCTGTCCAGAACGAAAAAAGCTTACCTTTAACAGAATATATATCCTGCGTAGAAACAGCTATACAAGATAAACCAAATGAAAAAAAAGATAGTATAAGGTCAGACGTAGTAAATATAATTACCAATCATAAAATAAAAATTAAACATAAAAAAAATAAAATTACCAATTTTCAAAAACGAATACAGAAACAACATAATAAAACAAGGCAATTCATTAAAGATAATCCTCAAATAACCATACTTAAACCAGATAAATGCAGTAAAACCGTTATAATGAATACTACTGATTATGACACAAAAATGAATCAGCTCTTAAAAGATACCAGTACCTATAGACTTTTAAAGAATGACCCAACTAACATCTTTCAAAACAAAAATAATACTTTTGTAAAAAAACTCTTATACAAAAATCTATTAACTGACGCGGAAGCTAAAAATTTGTCAACTCATAAGGCAGTCACGCCTAAAATATATGGCCTACCCAAATTGCATAAACCTAACATTCCCGTCAGGCCTATAGTTTCATGTATTCAATCTTCTTTCTACAAGCTCTCAAAGTATTTGTCAAAATGTTTGTCAAATATCACAGGTAAAAACACTTATTACATAAAAGACTCATTTACATTTAAACATTTTCTAGATACAGTAACAATACCACCAAATTCAAAGTTAATATCACTAGATGTAATTTCTTTGTACACTAATATACCAAATGAACTCATAGTTAGTGCTATAAAAGGCAAATGGAATATTTTAAAAAAATTTACAACTCTAACTTAGCCTGAATTCTTAGAAGCCTTACATCTTATAATGTCAAATAATTATTTTCAATACAAAAACCAATTTTATCAACAACTTGATGGATGTGCTATGGGCTCACCTATTTCCTCTAAAATCGATCAAATAGTTATGGAATACCTAGAAGAGGAAGTTCTTGAAAAATTGAATTTTAATATTACTTTTTTTAAGAGATATGTGGATGATTGTTTAGCATCAGTTCCAGAAAATAAAATAGAAGAACTAGTTTTCGCATTCAATAATTTCCATCCGAAACTACAGTTCACTCTTGAAGTTGAATCAGAAAACAAAATAAATTTTCTCGACCTCACTATAATAAGAAATGGTTTACAAAAGAAACTTGGTCTGGACGATATCTTAATTTCAATTCCCACCATGCATACGAAGTGTTGTGATTGGTCTAGTTGACCGTGCCATATCTTTAACGTCACCAGAATACCGTCCTGAAGCCTTTAATAAAGGACGTTAATATATTATAACAATCATAACGAAAACGTAAGACAAGATATTACGCAAAAAAAATATATTGCAATGCCATACACATCTCAATTATCTGAAAAATTAAAACATATTTTAGGAAAATATAACATAATTGTGTGTCATAAAGCCCAGAATCTGATAGGCTCCCTATTTACAAAATTAAAAACTAAAATTCCCAAAAATAAAAAATCCAATCTTGTATATGAAATTCCTTGTTTAAACTGCCCTATGAAATATATTGGTATGATAACCCAACTTTTAGAAAATAGAATAAAAGGGCATAAGTATACAAAAAATGCATCCACTGCATTACACAAACATGAAAAAAGCACAAAACACGAATTTAATTTTTCTGAAACCAAAATCATTAATGAAGATAACCTGTATCAGAAATTAATTATCAAAGAAATGATTCACATAAAAAAAGAAAAAAATGCAGTACATGACAAACAAGACATAAAAAATTTGAGTCAAATATACCACAATTTGATATTTTAGTATAGTTTTAACTTCTTCTAAGCCATTATTTTTAAAATGTAGTATATCATTGTGAATGTCTGATTCTACTCTAAGGTTTAAATTGAAAAATAGCAAAAAATTATCTTTAAATTCCTCAAACAAACGTACTACGATAAGAACACTTTTTTACCTAAAACTGTACCATGAGTTGCCTGGCAAACCACTAACTAAAATTCCCAAAAATAAAAAATCCAATCTCGTATATGAAATTCCTTGTTTAAACTGCCCTATGAAATATATTGGTATGACAACCCAACTTTTAGAAAATAGAATAAAAGGGCATAAGTATACAAAGAATGCATCCACTGCATTACACAAACATGAAAAAAGCACAAAACACGAATTTAATTTTTCTGAAACCAAAATCATTGATGAAGATAACCTGTATCAGAAATTAATTATCAAAGAAATGATTCACATAAAAAAAGAAAAAAATGCAGTAAATGACAAACAAGACATAAAAAATGTAAGTCAAATATACCACAATTTGATATTTTAGTATAGTTTTAACTTCGTCTAAGACATTATTTTTAAAATGTAGTATATCATTGTGAATGTCTGATTCTACTCTAAGGTTTAAATTGAAAAATAGCAATAAATTATCTTTAAATTCCTCAAAAAAAACGTACTACGATAAGAACACTTTTTTACCTAAAACTGTGCCATGAGTTGCCTGGTAAACCACTAACTTGCTACCTATCATACAAATATAAATAAATAAAATAAGGTATGTTACCTTATTTTATTAATTTTGTAATAATTATTGTCAATAGTATAAAATTTTAAATCAGTTTTAGAAAAATTGTAAATGTCATTTTATAATTAGACCACTAAATGTTTTTTAAATTAATTGTAGATAGGTAAAGAAAGCCATATTTACCAAAAAAAAAAAAATAAAGAAATGAGCAATTTTTGAGAAAGCCTACTATAATAGGCGAAACGTCAAGTTAATCCCATTGTTTGATTTTGCAAATAACCTATACCCAAGAAAGAAGTGCAATTAATATACACCGGGTTTAAGAAACAAATTATATATATATATATATATATTTATTTATATACATATATATATATATATATATATATATATATATATATATATATATAGCCTGTATTTTTCGTTAGCCCCGAGTGTCTTGTAAAGCGATTATATCGATTTTTGCATATCAAATTTTGTCTTATAATTAATAAAAAAATTTACTTATTTGAAACACGCTTTAAAATTGGAACAAGTATTCCATAATTATTTATTTATTGCCTACAAAATTACAAATGTACTAAAAAAGTAAGCAAAAAATAGTGTCACATCTAATAAAAAAATGTTTAAATTAAAATTCACTGGCTAATATCCAGGAGCCAGTGGCAGAAATTCTGAGAATGGGTATAAGGAATGTACAGAAAAAAAAACATAATTTACTTCCGAAGAAGATTAAGAAATGTACACGAAAAAATCCAAAGGCAAAAGACTTAAGTTACAATGCAAAAATGGATATTCATAATGCAATTTATGATTTATACACGTCAAAGACTAATATAATCGTTCAGAAACTTTTTAATATTATAGACTAAAAAATATCATCATCATTTAAAAAGTCCTCATCTTCTGAGTCATCCTCAAATAGCGCAATGATCATTGATGCTATTTCGAGATCTAGAACTCGTTCTCGATTCCATCAATCTCATATTAATTTCTCCGTATGTTCCACAGATTTCTTCCAGTACTCCGGCGTAATATAATTTAATGAATCTTGCCAAACAATTTGCACTTCATCTGATGTAAGACCATCCCTCACGTGTTTTTCGTAATATGATTTTCCCCAGCCTATATTAATTCTATTACGTTAAACTGGCAATGGCAGTCGTAAAACCTTATGTCCATTTTCCCGTAATATTTCATCTAGGGCATATATTGTTGGTTTTTTAATAGAGTTTGCCATTAAAAGACGTTCTAGTTTCGGCATATTGGGTAAAGGATTTTGTTTTTGTTTTATTGGCCAGTCATAAATATCACTTTTCTTCCAGGATGAAGTAGGTTGTTTATTTAAGATTCTTGAATGATAAGATGCATTGTCCAGAATGATTAAAGATGGAGCATCTAAATTTGGAATCAGTTGTTCTTTTAACCACTTTTCAAACAGTTCACAGTTCATATTATCATGGTAGTCCGCACTTTTGGATGTTGAAGTAAACAGTAAACTTGCACCTGGGAGAAATCCGGTTGAAGAACCTGTATGCAAAATGATGAACCGTTTTCCCGTCCCACATCCCTTTTTTCTCTTGACACTTTTTACAGACTCGTCCTGCCAAGATTTCGAACCACTTCTATTAGAAAATATCCAAGTCTCGTCTAAAAATACCACTTTTCTAAATTTTGAATTAACATTTTCCGTGTATTTCTTTAAAAACTGGATACGCCGACTTGCTATATATGGAAACTCGCATAAAAATCTTTGATTACAGTCCTTTTTATATCGAAAACCCCACATTTTTATTAATTTTGACAACGATTTTAGTCCAATTTCCAATATGCCTCGATTTTTTAAAGTTTCTTTTAAAACTTGAAGGGTTATATTAGTTTTTGATGTGCTTAAATTGTAAATTGAATTACGAACATCCATTTTTACATTGTCACTTAAGTCTTCTGTCTTCGGCTTTTTTCGTGTACATTTCTTAATATTCTTCGGTAGTAAATTATGTTTTTTTTCATGCACAATTTTCTACACAGTCCTTATACCGATTCCCACAGCTTTTGCTACTGTCTTCTGGATATTGGCCGGTGAATTTACATTTTCTTAATATTTTATTAGATTTAATACCATTTTACGCTTGTGGATGCAAAAAACCCGAAAATTGTTTTCTATTACTCATTTTGTCACTGACTTGTCAATCTGACTTTGAACTGACATCGCTCAAAGATTTTTGCAACTGCTGGTATTTATATGTTTATCCTCTTTTTTTTCATATCAAAATATGATAGGTCTATCTAATTCATCTTCCGGATTTTATGCGGAGGATATGATTACACGTAATAAAAGAAAAACAAACTTAAAAAGTTTGTCGTTGATAAATCGTATGACCCGCACGATAACACTGCTTTTGACTATAGTAATGACATGCCTTAATTATGGCCAGTAATGTTTTAGTTTAATGCGATTATATTTTTCTGTTATTCCGTTGTGGTTGTTTTGATGAGAGCAATTTTTTTTTGCTGTGATGGGTTTGTTACGCCGATTAAATAAATGTTAGAAAATATAAGTTTTGTGCTTGGATTTAAATTTGCGTTAACTATTCGTTGGAATTCTACTTTTAATTCTTGATTTGGTATGTATATGGTAAACGGGACGTCTGGTTTTATTAGGTCTTTGAGAACCTTTAAAATATGTTATTGTTGGTCAGTTTTAGATATTTTTACGAGGTGGTGATTTTTTTGAAGGGTTTTGAGTACATATGTCTGTATTCTTCGCCATAGTCTATTATTAGGCGGTTAGCCGCGTAATTTATGGGTAATTCGTTTGCATTTAGGTTTGCAGGATTCTCATATTTTTGGTTCAGCACAAAATTGGCTAGGTCAAAATTGGCGAGATTGGCTACCGTGTTATTGACGTTAGGGGCATTCGATTGTGCGTCGTTAGGTCCATGTACGGTAGATCTATGCGTGAAAGAGCATCGGCGACAAATATTTCTTTTCGTTTCTTATATTTTATTTCATAGTTGAATTCGCCTAATTTTCACCGAGTTAAACGACTTAAACGAGAGTTGGGTTTCTTAATTTTGGAAAGCCATACTAAGGGGTTATGATCGGTTTCTATGATTAATTTTTATCCGTATAAGTAAGGACGGAAAAGTTTAGGTGAGTCGACTATCCATAAAAACTCTCCTGCGTAGAATAATGTCTTTCTGCAGAATTAAGAGTTCGAGAGTAATATGCATTAGGATATTCATCTTGTGATAAAACATTACCTATAGCTATATTAGAAGCGTCGGTCGTAAGCTTAAAAGGTTTAGTACAGGCGAATTCGTAATATGTTCTTTACATTTTAAAAATACATTTTTATATTCTTTATTTTCAATATTTAGTCCGCTATCTTTTTTTAGGTCTTTAGCTATAGGAAAAGTTACTTTTGAGAAGTTTTTGATAAATCCCCGGTAATATCCTACTAATCCTAAAAAAGCATTTTTGCGTTTTGGGAGTGGGATAACGTTGAATGGCTTCTATTTTGGTAGGGTTAGGTTTAATTCCTTCGGGGGTTATTACATAACCTAAAATGGCTATTCTTTATACAAAAATTCAGATTTGTTTGGTTGTACCTTTAGATTGACTTGGCGAATTTGGTCAATATGTTCGAAGAGGCATTTTGAAAAGATGACAATATTGTCCATAAAGACGAAACAAAATTTGTAAATATATACATATTCTCTTAGCACTTCGGCCATCATTCGTTGAAACGTAGAGAGTGCATTTTTGAGACCAAATGGCATTCTGAGGTATTCATAATGACCATTGTTTAGAGTAAATGCAGTTTTTCCGATAGGATTGGGCTCCGGTTCAATTTGATGAAATACTTAGGCGGTAGTGAATTAAGTACTCCTCAATTCTAGGAACCGGCCATTTCTCTTTCCAGGTCACATAATTGAGGCGTGTTTAATTGATGTCCAAACGGAATTACTTTTTTCCAAAGGCGTCGCCATTTTTAGGCACAATCCATACTGGTGCTGAATAAAATGAAATCGAGAGACGAATTATTTTTTGAATTTGGGACTGAATTTCGAGATTCATGGTTGTGCTAGTAATTTTCGTGGTAATGACGTTTTTAAGGACTAAGGGGATCTAATATTTCAAACTGATCTTGTGGGATCACTTTAATTCTTTGATGAAATTATATGTTTAAATTAGGGATAAGATTCGGAATTTTGAGAAAACCGTTCTTTACTTCACCTAAACTGTCGGGTATTATATAGTCCTGAATAGCAAGAGAAAGCACAATTGATAAACCTTTTTTGTAGTTAACTGGTATAGTTAGAAAGTTTATGAAAATTTTGTACTGGCCTTAATAACGGTTTATTATAGGCAAGAGAAAATGGGATTTTGATATTTTGTAACGTAAGCAGTTTGTTTTGATAATCTATAATAGCATTTAGGTTTTTAAGATCTTATATGCCTATTAAAACATCAAAATCGATATGCCAATTAAACATTCGTAATTTAAACTCTTGTTTTATGCCTAGTTCGTCTAAAAGAGATATTTTCAGATTTTGGTTTTCTTTCTATGTCTTTTTACAAATATATAATTGTTTGTATAATACAATAACAATTGTTTTAGAAATATTTACAATCAACAGCCAAAGGTATGGTACGAGCGGGGATCGAACCAGCACCTCTGGATCACTAATCCATCGTTCTAACCAATGACGTATAAAATGTATAGACTCAGCATTCCCATAAGGCAACGCTTCAAAAAATAGATCAGTCATTGTTTGGCCGATTTTGCATGAGTGGAAGAAAGATGTACTGATCTTATAAACAAAGTATAGAGTAAATGGCATCAAGGGTGCCAGCATCACGACCTGACTCACCAGTGGCGTAGTTTTTTTACAGCAAATTCAGTTTTAAGAAGTATTCTGTTTTATCATCAGAGTTTAAGGCGGTCGTTTTAAACCACATTTGAATTTCTTCTATTTTATGAAGTCAACAACTGAAGTTCTCACGCTGTTGAAACTCACGAGTTTGAACGCTAGCATTCATGACGTTTTATTAGTTTGCGGAAATAACATATCAGTTTTAATATAGATGTAATTTTTTGCATTAGCAGTGAAAAAAAATATTTTATTGAATTTAATAAGATTTTCGTGCCCGATTTTACACACGGAGTTTTGAGAGAATTTTATATATAGTTTGAAGTTGCCAATGTTAAGCTTGATCATAATTGGGTCTGTTCACTTGACAGAATATTGTACACTTAATATTCTGCAACAGAAGAGTAATTAAAGATTACCTGCCCTTTTTAAACTATGATTAAAATGAAACAATTTCAACTAATCTAGGAACTGAATAAGATTGAAAAGAAAAACAAGGAATTCAAACAATATTTATTATTAATCCAATGGGATAATATATGCTGAAGAAATGAATATACACAAGTAATTAATTAATATACCATATAAAACATTTATTAAATCTTAAGTACAGGCATACAAAAAAATATCAATATGACAAGCCGAGGGAGCTTGCAAATAAAACTGTCCTATAAATAAGTATATTTTCCTTGTACAAGAATCGTGTTACTAAAGTAAGCCTTGCTTATAGTTAGATTTATTTCAATAATAAGTTGGTGTAATGTTTAACTCTGACTACACCCATACGATTTTCGTCCTTACACTTAAATATTCACTATTTAGTCGCCTGTTTCTGACAACCCCTACAGAAACTTTACAGTTCATTTTCAAATAGTGGCTGCTAATCCGTAGTAGTTTCATTTTAAAGCAAGGGTTATTTCGTAATGTGCAACTAAAGTTAATAAAAAAAAGACTTTTTAACTATCAGTAATTTTACAAATCCTATCAGTTTTTAATATAACCGGTTAAAAATGCCAATTGGAGGAACTTTTTCACTTAATATTGTTATCACTTGTTGCAGTAAAAATGCAGTTGGTTTAAATATATTGCCATCAGTATGATTTTGGGAGTTTATTGTAAAATAAATATACGTGATCAAAAAATATTATAATACTGAAAGTTTTTTTTTTTTGTAAAAATTAAGGTTTCTTACGATAAATACGTTATATGAGAATTCTAAAACAAAGTGAAATCTAAAAAAAACATGAAAATGTTGCAAAGGAAAATTTTCTTTTAACCGAATGCTTTAGAAACTCTATATAACGGAAGCATGCTTGCTGTCCGAAAACGAGGGGAATGATTTCCAAATTATTGTTTTTAATGTAAAGGTAACCTGTAAGCTAACATCACATACTTAGTCCTGATACAAGTGGCATAATTTGTCTTAACTATATCTAATTTTCTGTGTTTAACTTTAAGGAAGTTGATTTTAATTCAGAATTGCCCCCGATTTCTATTATGAAAGGACTCTGCGTGAAAGATACCTGGCATACCACATACAGCCCTTTTAAGTGATTTTTATAGTAGCAATAAAGGTCTGATTATGAAATACATAGGTGCCCACCTTCACTCTCCAACGTTACAGGACAGAGTGAAATGGTCTTAAAGTAACCTTGTATACGATTTCTGACATATAGATGCCTTTAGCTAATTTTCCTATATGTATAATACTTTCTTAGAGCTCACCCATATTTATCTTTTGACGTATCTCACGATTTAGTGCTTTATATCTGATTTGATCCGATGATTTGTATCTTCTTCGTTGTTCCATAAGATTCAAGATTTCATCTGTCATCCATTCTTTGTTTTTTCTTCTGTTGTTGTTACTGGATAAATGTGTATTGGAAACTTGGGTAATTATTTCTTTCACATTGGTCCATGCAGAGTCGGTATTTTCTGGGAGTTTATTCACTTGTAATTGATTCAGCTTATGTCTCAGATGTTTTTGAGCTTCGAGTCTCGTTATAGGTTCTCTGATCTTTGATGTATCATATCTTTTGGTCTTCTTCTTCTTAATTCTCTTTAGTTTGAGTT
Organism: Kuschelorhynchus macadamiae; assembly: GCA_030620095.1. NCBI lineage: Eukaryota > Metazoa > Arthropoda > Insecta > Coleoptera > Curculionidae > Kuschelorhynchus > Kuschelorhynchus macadamiae. The sequence goes on from JAUTXW010000364.1 coordinate 65,844, forward strand.
TCATCCTTCCGATAACTGGGTTATGATCAGAGTTGATATCAGCGCTAGAGTATGTTTTGACCAAGACAAAGGTATTTCGGAAACGTTTGTTTATCAGAATGTAATCAATTTGGTTTCGAGCTATGTGATCAGGCGAGTCACGAGGTGATCTCCGTGTATATACTCGCCTAGGAGGAAGTTTGAAAAAGGTGTTTGTAATTACGAGTTCTCTTTCCTGGCAAAATTCTAAAAGTCGATCTCCTCGTTCGTTTCGCGTGCCCAGTCCGAAATCTCCAGCAGTATTTCCCAATTTTCCTTGTCCGATTTTGGCGTTGAAATCTCCCACGATATTTATTTCATAATTTTTAAGCGATCCTCTGACCCTTTCGATTTCTTCATAGAATTTTTCAACATCATCCTCGCTTCCATCCGTAGTAGGAGCATACACCTTAATAATGTTAGTGTTGACTGGATTACTTCGTAGTTGTAGCAAAGCAACTCTATCGGATATGGGGAGAAAATGTATAATAGCTCCATAGTGGTACTGACACTGCTGCTTCCCAGCGCCAGGAATATTTATCGACTTTCGAGTCTAGAACCATAGTGTTCTGCGTTAACAGGGTTACCTCTGGTGGGTTGTGGCTCTTCACCACGCACTATGGTCTTGACTAGAGAGAGGCTATAAGTCATTCCTGGACAAACCATCGCATCATCTAGCCCTGAAGGTATGGAGAACCAGTGCCCAGTCGACCCAGAACAAAGGTGCCACCTTTCATAAACCTTCTCAACCCTCAAAACAAGACTATGATGAGGACTTAAAAACATTGGAAGGAAATCTATAATTACCTAAAAGAACTAAGCATAACCCTATAGAGCTTATTTAAAGTCACATCATTCTAAATTCAAGTAACATATTGCCCACTTAACAAAAGCGAAACAAATTATTTACATTCAGATCTACGACCTAATAAATAAAAAATTTCTATTACAGGAATAATGAATAAGTAAATTTATTCATTTCGGGAAAATTTATAAGCTATACATTTTCGGTCATTAGAAAAGAATGATAAAAAGCTGGATAAAATGCCTCCATTTACTATTGTACTATACGAAGGGTAAAGTGGGGATATTGAAGAATACGTACATACATACCAACAGGTTGGAAGATTAAGTTTTTGATCAATTTACATATCTAACGATGTTGTTTTCATTGAACATGATTTAAAACTTACTATGACTTAGAAAATATGCAATAACATATTAAACAAAGTAATAATTTAAAAAATACTTCAACATACATCAACAAAAAATGAAACAGACAAAAAAAATGATTTTTTTTTTATATAATAAAGTTATGCTATCAAATAAGACTACTTCTGAACTTTTACAAGAATCAATAAATCTATGTTTGCCTATGGCTAGCAAAAAGTTAAGTTTTTTACTCTGTACCACTCAGCGTGATTATTTTACGTGATTAAATTACGATCTGCTCTAACTTACTTAGAGATTTATTTTTAAAAATACAAGGGAAAAGGAAAAAATGGCTGTGCCCTAAAACCAATGTGTATGACAAAGTTCTTCTTCATTTTTAAAGGATAAAGGTATCAAGAACCAGGGGCATGAGATCTATCTACTGAAAGTACAAATCAGAAAGTGTCTCATTTGCAAAAAAATGCCAGTTATATTTATATCTTTGAAAATTTACACTTTTATTTGTGTTCTTGGGAACTTAGTAACTTGCCATAACATTTCTTTTCTGGACATTTTGATTTGATATCAGGAAAAATGAAAATTTTATACCAGATTAAAATGTGGACAAGTTAAAATAACCACATTATACATTAGTAATTTACAAAAATATATTAAAATTCCTACCCCTAAGGTTATATGTTGTACATTGTGTAACCAAATATTTCTTTCGGTTTTCCATTCCATAACAATTTCAACATTGTTCTTTAGAAGCTGCATTAAAAAAGTAGGTTATAAAAGTTGTTCAATGATCTCAGCTTGCCAGATAGAGAGGGACCTGGAAATGACAGAATATAAAAATGATTATGGGGTTTAAATATTTTAGATATATATTTTAAATATCAAAAATGTATTATAAAATTATAGAGCTAATTCCTTCAATCTGAGAAAAAGAAGGGAATTCCTGTAAAATAAATAAATTACAAAAAAATGTAAGATAGAAAATATGAATTGTAACTTGTCATAAAAAGAGTAATTTCTAAAAGCATTCAAACAAAATATGCAGTACAGATGAACGAAAACTATTCTTAAGATAAAAGCAAAATGAAGTAAGATACCTTTTAACTATATGTAGAGAGAAAGAAAAAAACCTATTTGTTAATCAAAATAGTAACGTTCAGAGCTAAGTAGTAACAAAGCACTAATATAAACAATTTAACTGGTTGTTTTGCAGTAACTACCTACACTGGCAAAAATATAATTACAGTTATTTATACAATTTCTTGTACAAAGTTTACAGAGGATATTTAACTTTAATGTTAAATGACTTCACCTCAAGATATGCTTTACTGCCTAAGACTAATTCTTATTGACAAAGCTGACAGTTTTATTATCTAAGTAGTTATAATAATATGTATTATTCAGTAATCAAACGTAAAGCCACGAAAAAAAAAGGAAAAGAACATTTACAGCATCAAAATCAAAGAAATAGCTAAAAAAGGTAAGAAGCAGTGAAAACATATTAATTGAGAAACAAGGATTAATTATTGAAAAGAAAAACAATGTCTCGGACTCAGTCAAGTGGTCTAATACAAAAAAAAGCTACGATTACACGTGTTTCACCAAACAAACATGCATCATCAGATCTTAAAACAACAAAAACACATAAAATATATAAAACTGGCACATACAACTACATAATTAAACAAACACATCTGTAGTTGTATGTGCTAATTTTATTTCTACATGTTTTTATTGTTTTAAAATCCGATGATGCCTGTTTGTTTAGCGAAAGCTGTGTAATCCTAGCTTTTTACTGTATTAAACCACTTGACTGTGACCGAAACATCGTTTTTCTTTTCTGCAATTATTAAACTAGGTCTCTTAGAGATCATGGAGGAATTACTTCTTCAACAGCATATTAAAATATAATTCAGAATGTTGTTATAGTATTCCATTAAATCGTAGTATGCTTTTTGCACTAATAGGCTCTTTAAAGTTCTTTTAATTTTTTTTTGTCTTGGCATGCCCTAAAGTGTGAAGATATATTAACATATCTTTCGGGCTCCAAAGATAATATTTTTTGTACTACAGAGTGCCTGGTTCAGTAAGGGTATCTCTATGCTTGTGTGTCATATAAACCATTTACAAAGTATACACACATTTAAAGTTAAATTTATTTCAAACTGGAATAATGGCCTGTAGGATTCCCTACTATTGGCACCACAAGTCCATCTCACCGCTCGCTCTCGAAAGATGCACGAATTTCCCATGGAGTGGTAGACTATCCTCGCTGACGCCATACCAATCTCTCTTGACATCAACCGAACAGCATAGCATACCCATGCAATCTTCGGATTGAAATTCAAAATATGCTTATTAAACTTCAAATTCCCACTAATAAAAATACCCAAAAAAACCGTGGTACCATCTGCAAATACTATGAAGTGTCTCCCCCAATATCAACTAAAGACAGATAACTTTATATATAACAAAAATAGAATTCGCCCCAGGACGGAATCCTATAGCATGCCGTAATTTATTTTAAACTTATTAGGTGTTTGAAGTATAATGACTACTGTTTATGTGTGCCCCCGGAAATAGGACTGAAGCAATTTCTAAACTTCAGTACTGAGGAAATATGCATAAAGCTTATGTATAACACTCCGTTCTTCTATATCCTCTATATGAGTTCAAATTCTTAATCGACCTTATAATCTGCTGAAGCTTTTATATTCTTAGAGAACTCATTGACTTTTTCAGTAACTCAGAATCGACAGTTGTTTTCCAAATTCTTCTTATTCAGTTAACGTTAAGCTAAATGAACGGGGAGAAGTTTTCTAATTCGCTTAGCAATATTAATTTAATGCATTTTTGGAAATAAAAACAATTTACCCTCAGTTCAGTTTTTGCACAGTGTTTTGAATTGTAAGTTTTCCTCATCCACTATAATACCACTTTCTTATTATTTGGCGAATTTTTTCTTGTTTCTTTCAACTGAATAAAATCTTGTAGGAATTTTTGACTTTTTCTAAAAAATAAAAAAAAATTATGAAGCAATGGTTTATGTGAATAAAAGCTTGGTAATACTTTTACTATAATGCTATCTCTAAGTTTATACATGCTTTATTAAAAATAATTTGATACAAATTTATTAGTTTATAGTATAGTTGAATCCATGCAAACAGAATTGCCTTCTCAGTGTCGACCTTCTTTTTATGGTATAATCTATAGATAAAATAATTTGCTATAGAACTGTACAGGGTGTTCCAGCGAGGACTGAACAGGGACCTATTTTCGACCTTCCTTGTATTTTGGAAAAATTCAAAATAGCCAATCGATGTATTTTTTCTTGTAGAATCCAAAAATTTCATCGAAAAAATATTTGAACCAGAAACAAAAGAGTTACGCTATGCATCAGGTGTTTTTTAAATGGAATGTATCGTTTTTTATACGATTTTTGGAAAGAGTGATTTTTTTTGTGTCCGTTCTGATTAAAAGATTTGATTTTGCGATAGCTGTTTATATTACATTTTAATGTTTAACAAACTAAAATTTTAGCTTCACCTGTTTAAAATATACGATAGGTTGGTATAGGTGATCAAGGTAAAATGACGTTTGAATGCTTTGTCAATAAAAATTGACATTATTTTAATTATTGTCGAAGTCTTCACCTAAAAAATATATATTTGACTCTGATCGAAATGAAATACTCTTTGGACGAGAGACTACAGATTGTTATGCTATTTTACAAGTGCCAAGAAAATGCAAGAGAAGCAAGAAGAAGATTTATTGCAAATTTTCATAGAAATATATCCATCAATACAATTCTAAGGATAAAAAACCTATTTGAGGAAAATAAAACTTTACATGATAGAAAAAGAAATTCAATAAAAAATAATTATTAAATAATAAAATAAAACTACTAATAACATAAGTTTTCAATGTGACCGCCGTTTTTCTCGAAACAACATCGATAACCCCTTTATAGCCTTTCTAAACTTGCTGTTACAATATGATTTTCCTGGTTAAGGCGGTTTATTTCATCGACAATTTTTCCCATGATCTCTTGAATATTTTCGTTTCGTTGTCTGTATACGACGTTCTTCAAATGGCCCCAAAGAAATGTATCCAAAACTGAGAGGTCGGGGCTATTGGGCGGCCAAGCATATGTTCCATTTCGCCATTTTCCATTCGTTATGGCGCCGATTTAAAAATTGAACCACATCATGCACGGCATGAGGAGGCGCCCCATCATGTTGCCAAATTAAATTCTGATATTCTGCCAATGGTAAGTCTTCCAAAAAATTTTCAATTTCGTTTTCTAAAAACTCATAATATCTGTGCCCATTTAAAGTCCCGTTAAAAAATATTGGTCCCAAAATTTTATTGTTTTTTATCCCACACCAAACATGAATAGAATTCCTCCCTTGAAATTTAATAGTCTGGAACTTTTTTGCATTTTCAACGGCCCAGTGGTGACTATTATGTCTGTTGAATACTCCCGATGTTGTGAAAGTAGCTTCGGCGGTCCACACAATATTTTTGAATAAATCAGGGTCTTCGTTTTCTTGCCGAATTACCATTTGAGAAACAAATTGGAAGCGAAGTTCTTTTTGTGCCGGTGTTAGGTGCTGAAGTGGAAGGATACGAAAAGGCCTAAATTTATGAATTTTCAGAGTCCTGTGAACAGTCCCTCGGGAAACTCTTCTGCGCCTTACACCGCCACCGTACTGAACTTCCCGAACTGCATCCGAAATAGATTTGGTTGGATTAACTTGAAAATAATTTATAATGGCCTGGTCTCGATTTCTTCTTCTTTGTATATTTCTTTTTCTATCATGTAAAGTTTTATTTTCCTCAAATAGGTTTTTTATCCTTAGAATTGTATTGATGGATATACTTCTATGAAAATTTGCAATAAATCTTCTTCTTGCTTCTCTTGCATTTTCTTGGCACTTGTAAAATAGCATAACAATCTGTAGTCTCTCGTCCAAAGAGTATTTCATTTCGATCAACGTCAAATATATATTTTTTAGATGAAGACTTCGACAATAATTAAAATAATGTCAATTTTTATTGACAAAGCATTCAAACGTCATTTTACCTTGATCACCTATACCAACCTATCATATATTTTAAACAGGTGAAGCTAAAATTTTAGTTTGTAAAACATTAAAATGTAATATAAACAGCTATCGCAAAATCAAATCTTTTAATCAGAACGGACATAAAAAAATCACTCTTTCCAAAAATCGTATAAAAAACGATACATTCCATTTAAAAAACACCTGATGCATAGCGTAACTCTTTTGTTTCTGGTTCAAATATTTTTTCGATGATATTTTTGGATTCTACAAGAAAAAATACATCGATTGGCTATTTTCAATTTTTCCAAAATACAAGGAAGGTCGAAAATAGGTCCCTGTTCAGTCCTCGCTGGAACACCCTGTACATAACATAGTTTTTCTTTTTAATTCCTTCATAAGACGGGTGTAATCGTGAAAAAAATCATTCTCCCAGGTTTCTACAGTTCTTTACATTTTTGGCACCCTAGATCCCAAAAAAAAACAAGTTTCCTTAATTCCATCGGTCTGTATATCTATTAGTGGTATAGCTAAAAAACTACTTACTCGATTCACTTCAAATTTTGGTCAAAAATTGAGGTTCATATAGGGACTGGGTGAACATTTTGGTGAAAATCCAATATGGCGGCCTAGCAAAACGTTAAAAAAATTATAACCAAAATACTACTTATACAATTTACCTCAAATTATTCACATAGTGTGATATAAAAATGAACTGATAAAATTTTTATACGAATCAAAGATAGCGAAACAAAATGGCGGCCGAATAACATTTTTAGAGAATCAAGTCTGAAAAACTACTTATTCGATTAATTTCAAATTTCGCGCAAGAATTAAATGTTATATAGAGATGAACTTTTTAGTACGAAATTAAGATTGCGGAACAAAATGGCGGCCAAATAAAATATTTCAAAATCAGCTTAAGAGGTTAACAGACACAAAGTCTCGATCTCAGTCAAAAATAGTGATAGGTATTTCGCTCTATAGGAGTATTATCAGACCAACATGAAACAACACCATAGCTGTGTTTGATCAACAAAGATGTATTTGACTTTTTACGCATGTTTATTCGTTTTAGTTGTTATATATCTGATTCTATTTCATCACTTCAAAATAAACCACGTTTTCTATAAAGTTTTTAATTTATTATCTTCTATAATTTTTAAGATGTACAAAAATGCAATAACGATGCAAACAATATCTGATAATTTATAAATCGATGGAAGCGAAGTTTCAACTAAAATCGGTGATGGTGCAGAAATGTAAACAATTACCAATATTTATCATTATTTATTTAACATTTTAGAAAAAAAGCAATGTATATTTTTTCCCAACAAGGTGTATGGTGTTTTCTTAGGTATTTGATACCAATACGTAGCAAGTGCTGTTATGTTTATCTTACTTACGCCCAAACCATTAATTTAACTACATTCAAAAATCACTAGACTGATGTTTTTTAGTTATAAATAAAAGTGTTAAGTAAAATGTATATTTTTGTAATACTTGTTAATGCACAAAACTTAGACTCAACTTATATTTTCCACTAATCATATATACCTGGTCAAGGGGGGACTGAAGACAAAATATTGGGTGGGGGAGGAATACAATGTTTGCAACAGTTTTTTCAATTTTGTCAACAGCCTTTTAACGATGCCAACACAATATTTATTCAATAACACAAATATAAAATGTTTGTCATTAAAACTGACTAAAAAAAGTAAAAAGTGGAGTAAAGAGCTGCATATTATTCAATAATATAAGATTTGGTTAACAGGATAAAATAATGAGGAGGATGAAACGTTCCTCCATCCCTCCCTGTCCTGGGTATATTAAATTACTAATTGCCAATTGCACCACTAATTTGACATGAATGATAGAAAAAGTAAGTAAAATCGCAATATTAATGCCAATTTTTTTTATACAAGGTATCCAATATGATGATATGAAAATGCAAACATAATGACATGTATATTGATCTATTAGATATCCGAAACTTACCCAAACATTGTCCTTAGCGGTGTTCCATTGCCCATCCAGTAACATTACAGTCTTAGATTTCAACAAGTATATTGTATATTAACCTTAAATACGAAGGTGTAAGGTTGGGTTTGCAATAACACCGCCCGTCAGGCTAAGTCAGAATATCACTAAACTAAAATGATCTGAACGGATTTTAGGATAGTTCAGTACAAATTCTCCATCTCAAGATTTTCAGGAAATCTAAAATAAAAAAGTATTATAAATCTTTTTAAGGAACTTATATCTTAATTGCTTATTATATATGCACTTACGGAAAATTTTAATTTAGAAATACCTCGAGAAATATTTTATCTTTAGAAAAATTAAATCAAGATGGTTTCTGGATGTAAAATATATACCCAGTTTTTTTACTGTGTTAGTTTTTATTAGGAACTAAAATAAATATATCTCATGGAGCTACTAACAGGTACGATCGACCGAAAAATTGTCTTACGTACATAATTAGTGTCAATAGCACAAGCAGTCTGACATCGAAAAAAGTTTAGTGTAGTATAGAGCCTACATCTATTAAATAATATCTGACTATAATGACTTATATTTTGAGACTTGTACCTAGTTGTGCCAAGGATTATGAACCCGACTTTACAAAGTTGCATAAAACAGCAGGCCTATATTTAGAAAGATACAAAACTATAATACCTAATTATGTTTTTAGTTTGCAAATAGAAAACATAATATGTATACAAAACCTAGCCTGATAACATAATATGTATAAAACTCCTAGTGTTAAAATTGGTTAAATTCTATGAAAGGAAAAATACAGTGTAACTTAAAGGCAGCGGCAAGTGCATATCAACCTGTTCGAGCAATCTTGAGTTCTTAAGATATAATGTAACATTTGTATAAACGTGATGGTAAGCTAACCAAATTATATCCAAATATGAATGGTAAGTCTACTTTTTACACCATGAAATGGCTTTACTAAATTTGCAAGATAATATGCAAGACTGCAGCAAGTTTATTCCTAACTAAAGCTAAAATCTTGATATGCCAATGGACTTATTATTTATATTATTGCTACATCACCATAAATTACCCCTTATAAAACATACATTATTATCAGTACTTAATACAACCACTGGACAAAGTGACTTAAAATAAGAATGATATAACAGATACTAAAAATAAAATGTTGGAGAAAAGTTGATCTTAAAAAATTAAATATTTTTATCTACACTTAAATTAACGCCGTTGCTCCTTCCACGCTAATGTAAACTAATCGTCGAAAAAGTTTTTGTTTTAAAAAATTCCTTGTTTTAATATTATAGACTCGGAATTTGGTAGGTTCTTTACAGCAAACCTAAACAATTCAATGTTTAAGAAAAATAAATTCGCATTTTTATTAATTGTTAGTTCTGTTTAAAAAAAACCAAAAAAAAAATTTTCACCCGTGTCAAGATTCGAACCCACGTCCTATATATAGCTGAACGTTAGTGACATCACATCTAATTTCACGAGAACCAAACTTTAGAAAGTTCGTTCACGTTAGCGTAGAAGGGATAGAGCATTAAACGCAATCTATATTTAGTTTTCTCTTTTCTGTCTATACTTGAAAAATCAAGTATATACGAAAAAGTCTGAAAAATTACTAGATCGAACCAAAATTATGTTATTTTTAACATTTACTGTAAGAGTCGGTACTACCACTGTATGAAATTGCCCAAGCCCAAATAAAAAAATAATAAAAAATGCACAATAAACAACCAGAAACCTTCGTAATTTAACGGTCCTAAACACAAAATTAATTAAATTACAAGAAAAAAGCAATAACTACATAATAAAGTGCCTGGTAATAAATGGACAAAAGTGAACTACTCGAAATTCATTTGTATATGTTTATGCTTCTACTTTATTACTCTCTGTAAGCATTAAAAGTCTTAAAAACAGAATTTTGAAATACCTAAATGGTTTTGATCTGCAGTTTAATCAGAAATTTAATTCTTCCTTAAGCGTCTATCCCACCTACTTCACTGGGCACGACACATTTGACATAAAGGTTACTTACCGGCGTAAACAGGCTTCGAGGTTGAAATCATCCTTTTTTCTTACATATTCTGCTACACACCACTATATTTAACTGTAACTCATAAACCACAGTAAACGTAAATATTAAAAACCATGAAAATCCAGGGCAAAGACGACGAAAATATCTAACAGACGCCGTAAAAACAAGACAACAATGCAAGGTCGAAATGAGTCAGAACCCCCACCACAGATGGCGCATTCGTTTGATAAAATGAATTTGATATTAAATTCGTTGCTGACATGACCCATGAGCATGGCGTCTTTGTTTAGATAACGACAGCTTGTAACCAGTGCCTACTGAGCATTAATTTCGATTTATTATCTTAGCGTGTACTGCCTAAATGTGTACTCTATTTAGCAGGCAAAGACAGAAAGAGATAAATACACACTTGTTGCAAATTCATTTTACCTACGGAGCAGCCTGAAGTAAAGGTGGGAAATGACTCGGGTAAATGCAACAGTGCCAAATATTATTCCTTTAAGCAAAACAAAATTAATAAAAACGAAACGATAGAAAAAAACTTTCTCGGTTTGTTTATTAGCTTTTTTAAAGTTATTTTAGTAATAAAATGCAATATTAACTTTCCTCAAAGCAGTATTTTTGCCAATATCTTCGTGAATTAACCACAGTAATCCAAAAATCTAGTGTCGAGAGTAGCAAAGCTGTCATAAGCGCTTTCTATAGTTTAATGACTGATCGCTTGGAAATGTAAACAAAGGAGTCTATCCTTTTTATATGTCGTTGGCTCTAACCAATTGCGCTATCGTACCACTGATAAGCAATTGGTTAGAACTTGTACCTATTGAAACCCACCAGTATCGTAACCATTGTTGTTCCTGTCAAATATTCTAACTTTATGGCGCGGCGTTCCTAACTGGATGTCAAATCTGACATTGCTATTAGGTACTGTCCATTAATAAATTTTTAAAACTATTTCTCACAATTTAAAAATGATAAAGTTCTTCTATTCAACTATTTCTGGTGAAATATTACAGGCGGATGCGACCGAGTCAATAAGTAAGGTGGTTTGTTTTTTAGGAAGGTAAAAATAGAGTAATTCTATTTGTTGGGCAATATTGTTTAAGTTAATAGTTGATTTGAGGCTGTTGTCTGAAAATTTTCAAAATTATCTTGTTGAATGCCTTCAAAACTTTGTTCAGGTTCGAGTTTTTATAAGTCTTGGTTTTCAGAGACAGAATCGTAAGATTGTGTAGAACCTTGGGTGTATTAAGATTCACTGTAAGGTTTATATGTCAGGGGTTCTCGGTAAGTTGCCGAAGGATATTCACTAAAACATTGCTCGTCATAAAAAGGTTCCGCGTGTGTCTCTACATTAGTTATTTCTGGGGCAACACAATTTCTGGATCCAGAGGATTGGAAAAAATGTGGTGGTTTATAAATTTGTCTTTGTTGAAAAATTCTGGAAGGGCCGGCCGTGGAGATCGACATAGGGACTGGTGGTTCTTGCCTGCAGAGCCTATTGCTATGTTGTGGGGCTAAATATTTTTGGGTCTGCAGAAAATTTGTGCGTTAGTTGGATAATGTTTGGATATCTGTCTTGGTTGTATAGGTATAGGTTGACTAGAAGAACTTTGAGTTTGTGGAAAATTTATAAGTAAAGGTTGCGGGTTATTAGGTTTCATTCAAGATCTCTGTACAATATGGTTGTTTACATTATTTTAATTAAAATTAGAATTAAAATTTTGCAAAGCTGAAATATTAACTGAAATAATTAACTTGCGATTCTATTATATTATAATTTAATACATAATTAAAAGCCCTGTCAAGTGTGTTAGGCCGTTGTAACATAAGCATTGTTTTTAGGGTTTCTAGAATTTGCTGTTAAAATTAAAACAGATGTTTTTTCGACTTGACTAATTAAGGTTAATTTTACTACTTGTTCTAAGCCTTCGCCTTAAATTTTTGAGAGTATTCTTTGCACAAAACATTTATTATCTACAAATTGTAAAATATTTTCTTTTTTATTTATTCTTACGTATTGCAACTGTTCTACTAATATTTGATAAGAAATTGGATTTCCGAATTTTTGTCTTAATGTAGTTTTTATTGCAAGCCAAGTGCTTATGTCTAGCTGAGATAATAAAAATTCCCTATTGATATCTACTAATTTAGATTTTACCGCGGCTAAAACAACTTTTCTTTGATCTTGATCCTCGTTATAATATAAGTTATAAGATTCGTCAATTGCATTTAAAAAACTTTCTAGGTGATTTTGGATACCAGAAAAAGTTGGCAAAAATGATGGAATCTAATATTTCCCATTTTTGATTTACTATTTTAATTTGTATATTAGAATCTAAGCTTAAATTATTAAGGTGACTAACTAATTCGTTATGTACGGTATCAGGAATAATTGTTTCACTACGGGAACTTTCAGATTCGTTGACAATGCTTAATCCTAAAGAGGCCCTATTTTCTATCAAAATGTTTCTCAAACGTTCAGAAGCGTCAGACATTCAAATAAATGGCAATTCAATCAAAAACTTACAATATAATCAAGGACGAATCCATAAAGCTTATACTGCAACACTTACTACCAAAAATCTCTGCAAATTACTTTGAATTTTTCACTTTGAAATTTAGAAAGTAATTTGAAAAATATGTTACTTTATACTTTTGATAAGTTTTATGATTAAGTCAATTAATGTAATGCATTATGTCAGCAATCAAATTAAAATTTTCGTGATGAACTGATGAAAGACTAAAATTCATATCTTTAACTTTAGATATTTATATGTTTTACATGATAAAACTTTTGTATAAATGCCCTTATATTTATTCAGGAGTTTATGATGCTTCCAAATAACTACTCATTAAGGTTAGGTAATTAATAATGTGGCGTTTTTTCCAGTAAGGATTGTAACAGCAGTGTCTAGGCGAACCGCTATGGAAAAATGTGTATCTTTATTCTTTAGCTACAATTAAACCCTTGATAAGCTATAAAATGTGAGCGACTCAATATTTTTATTTGTTTTCGATTGTTCTTTTATTGTTTTTTGAACTGTTTTTTTTATTAGTTTGTTTAAATTTAATAAATAAAATTTAATAAATTTTTTAATAAGCCGAATGGTGTTTTTCATTTTAACTGGGAAATAACATTAATATTCAAATCAGTAATATCTCAAAGCATAATGTCCATAAAACTGAAGGCAGGAGATTACAGTGACATTTCTTTTATTAAGTAATTCAAAACATGTTTTATTTTCTTTCAAACAAAATAATTGCTGACAGAGTTAAAAAATTAGTAAGAATAATAAACCTAATACAAAATTATTCTCAAAAAGAAACATAAAAATACTGTAAAATAGAGTATGACCAAACAAATACAATGCCTTATATAAAAAAAAGTGTATAGATACAATAAAAACACAAACTTTTGCAAAAAAGAAAAACGAGAACAGGTACAAATCAAATTCAAGCACAGAGGTACTTTTCGACTAGATAATAAGCTTTAATGATAAGTTTTCAACCTTTTTCCGAAAAGGAGTAAATATTTACTTTACGAACTTCAACAGGTAGAATATTAGATAATTATATGTTAAGGAACTACGTCATAAAAAGTGATTTTTTGCATCACACAAACTACCTTTAGTGAAAAATGGTTTGAATTGTAGAGTCTATCTATACTGTCAATCAGTGGCGGCTCGTGGTGAATTATATTGGGAGGTCAATAACAAATTTAAAAATAGGCATACTTAAAATAAAAATAAATATCTTATCTTTAAATTGAGCTTTAAATTCTCTTGAAGTTCAGGTCCACTCTTGTTCTTTAGAATTGGAAATGCTGAATAACATGTTCGTTAAAATTGCACGCACATTCCTTTTATAAACGATTTCTCGATACTTAACATTGCTAAAGCGGATAGTCAGTCTTGGCCCAACTCCTCAACAAAATTTATAAGCCCTCGAAAAACCCCTGGATTTTCGAGGGAAAGTCGTTTCATCATGGCCACGTAGTGCTAGCTCGAATGCCCCACAAAATTTTACACAATCTATAATTTTGTTTAAAATATAACGATTTTTGGATACATTTTCATTAAAATCTTTAAGGGATAGGATTCTATAAGCTGTGTCTAGCTGAGTGCGAATATCAACACTTCCGACCGTAGCATAGTTCACCGAAAATTTCATGTGATCTGCAGAAAACGCATGTTTTTTATTTTTTCTTTTAAGTGTTTTAAGTCTTTAACACCGGTTTTGCACCATAATGAGTCCGATGAGTCCTTAGAAAACAACAAACAAAAATAATAGTAAAATGAGTTAGAGACTTGACAAACACATATTCAATAAGCTAAATCGTATATACTTAAGTTCATTAAAACTCTTTAGTTGTTTAATTTTTTGCACTACCGACATTTTATTTCATCTACTGTTTCATCATATTTCATCTAAGTTGATTATGTTTGCAAAATTAAGTTCGTAAGCACTTCTTAGTTGTTCATTTTTTTTTCACTAGTTACTACCAGCATTTTATTTCCTGTATATTTCCAACTCACACATGGATCATAAAAATAAAAAAATATATATTACAAAAAACAGTATATAAATCAATTTTTATCGATTAAAACAATATCGAGGTAGAATATCGACCGCGCGACCTCTGAACAACTGAACTTCAGCATAACGACGTGATGCTGAACCGATCGATCGAATTATGAGAAGAGACCGGCTGATGACCCAAATCGCGATTTCATATTCCATTTGCTATCTCGTTCTGCTGCCGCTCGGTAGCTGTGAAATCTTCGGGTACTTTCGTCAACTGTGAGAAGCGAAGTGTTTCGCGCGCATTTTTGCAGAGTAGTAGCATTTAAATTGTTGTGAAGATGAGTTCCTTTTCGTCCTCCAATTCAGATGTAATTATAGGCGCCATTGTATATGCGGAAAAGAAGAGATGAGGAAGGGAAAGCACTGGGTACACCCCATATGTAAAAAACGAGGATACAGAAGGCGAATTTAGTACCTTTTACCCTGAATTAATTGATGATCCTACAAAGTTTCGTCAGTACTTTCGTATGTCTGGTGCACAATTTAATATTCTTTTGGCGGACTTAAAACCGGATATTGAAAAACAAAATACTATATTTCGTCATGCTGTGAGTGCAGAAGAACACTTAGCAGTATGTCTGAGGTAAGAAAATACGAGTATTTTTATAGTTTATTTATTTAAAGTAGGTAAAAATATAGTGCGTCTCTAACTTGGAATAAATTCTGTAAATCAATTACCGTTGTTTTTTTGGGAAAATTGCTCGAACAATGCTGGGACGCCCTGTATATAAACATTTTACATACAAAAATGCCCAACTAAAAATAATAATCGACTTGTCAGAGCATTTTTCCAAAAAAAAAACATGTTCATCCATGTTAGAGACTCGCATTGTATAAAATAAATATACGAACTAAACATACAAAATAAATATTTAAGAAATCCTTTTTAAGTGAACTAGTAAGCAAAGATTATCTATATGGTAAGTAAACAACAAAAATAAAGTTCTTTCTAAATAAAGTAAAATAAACTTAAATTTTAAATTAAGATAAACTAAACGTTTAATATAAGGTTATCGGTCAGGTGACTAACTAAAGTTACTGGGTTGATTCTGAGGATTCGCACGTATTATTACCCTGGGCATGTTCGGTTAAATAAAGGCATGGTTGATTTGGAGAAAGAACTCTTTCTTGTGAAGAAGGTAGGAGCAAGAGCGAAAGTTGAGTTTCGGAAATCTGCGATGGCTCATGAAATTGTTGATGAGGTTGATACGTATACTGCTGAGTAGATGACCGACAACTCGGATCTGGAGAAGGATGTCTCATTTGGTAACTTGAATATGCATCCCAAGATTGCGCAAGGTAAGAAGATTGTGGTTCTTGAGAGTGCGACTGAGCTGGATAGATGGAATGCAATTCGCGGGGATGTGTTGAGTAGGACGCTGGAGAAATCACATGCTGTGAATGAGATGGATAAGTTACATTAGAGAAGCTAGATGGTGCTGAAGAAATAGAATCTGCGGCTTGGCTTCTTTTAAGGGGCACGAATTCGGCATCTGTTATAGTTTTAAAAATGTCACTTTTTACTGAAATTTATAAATCCAACGGCAAACTGCGCACAGTGTCGGCAATACTTAAAAATAAATTTTCGAGAGAGTCACGAGACCTTGTCTGTGCCTTTATTGTGTTCTTCAATTCCTTTGCTTCCGAGTACTTGGACAGCACATCGGCAGCAAGTACTTTTGTTTTAATCTTTCGACGTCCAGATTGTCGGTCTTGCGAAGTTGCAGTAGAAACTGACACGTCAGTTATCGAGGAATTTTGGGAGCCTTTATCAGAGATCTCTTCAGCGTCGACATTGTCATCAAGTTCTTCCGTCGTCTGTGACGCAGACGATGGTACACTTGACACCTGTGTCCGCTCTTCTATATGAGGCAATAGAAAAGCCATTTGTTGCTCGAATTTTCATGGCCGGATTTTCTTTGCTGCTGCACTCATTTTTGTATTTTTTATTGCTTTTCTATTTTTCTTTGCATTCCAATACTAAAAATACAAATAATTAATAACCCATGTAATGTATCTATCTACGTAGGGGGGAAGGTGGCCTATATTGAATTTTTTACTTTTTTGAATCTATGGTCTTGACCAAACCTCATTATAAAACTTTATTTATTTACCAAATTGTTAGAATTTCAAGCAATTTAAAAAATATAATAAAATACAAGGTGTTCCATTAAAAAACGTTACTTTTTTCTGAAACTTTTTTTGGGACCACTGCGTAGAGTAGAAAATATTTTTATATTATGCGTCTTTTCCGTTTCTACTACTATTTTATTTAAAATTTTTCTCTATGTGAACGATTTTCGTTCAATATAGGCTACTTTTACCTATATCTAGAAGTTAAATAGAATTTTCTTTTTCAGATTAGGAGAAGCTACTGTTCGAGAAATTGTATATCTAGTGTGCAAAGTGATTTGGGAAAAGCTTGGTGAGCGATTGATACCACCACCAACTGGTGAAATATGGAACAAATCTGAAAATGATTTCTGCAAGCGGTGGAATTTCCTAAATTGCATCGCTGCCATGGACGGAAAACATATTGTAATTTAGGCACCACCGAACAGCGGTTCGCTTTTTTTTAATTATAGAAAAACCTTCAATATTGTGCTCTTATTATTGATTGATGCCAATTATCGCTTTCTTGTCGTAGATGTTGGGGCATACGGGAAAAATACCGATGGCTGTATATTTGCTTCTTCCAGGATAGGCAAATCTGTTGCAAACAATACTCTACATATCCCTACAGACAAGACGCTTCCTGGCACTGATAATGTCCTACCCCACGTAATCGTCGGAGACGAAGCTTTTCCACTTAATATGTAATTAATGAGACCATATCCTCGGACTAGAAATGATCATCAAAGAAAGATTTTTAATTATCGATTAAGCCGAGCACGGAGAGTATCAGAAAATGGATTTGGCTTGTTAACCCAGAGATTTCAGATTTATCAATAATGCAAACACTGTTATACTAGCAACCTGTTGCTTGCACAACTTCCTTACAACCGAAGCTGCTGCTAAGACCCTAAGAGAAGATGCTCCAAAACAAGATAATACGGCCCTTCAGAATTTACGCAGGACAGGAGGAAATGCAACTGTTGAGGCTGTCAATGTCAGAGAGAAATTTAAAGAATACTTTGTAACAGTAGGTTCCGTCCCATGGCAAGAAAGAATGGTGACCCAAGGCTGTCGAAACGTTAACATAAATAATTAAGTATAACTTGGTCGGTACCTACGTTAATATGTATTAATTTTAATTAATAAAGTTTGTTTACCTGTTATTTGCATTAATTCGCTTTTTTCAGTCCAGCAATTGTCTCGCACTTCTAGGTCCCTATCATTTTTATCGCTCATATCGTACAGTTCTTTATATTTTTGAACAAACAAAATAAATGGTTCGTTATCTGCACTCATTTTTGCTCGCAGTCAGCAACTCAAGGTGGATTCTACCAAACCCACATTAAAACTAAACTAAGTTCGTTCCATCTGCTGCACATGGTTCAGTTTCATTCGGGTCATTTTGGGGAGTCGCGAAAGTCGCAAGTGGTCATAAAGTATCGCGCACTACGCGGACTGCGAACGGAATATATCCCCTGATTGACATTTCTGTTCGGTCGCCGCGCTTCTCTTCGCTTTGCATCGCGCAAGTATGCGTTTCCTCATAAGAAACAATGAAACATAAAATAGTCGCCTACCTTCGCCTCGCGTCGCTTCGCTTCCAGTCGTACAAGTGTGTTTTGACCTTTAAGGTAATCAGGGCAATTTGGACTGCCCAGCCTAGTTTAATATAGCCTATTTTATTATGCCTAGGGAACGCAACGAGACCATTCGAACCGCCACGCGCGGAGTATTTAACATTTCCCAAGGTTCGCGTTTTATTACAACTATTAGGAGGGACGGCCAAGCGAATAATTTATTTTCTGAAATATTTTTGGGGGATCATTGACCAAATGACACTATGGAAGAGCCGCCACTGCTGTCAACTAAATAAAATTGATCTAGAATTAATCCAAACAATTGGCAAAAATATAAAGAAATCTAAATTATGTTTAAGTAAAACCAAGTAGAAGTGTTATTTCCATTTCAAATAAAATACTGAACAAAACTTCAGAAAAATAATTAAATAAAAAACAGCAAGACATTTGAGATGCAATGGGTCCTAAAAAATTATATCAATATGATCTAAATTACGTTTTAAATAAAAACCCAGTTCAAGTATAATTTTAAACGGAAATTTATTTCTCATTTTAAATGTACACAAAATACAATACATAACAAAACATTAGAAAAATACCTAGATAAAGTTTCAACATTTAAGACGCATAATTGATCAACATGACACTCTAAACTCGTTATTTCTTACATAAATTTGGCCTTTACAGAAATTTTAAGTATCATTTAATCTCAGGTGGGAAACAATTTACTGATTAAAAATATATTGTTTATTTTTAAAAATGATAATATAATGATTATCTGAAACGGTAATAAGTTGACCTTTTAAAAACTTTGGGACAAGAAAAGTTACGTTTTTTAAATAACGTTCTGTGTGATGGGGGTAAGTGGTAACAGGCACTCTAGTATTTTAAGGATAATTAGGTTCTATGTTGTAATAACTAGTTTCCATTTTTAAATACAAAAGTGCAACGTGGAACAGTGCAATATTCAACAGTACCGTGATAAATATAAAGCAACCCTGTCTCCTTATCTGAAGAGGTAGAGGAGAAGTTAAGAATTTGTTTGATATATCTGAAGTTGTAATTAATTAATTCCTTATTTAGGTGAGGTTATTGATCCGTTTTAGGCTGATACGAACTTTTCTATTTTAAATAGGATACTCCATTCTATTGAAGCTATTATTGTCCATTTACAAATGAGTTAAAAAAATGGGCGAAGACCAATTATAATTAGACCATTTAGTAGTAGCCTGTACCTGCAAAGTAATAGCGTAAAATTGATCGATGAATTGCGAGTCGCGAACTATCAAATATACAAGATACACAGAAATCTCAAAGGGTTCCATCTGGACTGAACAAAATATAAAGTTGTGATCCATTTAACTGCTCTTTTACTTTTCACTTGTTGCTTTGTCTATTCATAGTGCAATCGGTCTTTATATTGGCTATAATATGTATAATGATGAACTCGTCCTAAAATGTACAAACATAATCTGTAAAAATATTAATTCAGAACCGTTGGAAAAATGTAATATGCTGATAAACCAAATAGATTAAAACTTTTGGTAAAATTAGAACAACGTCTTTAAAGTTTTCCTCTGTTTAGAAATCTCATCTCGGACCCCTTGCAAAAAATTGCTCACATCAGAACTTAATACTTTAAAGCTGCTAACATTTGAACTACAAATCCCTGACTTCTATTTTTCCAGCGGTTTTGAAGTCATTAATATTAGGTGTAATTAGTGTCGACGATCTAGCTGGAACTAAAACTGATCCAAGTAAAAATTCTACTCCTCGGCTAGTTGAAGAACTATAATATACTTTAAAGCTGCTAACATTTAAACTAAAAATTCCTAGCTTCTAATTTTCCAGCGGTTTTGAAGTCATTAATATTAGTTGTAATTAGTATCGACGATCTAGCTGGAACTAAAACTGATCCAAATAAAACTGCTACTCCTCAATTAGTTGAAGACCTATCATCTTTATTTTAATTTCCTCTTATAACCAATTTTCTAACATCATTTTTATTATAATAAAAAGTATTATTTTTTTGGAAATGCTGCTGTCTTTCAGAAACTTTTATTTAAAATTCAGTTTCATTATGAAATGCTGTTAGCATTTTTTTAACAAAGTTTGTTTTATCCAGATATATCTAAAAATATATTATACATTATCTTTTAAATAAAAGAACATAGATGGATACATGGACCCTTGATTTTTAATAGATTTTTTTCAATTTTTTTATGTTTGTGTCAATTATATAGTAGTTTTTGTTAAGCCTGCAGAATGAAGTATTTTAAAAAACTGACCAGATTTCTGAGAAGTCAATGGGAGATAATAATGATACTATAAATACGGATCATAACTACCTGATGACTTAAAAAAGAGTATTGTTAACGTAGGTATTAAGGAAACAACTACCAACGAAGGATGAGTTAAAAAAATGAGCAAAAAAAAAGTTACGCCCTTTGTACTAGAACTAGAGTAATGTTTTTAGTAATTTTAAATTAGAAAATGGAGACTTTAAAAATATGGGGGACTCTTTGAGAGACATTTTTAAAAGATGGACGTATATTAAAAATGGGTCACAAATGGTCACTTTTGACTAAACATATACTTATACATATATTATAATCTTATTCCACGTCCACCAACGTCATAACAAGGATATGATGAAACATGTTCTACATCGCAGCAGACACAATGATCCATTATATATATATATATATATATATATATATATATATATATATATATATATATATATATATATATATATATATATATATATATATGATAGTATGTTTTCATTCCACGTACACCAACGTCATAACAAGAAAATGATCCTTGTTTGGAACATGTTCTGCATCACAGCAGACACAATGATCCATTTTAGTCAAACGACGATCGCGATTTCGCTCTTATTAGAGCTCATCAGGCCGCCATCGACTAGCGAGCCCCGTGTAGAGCAAAGGGACAAAATGGAATCACAAAAACAACTACTTCGCTGGCTAATACCACGACCGACAATGAATTACATTGTGACTCCTGGCTTTCGTTGGGAGCATTAAATGATAGTATGTTTTCATTCCACGTACACCAACGTCATAACAAGAAAATGATCCTTGTTTGGAACATGTTCTGCATCACAGCAGACACAATGATCCATTTTAGTCAAACGACGATCGCGATTTCGCTCTTATTAGAGCTCATTAGGCCGCCATAGACTAGCGAGCCCCATGTAGGGCAAAGGCACAAAATGGAATCACAAAAACAACTACTCCGCTGGCTAATACCACGACCGACATTGAATTAAAATTATATATATATATATATATATATATATATATATATATATATATATATATATATAATTAAGAAATCATAGTTCTTGGGATTAGACGGTGTCAAATTGGAATTACTATCCGACGTTTCGCCTTCGATTGCATGAATGTTCATTCAGTGTTCAGATCTCGTGGAGTAAAGATCCCTGAAGATGCCTCGTGCACTCGAAGGCGACACGTCGGATAGTAATTCCAATTTGACACGGTCTAATCCCAAGAACCATGATTTCTTAATTGACCAAAGCCGTGAAAGCTTCCGTTCTATATATATATATATATATATATATATATATATATATATATATATATATATATATATATATATATATATATATATATATATATATATATATATATATTTACTCATTGTTGAGTATTTTTATAGATACAAAGTAAATGATTGAACATCATTCGAGGGGTTCGGGCGTCTGTCCAGTTTTAGATGACAAATGGAAAACTTTTTATCGATTTTAGCAAAAAAAATGGTTCCTATTTAAAAATAAATAGGTGCGCAAAAAAATGGCAAACGCAAGCGGGTAAACATAAAAAATGTGAAATAAAAAGTTTTGGGATGATCTATTTGTATTATAGAGCACAGGTAAATATAAATAAAAACTCACTTAATTTTTTTTATACAAAGTGTAGTATTTATTAATGGTCAATAAGTCAAATATTTTATTTTACGTACTCACTATTAATTTTCTCAAAAATTACGTCTATACCAAAGCACTTTAAATTACTTTTTGACTTTTATTTACAGACTTTTTAGTTTAGAAGTTTCTTGTTTTGTCTACTTGTATTTACGTATTTTTGCGCACCAAAAGGTGCATAAAATGTTATTGGGAAAAATATTTGAAGTCAAACTTTTTTTAATTAGCGAAAATATTTATGTTAAATAACTTAAATCGATAATAATTTTTTTCCATACTTACACTACGAATCAAAATTAACGCACCACTATAAATTGCACAGCATTTCAATGTGGATTTTCTTGCGAACCGCTGAACGGATTTTGATGATTTTTTTTAAATGTAGATTTGTTTATCGCTAAAAACGCCGCGATGTGAGTTTTTATTAAAATTTTAGTTTTGAGCAGGCCAACAATGAGAGTAATTTTTCTTCAAAATATTTGAAACACCCTGTGGATCGTTTCAGCCGTAACAGCGGGCGTACACCTTGATGCAAATTATAGCTGCATGTTTTCTTAACAATTTGGTTTTTTTTGTTTCATGTCAATATCTCTATTTTTAAATGAAATACAGAGTAAAGGATTAAAGCGCACTAGTTTATTTTAACAATTTAACAACTTAAAAATAATAATAATAACAATATTGGTGGCAAGGAGAAATTAGAAAAAAATTGAGAATATCAATATCGCGTGTTTCCGCCTCTACTCTGAATAACAGCTTCACATCGACGACTCATACTAGACACAAGGCGTCTAATCAATGTCGTTCCATAAATTTGTGACAAAATTTTAAATGTCGTCAAGAAAGGCTGGTAAGGGCTGATGGTTTCTAAGTTGTAACACATTGATATGCTGTGCAATTTATAGTGGTGCGTTAATTTTGATGCGTAGTGTATATTAACTAAAACTGAACAAATCCTGTATATGAGATTACATAGAATTTACTTTTCGAATGGATATTTCATTAGCTTTAAAATAACTTTATTTTTTATTAGCTTTAAAACCAGCTTAAAAATGATACAATCCAAACTAAGTTGAGTTATTTCTAAAAATTCCGCAACGGAGGAATGCAAGTATTTTGGACTCCTTATAAAGAGTTATTTTATTAACAAAATAGCATATTTTTGAATAGTGATGGTTTCCAAAGTATTTAGATTTTTTAGGTTTGAACCGGGTTCGGTCTTGTGGCTTAAACGTTTTAAACAAGCCAGTAAGCGTTAAGTAGGTTTAACCTTTGAAATGGGAATTGTTTCGCCAACACTGTGGCTTGATCAAATGTTAGATTTTAATTTTTTTTTTAAGATCTTATATTTAATGAAGCCATAGTGTTGGCGAAACAATTGTTATGTATTGTATTCTTTGTAAAATAAATTACGTGGAAATTTTAATCAAGTGTTTTCGTTTATTAGTTAAAATAGGTTCCATCACGGCTAGTTCTGTTCAATATTTAAATTGGGTTTAAACCCAAGAAAGTTTAGGCTTCCCGCTGAAAGTTACGGACTGCCAATTTTTAATCTATTCCAATATTTTTAACCTGGTTAAAGCTTGGTTATAAAGCCAGTTTAAACCCATTTTAAAAATCCTGTCTAAAGCAGGTTTAAACGCAGTTATATTAGAATTTCGATTTAAAACACGTTTTACACATGTTTATAATTTTTATTCATAAACTTGACAATTTCATTAAACATATGATGCACTGATATAGTGTGTCTATATTAAATTAGAAACCTTTTTATTGAATTGGCCTCATAAATAAATAATAACAAAAGTAGATACTAGGTATGATCTTTACATTATATGTACCTTGGTAATCGCAGGATTCTTAAACACACATTATTTTACAGCGTTTTACGTGCCCAAAAAAAACTAATATTAAATACTTACATTTTTTATTTTCTGATTAATGTGATCATCAGCAAGGCACAATCATTCTAGACTATATAGGAAGCTATTCCTTAGTTGTTTTTCAATTAGGTTTGTTAATTAAATATATTAATTTTTTTTCACTCTTCATTTTTTTGTAAAAACATCTTGGATTGGTGAGGCATGGAACCCTTAACTCCTCTAATATTTGTTTAGTTTAAAGCTAAAAAAATCGATAGGCTTAAGTTAGGTGTGGTCAACATAGTTTAAGCTTGCAGGGCTCAGCATTGTAACTCTAATTAACTAACGATATAGCTTAGCTGAAATTAGGTTAGTCTGGATTGATGCCCATTGCCCAGCAAGTACTTTTTAATTAAATTCCTTTGGGGTTAGCTTAGCCAAATATAAATTAATATGATCAGGACAGCTCATAGAAGAATAGATAAAAAGAAATATTATGTAATATTCGGGTAAGTTTGGAACAGCTTTTTTCATTCAGGTCAGCTAAATTTAGTATAAATTTGTTTTGAAATAATTTAAATCATTTTGTTTGCTACTCGCTACTCACAATAAGTAAATAGATACATAAAGAACAATGATATATTTTTATTAAAATCAAGTAGTGACAAGTGTTTCCAGAAGTAAATAGGAAATACATATATACACATATATATTCAATATTTCCTACAAAAATCCTTAAAAAATATTAAAATATTAAAGAAAGGCTTTATTGCCTGTTAATAAAACAGATTTGTTGAAAATTATAATCAAACGATTTGAGAGTAATATATTAAGCCATAAAAGCCCATGAATATACTTATGTTGTTTAAATATTTTTGCCGAACAAAGTACTAAATGAAATAATGTTACGCCAGCGTTGTTTTTATATGCCAATTAGCTCGTAACCCAACTGTTATGATACTTTATTTAAGAAATATGATTTTCATTACAATAACAGCTAATTTTGCCTTGAAATCGCAATTAATAAGTATCTAACTAATTTCTTTACTTACGAAAACTCAAGTGTACTTCCGTTGAAACCTAATCTCTTTCCTCGTATACTTTTTATTCGGGAATAACCACACCTCACAGTTGGCCAAATCTCCAAAAAAATATTTGTGGAGTTATATAATAAAACAAAATAACTTATCAATCACTTTAAACACACAAAATACTACCTAGGTACATAAATACTGATACAATTTAAGTTTAAATTGGAGATGACGACGGATTGACAACACAGGTCAACAAACCAACAGGTAAACGTCAAAAAATAAGGACTCAAGAATGACGTAGTTCGGTCAAAAGCCTGCTATTATAAAATAATGCATGATACTCCTTCCTGTAGGTTTTTTTTATTCAAAGGTTTTGAATATACTATAATCATCATTCATCATGTCATCTTTTGTTCTAATTAAACTGACAATGTCAAACATAACTGATTCATAAACATTTTTTCCTTTATTATTGAAGTGTAAAGTTTAGTGTATAACACATCTGTACTATCGTACCGCGTTTCACCAACCAAGTTAACATTTTAAAATGATTATAACATGAGGCGTTATAATAGGAGGCAACATCTGTTTTAGTAGAAAAGGTTACTATTATAAAATATGGGATCAGCATTAAACTATATGCGAGTGACTCTCCAATCAAAAGACCTGATTGGGTCACATGACGTATCATAACGTACTTACCATATTCTGTGTGCCGTACAGTTCTCGGTCAGCCCGTTGATATTTTCTAATATATGGAAATACTAGCAAGGTTTTTATTTACTATTTTTTATTTGTATACGCTTTAATGATAGCTTTATTGAACCTAACGATGTCAAATATTGAATATAAGAGGAGATTTTGTTAAAAAAGTCTGGCTATTTGTTTAATATATTAAATTAAAAAGTAAGAAAAAAGTCACCGCCCTACCTGACACCCACCATCGATTGAGCTAGCAGGTTTCACAACGAAAACGCTGTTTAACGGGCAACCGAGAACTGAACGTCTCGCAAGGTACGTTATGATTGGCCAAAACCAATTATGGATATTGATTCGAGGGTCACACGCTTGAAATTAAATGCTCGTAAATATAAGAGTAGGAACAAAGATAATTTAATTTCTAGCGGGAGCTGTATTGTTTATAACTAGAGCATTAGGCTAGGGTTACAAATAGCTTGTGTTCAATCCCCGATATGGGATGTTTTTGTTTAGTTTCCTTTTCATAAACTTATAATTTTGAATGTATTTTTGTTTTAAATATCATTTTTCGTTTTTGGTTAGCCCTGGTTAGGCTTTTTTTTAGTTTGATATAAAAAGTGTATTTATAATAAAGCACTAAACCAGTCATTCCTATACGTAACGCCTCGTAGCGGCTAAATCTCAAGCTCTTCTAACTGACTGTGACGCCTTGCTTAAATATATTTTGAATGTGTTGTTGTACTGGTCTAACTTAAAAACGCAGTCTCATGTTTAAAACTACAAAATTATTGCTTAAATATATTTGTATTGCTTTATTATAGATACAATTTTTTACATCAACCCCAATCAAAAGGCCTAACCTGGGTTTCCTAAAACGTAGTACGATATTTTAAATGAATCCTGTGGTTTAATTGGTTGCTGTTGGCGAGAGGTGGAGTAGAAACAATTTTTGTTAAACGATAACCAGCATTGGATGCGGCGTATATGTATTGGAATTCCCGTTCAAGCGTATGACTTTTTAAACAAAACTTATAAATAATAAAAATGCGTATTAGGTTAGGTTAGGACTGGTTAGGTTTATATATATTATTACCTATATAAAAACAACTGTATCAGAAACTGAAATCTCGCATTTTAATTACTATTACATAAAGAATTATAGGCTTTTTGCAAATTTTAAGGAGGTTAAGCGGTGAAGACAACGTTAAATACGTCATTCGTTTAATTAATAAAATTAAGTATTAAATTGCCAAATAATTCAATTTTTATATCGTTTGATGTAAAAAACCTTTTACCAAGCATAACACCATTAGAGACCGTTAAGGTATAAAAAATATTCTTATTATAAACAAAACCAATCCTATTCTACAAACAGAAATTATAGATGCCTTAAAAGTATGCATGAACCAAAATTACTTCCAGTTTAATGACGAATTATTTTCAGCCAAGGGGCTTATTATGGGGAACCCTTTAAGTCCAGTGGCTGAAATATTGATGCATAATTTGGAAGAAATTAAGTAAAAATAAATTTAACATACGGACAGACACAACCATCAATAATAAATTAATGCACTCATTAGCACCATGATACACAGATTAATTAATATATCTTTAAACAAAGATAATTTTCAAAAAGAATTAAACCTAATTAACCAAATAGCAGTTAACAATGGATATGATGCCAAAATAATTGGCAATATTTTAAATCAAAATACTATTAAAAAACACTTTCAGAAATGTACGTTGTACCAACCAAAGAAAAAAATAAATATAAAATACTTACTTATAACGATAAACCTACAGAAAAGGTGGCTTCTATACTGCGCAAAAAGAACATTAAAATTGCATTTAAAACAAATAATAATCTAAGTAAATGTATAAAAAATAACAAAGAAAAAACAAATAAAAATAATAAATCCTGGGTTTATAAATTAAACGTGAATCATGACCAAAACTGTATTTAGGCCACACTGGAGAGACTTTGAAACGAAGTTTAACAAAGCATACAAGAAGTTTTATTAAAAATAAAAAAAAATCAACCTTCGTTAGATAATAATCATGCCTTTGATGAAAAGTTTGACATTACATAAAATAAACAAAACTTAAAAATATCACTTTTAGAGTCTATGGAAATTATTAAACATAAAAACACCCTGTATCTCTTAAACGACCATTTAGATATGAATAATTCACCTCTTTTAAACCTCTTTTGTTAGAAATTTCCACCCAGATGTTATTTAGGACTCTCGTAGGCTATAAAAGTCTTTACCTAGAAATATATTTTTATAAAAATCTAGCTCATTTAGCAAATTGTAAGTTTAATTACCCTTTGTCTGACGAAGCTACAGCGTTAGCGAAACATGTCACAAGTTGTGAATAAAAGTGAAAATCTAAAACAGTTTAAAGTGTTTTATTTACATTGTTCATTCTTTTCCGTTCATTTACATCCAACTGTATTTCTCTTTGTGTATTTTTCGGTGTTTTGTTAGATACCTCTTTGAAATATAGGTTATGAACGGTTATATTTAGTTCCAACGTCAAAATTTTTGGGTTTAGGTTAACCGCATAATCTAACGTTTTTGCGAAATAGAGTATGACATGGGAAATGTTAATGACCTCACGTGGATGTCGCTTTTAATTAACCAAGCATAAGCTGATCGCGAACAGTATTGTTTCAATTTTAATAAGTATACAAACAACGCGGGGACAGATGATGTTTGATTATGTAGTGACAGTTGAAAATTGGTGTTATATGGCTAAATTTTTAGAAAAGCGGCAGTTTTTTCATTTATTTATTGTAATTATTATTAAAAATTCATTATAAACTGATCCAGAATAGATTTTATTATAATATGGTATGGTAACAAGAATAAAAAATTACGACTTGTTACTACTAAATTTTCACAGTAGGTGAAGTTTTTGATTTATTTATTGTAATTATCGTAAAAAAAATACATTTAAAGGTCAATAGATTTTCATTTCCCCGATTTCCGATTAACTTAGAGGAACTAGTAAGTTAACGTTGGAGGTTAAACGAGCATAATCTTGCTTACCTAAACCCACGTCGCAAGAACTTGCTTTTTGATAAAAAAAAACTAAAAAAGGCATCGCCCGTATGAGATGGAACCCAGGACCTTCGCGTTATTATTCCAGTGCCCTAAGAATGCGCTAACAAACTTACACTAAAAACTTTACTTATACCCGATATCTTCAATTCCGTGCATTACGTTTCTGGAGCTTTTAGCTAAGTTTAAATTAGTTGTGATAAAATACAGGATAACAAAATAATAATTCAAAAATATTGCTTTTGATGTCTATTGAAAATACGTCACTTGAGGTTGATACATTTTTGTTGTACTCGTGATCATTTTGTCCATTTATTAGGTAGATTATACCATATTTTTTAGAGCAATTTGGGATAGTGTAAACATTCATTTGTTTTTTCCCAGTGATCTAAATTTCTCATGTAATAAAAGGCATATTAATTAACGAAAATATTACAATTTCCTTAAAAGTAGACAGCCAATTTAAAATAGAAACGAGTAGGTACAGGGTTACTCATTATATTTTGACATCCAAAGGCCAAAGAAAATAGAAAAATAATTTAAAAAGTTTTAGGAATTTTACTACATTTTAAAAAATCGTTAAAAAGTTAAAAAATATACATAAACTATATTCTTTTAAATGAGACACCTCTTATATTACTATTTTATTCACTGAGTCTCGTCTCACCTGTTATAAATGTACCATATGTAAAAAGATTTAGGGATATTTACATTTTTTAATAATTTTCAAATTTTTTTGATATTCTTAAAAGATAATAGAGTAAAAATCCTGCAATTTTTGTTTTATTTCCAAAAATAAACTCGGTAGGTGAGTGTCAAAATGAATAATCCTGTACACATTTTACCTATTAGACGAACACTAACGTAGAACTGTTAAAAATTACTTCTGCCGAACCACACGCAAAAATGACTTATAAAAACAACAAAAATATAAGTATTTTAGTTTAAAACTATTTTTTGGGTTTTTCGCCTTAACAAAATTTGATAATTAAAAGAAATTATTTACCTGATAAAATAAATAGCCAGTCTTAAGTTTTGGGTCTACTATGAAGGTACCCGAGGAACGACACTGAAAAATGTTTGTTTTTTGGACGTTTCGGGGGAAAGTCAACCCCCGTCTTCAGCAAACCTACAAATAAAAAATTAAAAGCAAAATATTTCTCGTGTTTAGTATCAGAAATATAACCAGAATGGCTAATCTTTGACAAAATGTCAATGAATGTCAATTTAAAGGTGTTATTTTTAATTGTTAGAATAAGGTGGGATATATGTGTACCTAGAGAGTGTTCATTTTAATTTATTGTATTTTGAGGTTTTCTTTTTTTACTTCAGTATTTAGCAAATTTAACCATGTGTTATTAAAGTAACGGAACAAGATGCTACACAATTATCTTTATTTAATAATATTAAGGCACTTTCTTTTATTTTACGTTTTTTTGGAGCATGGTTCTTTTGTTAAAATACTAGAAGCATTCCAATTAATTTTATGATTGTTATCTAGTGCATGTTGGCAAATGTTTGATTTTTGAAATTCCCTATTTTTTATGTATGTTTGGTGTTCTTTAAGTCTTTTGGCTAATGACCTTATGTAAAATTTATTGCATTGCCACGGAATCTTATAAATAACATTTTTTTGTATTTTCTTGTTCATTATTAAGTTTTGTTTTCGTAAGTTTGTTCTAAGTGTATTTTGTGTTTTAAAGATCGTTCTGATGTTCGTTTCATTTATCTGATAAATTAGGTATGTGTGGTATAAAGAGGTTTGTAATTGGTCTATTTTGGATTTTTTTGTCTTTTGGATTCTCAAATTCATAAAAACATTTTTCAACGGTTTTCTGTCTACTTTTGTTTCAAAACTGTGTATGTCTTTTTTGATAAGTATGTCTAAAAATGGAATGGAAATTTTTGGTCTGTTTCTTTTTCAATAGTAAATTTAATTGTGGGTTCTTTGGTGTTAATATGATATAAAAAATTATTTAAATGTTGATCGTCATGTTCATAGATACAAAAAATGTCATCAATGTATTTCCACAAAATAAGTGTTTTTTTTTAGAATCGAAAGACAAAAAAATCAAAAATAGACCAATTACAAAACTCTTTATACCATACATACCTAATTTATCGGATAAAATAAAACGATTTAACGAAATTAAAACACAAAATACACTTAGAAGCAAACTTATAAAAACAAAACCTAACAATGAACAAGGAAATACAAAAAATGTTATTTATAAGATTCCGTGTCAATGCAATAAATTTTACATAGGTGAAACCTCTAGACCAGTAGCCAAAAGAATTAAAGAACACCAAACATACATAAAAAATAGAAAATTTTAAAAATCAAATATTTGCCAACATGCACTAGATAACAATCATAAAATTAATTGGAATGCCTCTAGTATTTTAGCAAAAGAGCCATGTTCCAAAAAATGTAAAATAAAAGAAAGTGCCTTAATATTATTAAATAAAGATAATTGTGTAGCAACTTGTTCTGTTAGTTTTAATAACACATGGTTAAATTTGCTAAATACTGAAGTAAAAAAAGGACACCTCAAAATACAATAAATTAAATTTAACATACTTAAGGTACACATATTTCCCACCTTATTCTAACAATTAAAAATAATACCTTTAAATTGACATTAATTGACACTTCGTCAGAGATTAGCCGTTCTGGTTATATTTCTGATACTAAACATAAGAAATATTCTGCTTTTAGTTTTTTATTTGTAGGTGTGCTGAAGACGGGGGTAGACTTTCCCCCAAACGTCCAGAAAACAAACATTTTTCAGTTTCGTTCCTCGGGCACCTTCATAGTGGACCCAGAACTTAACACTGCCTATTGATTTTATCAGGTAAATAATTTCTTTTAATTTCAAATTTTATTAAGGCGAAAAACGCAAAAAATAGTTTTAAACCATGAATCCGCCACTACATTTTCTTAATTATTTAAGTATTCTAGTGTAAACAAAAATTATTTTACTCAAACTAAAATTTTCATTTTATTTACAGGACACCCCTGTGTAGACCGAAAATTCAGTTTGGGGGGCCAGTTGGGGGCACAAATAACTCTAGAGAGACCTATATACTAGGTTTGTCACTAGTGTGTCAAAGTAGCATACTTTTCTACTAAAGATTTTTTTTGCAAAAATGATGGATCCTGCAACAAATAATATGTGCCAGTAAAAAAATTAAAACGAATTTTCTACATTTTTTTTAGGTTTTTGAATTAAATGACAAATTTTATGCAAAAGTAACTTAATTAAACACATCTGAAGAAACATGTTTTTTTCGCTTTTATTTAATGTACAGTTGTGGAAGTATTACTAAAACTAATAAAAAATAAACATGAATAATATAATCCGTTAACTAAAAAATACAAAAAAACACAATTCATAAAATTAAATTTATTCTTCTCTTATTTTCCGCGAATATATTTATTAGTCTTTGAAGATCGGTGTTTTTTATCTATGACTTCTCAATTGATAAAATAACCAAGTTTGATAACCTGCCATTTCCAATTCTATTTCTCAAAAATGATTTTATTATTCTTAAACAAGAGAAGGTTCGTTCGCATGAAGCACTAGAGACCGGGATTGTTACAGCGATTAAAACTAAGTTATAAGTTTCAGTAAAGGCAATTTTATATTTTTGAAGAAAACATAACAGTTGAAATATCTTTTCAATTTTTGTATTATTTTCATTTTCGAAATTTTTAATGCTGTTACGCAAAATTTTTAATTCAGATTCCATTAGATCATTGTCACATTTGTAGTAAAGAGCAAATTTTTTTAAAATTGAAAAATTAAGAAAATTCTCTCGATCTAATGGATTAAGACAAGAAATTCCTTTTAATACTTCACTGTTTTCTTGAAAACGTCTTTTTAGTTCTGTAATAATTCTGTCAATTACCAGTAAAAAATCATTGTTCTTAAATTATCACTTGCGTTAGTCTTATAGTTATCCTCGAATGAATAATTGCCTTCTGATATTATGTATGTTGGAGCCACTAAAAAAAACGTATAGCTTTTGAACGTTACTGAAAAAACGGTCGGAAGCTTTTATATCTTTACAAATGTCAACTACAACTAAATTTAATTGATGGTTACAGCAATGAATGTAAATTGCCTCCGGTACTTTTTCTTTGAACAGAGCTTGAACACCGTTTACTCGACCACTCATTATGGAGGCTTATCATTATTTATGTCGATATGACATTTTAACAAACTGTTTTCAATATATAAAAATAATGATTTTGACTCAAGATTTTCTGCGCAAACATATCCCAAAAACCGTTCGTATATTATTCCGTCATAGTAATAATGAATTACTACAGAAAAATGTTCTTGTTTTGTAATGTCTGTCGTTTCGTCTACCATTATAGCATAATATTCTGCATTTTGAACTTCGTCGCTAATAACCTTCAAAACTAAACTTGCCGCAATTGAAAAAAGTTCGTTTTGAATGATTGCAGATGTATATTTTGCATTTTGTGGCTTAGTCAGTTTTTTTTCAACCCTTCATGAAAGCTCGATAGAACCTCGAGTAGCTCCAAGAAATTGCCCTTATTCCCGCTAGAAGAAGACTCATCGTTGCCTCTTTGTGCAAGTCCCTGTCGCGCGGTAAAAAGAAGTGTTTTTAAAATATTGGTTATATTCCTTATTTTCTTTGACAAATTTTTATTGAGCTTTATTTATTTGGAGGCTAACATGTTTGGTAGTCGATTTATTTTGCAGAAATAAGGCATATTTTTCTTTGCATTTAATATGTAAGTCGCTAAGTTCATATTTTTTGAGTCTTTTGTCTGCTGATTCCGCGTGTTTCCAATCGCGAAAGCCAACTTTAATAAGTACTCTCTTAGAAGGTAAATCGTCAGGTCTAACACAAAAAAAATCTACAAAAAAAGCAATAGGATGCATCTTCCATTACACTATATTCTAGACAGTTATATTTGGAACACCATGGTGACTTACAGCTATACCAGCGCATGTTGGACCCAGTAGCAAATTTTGTTTTTGGAAAAACATCTCTGCTAGGTTGAACTGGTCTTTCAATAATATTTTGTGATATGTCTGTTGGACCGCCTGCTGCACAAACATTTAGGTTGTTGGGTTCGCATAACATGGTACTAAATGATTCGCTTGTACAAACATTCCCTTCATCGTCAGACGAATCGTCCGTATCAGAGGTAAAATAGTAGTCTATACCATAGTCAACGTCAACACACTTCAACTGGCTGAGAGCTGCTTTGTGGATTCGTTATTTCAGTTGAACTAGATTTTTCATTTTCAGTGGTATTTACATTTTGCTCGGTTAAAGTTTTTTTCTTTATAGGTTAGATTATTGAATTTTTATTCTAGCTACACCATAAAGGAGTAAAATCGAGTGGCCTCCTTACGTGAGATACTTAAGAATAATAATTTAATTTTGTTTACCTATAAACGTGAAAACAATCCTATTTTTTCACAAGTAAATAATATCCAGTCACAGAACAAGCAATAAATAATAATTATTATATCTAATAGCTACCTACACAACGAAACAGGAACGTTGAAACACCATCTATTCACCATCCACAATCCATGTGTACGGCACCATTGAGCACATAAAACCGCATGCGTCAACTGTCAAGCGACCAAAACATTGAAAACGCGCGATTCTCTATTTCTAAACAGGGGCGTATCCAGTTGCTGGTTGCACTTGCTTATTACTGTTTATATTTTCTTTGTTTTAATTAGGTAAGAGGCTATATATATAAGCTATATTTGGGATTCTTACTAGTAGAGATATTTTGTGTTGTTATGGTTTATGTATAATTCTCACAATTACACATAAAATTTCTATAATTTAATAAGACAATTCTATGCATATTTAATATTTACTTAGATAGTATGTACAGTGTCTACACTGACCTTCTTACAGTCACGTCAGTTGAACCTTGCACGTTCTGATGACTATACATAATATAATGTTATTAAATTTTACTATTTTGCATCATTGAGATCGCACGCATTGTTTAATTGATAGTTGTATAAATGGAATGTAAATCTTAGAATAAATCAGTACGTTATTAACCACGATAATTGTTACTCATTTACTACGAACAAATACCTACTACGTCCTACATCGTCCCGCTGCTCATCTCAAGCCGAAGCTGAGCAAAGCTATTGGCAAGCAAAGCTATTGGCAAACAAAGCTTGCACATTGGTCCTTCGAGCCTTAAAGCCGTTCTTCAACCGAAGAACATCCGTCCAATATACACAACCGTGTATCCGTCCATCAACTTTATCGTCCGTCCATCTACAAGCAACCAAAACCAACCATATAATCACAGTTGTCAGGAAGTCTGTCGTACATGGCAAGAAAAAAGCTGAACAGAAACCAAAGAGCTAAGAAACGTCAAGAAAAATTAGAAGAAATCGTTATAGCTTCTTTAGACGGAGTTCACATCAAAACGCACAATTCAGGTTTGCCAGTCACGCCAACCATAGAGAAAAAACCGTTTGAATTCGTAACCAGGCTAGAAGCAAGATTTAAAGAGCTTTTCGGCGAATAGCTTACCACCAAAACCTGTTTTAGGGTGTCGTTGCCTGAACTGAGTAGGGTAACGTGAAGAAGCACTCGAAAAAACTAAATGGTGGGAAAAAGCAAAGTGCCGTTAGCTTCACTCGCACACACAAATATACACGTTACTTAATAATTGGTATTTTCCTTGTTGCCCAGTTACCGCTGGCGAGGGGAATACTAAAAGGAATAAATAAGATATACCTGTGCCAGTTCACGCTGGCGGGCATATATTATCGTTTCCACGATTGAGTATCACACACAAGCAAAGGCTTTTCCCCGTGACCAGTTAACGCTGGCGAGGAAAATACTTTAAGGGTTTAATAAGGTATTCCTGTGCCAAGTTCACGCTGGCGGGCATATATTATTGAACTCAGCTTAACATACAACACAAACAGACACTACTTGCAAACTAGCCGAAAGTAAACAAAAAACAAATAAACAAACAAAATATCCCGTCCCGTCTGTTCAAAAATTCATCATGTCTGCGGAAAGCAAAATGAATGAGCTTGTTCAAGAACAAGAAGAACTAGGAAAACAAATAATCCAGCTTATCAGCAATAGCAAGAAGGACTCTTCTTTGAGAAAAACTGAAACATATATAAAAGACCGCATCGCCACCTTAGAAAAAATATGGAAAAGTATCCAGAAAAACGACAAGGAAATAAAAAACCTAAACTTCACCGAACATGCATATTTTACCAAAAAATATGACAACCAATTAAAAGAAAAATACGAAGAAGTACTAAACTACCTAAAAACCTGTCCAAAAGCAGAAATACCTTCAGCAAGTTCCGCCGATCCCTTGGCGGAAAAAGAACAAGAACACCGTCTGAAAAAACAGAACTTCAGGCTGCAACAACTACAAACCGACCTAAACCAAATTGAAACGGAACTAAGCCAAGGAAAGTCCAAATCTCGCTATAAGCTTCACATGGAAAAAATTAAAAAACAATGGGATGCTATTCATCAACTGCATGAAGAAATAATGATAAATGAAACAAAGTTTCAAAACAACTATTTTGTCAATAATACTTATGCAGACACTCTTGGCCAGTACGAAGAAATCCTGGAAAAACTAACTTTAGAAGCTCAAGAAAATATCATGGCCCAAACTCAACAAATCGTGGTGAACCAGCCACAGCAAAAGTTAGCAATTCCAAAAGTCGTTATCCCGATCTTTTATGGAGGATATGAAAACTGGTCTAATTTCTTCGATATATTCAAAAGAGTAATTCATGAAAACCAAGCACTGACCAAGGCCGAAAAGATGCACTATCTGAAAACCCACACACGGGGAGAAGCAGGCAAATTGATTCAACACCTTGAGTCAACTGAAGCTAATTACGAAACAGCATGGGAGTTATTGCAAAAGCGATATGAAAACAAAAGGCTACTAAAATTCCAACTAATTGATAAGATATTAGACGTACCAACAGTTACAAAAGAAGACGCACTGAAACTAAAACAACTACACGACACTACAAGAGAATGTCTACAGGCGTTGAAAAACCAAGATGTAGAAATCGATACATGGGGTCCAATGGTAATTCGAATAATCCTCAGAAAATGGGATTCTGAAACCAACCGTCTATACGAACAAAATCTTCAGAAGCCGCATGATATCCCAGAGTTCGAAGAATTTATGAACTTCTTAGAAAGACGATTCCAGTCATTAGAAACCATTGCCGTTAACGTCGCATCAGACAATAACAAAAAACACAGTAACGCTGGTTGTCTATTCTGCAAAGATAAACAACACATGACGTACCACTGCCAAAAGTTCAAAACGCTTTCAGCAGAAGAAAGAAACAAACAAGTCCAAGAAAAACACATGTGCTATAATTGCTTAAGTCATGATGTTGGCAAAAGGTGTTTCAGCCAAACAAGGTGCAATATATGCAGTCGCCAGCATCATACACTTCTACACCTTGAAAGATATCAACAAAACCAACAACGGTCAACAGACTACCAACCCAGAGGTTTTCAAAGAAGTTCTAATAATCCACCAAGAAATTCCCAATACAACACCGGTGCAGGAAGGTCAAATAATCAACCTAACACCAATAGAAATACTTCAACACACCATACTAGCAAACAAGAAGAGAACGTTCTTCTCGCAACAGCCCTTGTTGAAGTTTCCACTTCAAGTTCATCGCAGCCATTACGACTTCTGATCGATCAAGGTTCACAATCTTCGTTTGTTACGGAAGAAGCCGCCCAACGACTAAATTTGCCACGCCGCCACATCAGAGCTGAAATATCTGGTGTTGGCGGGGGAGACCCTAAAATTTCCAAATGGTCCACTAATGCCCAGATTAGACCAAGATTCAAAAGTACATGTTCTATGGAAGTTAACATGATAGTCCTCCCAAAGTTAACACGTTCCATGCCGAAACAAAAACTCCAAATACATAACATAGACAACTGGAAAAATGAAGTTTTAGCAGACACTACCTTTATGACTCCTGGACCAATAGATGGAATTTTAGGAGCCAAGGAATATGCAACCATAATCCTGAACGACCTTCAGAAAACTAAAGAGGGTCTTCTGAAACAAAACACGAAACTGGGTTGGATTGTGTCTGGTTCTATATTATCTGAGCCTCAAAGTATAGAAGTAATTAGTATGATTTCTCAATATGAAGAAGATAATCAGCTAACAAAATTCTGGGAGATTGAGGAAATAATGCCATGTCACCAATTAACACAGGAAGAACAAGCGTGCGAAGAATTTTACGAAAAAACCACACAACAAGACAAAGAAGGAAGATTTGTAGTTCGAATTCCGTTCAAGCAATCGCCAGAAACTCTAGGCCACTCAAAGCCACGAGCAGCAGCAAGACTTGTAAACGTTGAGAAAAAATTTCAACACGATCCCGAACTACGGGACCAGTACATAGATTTTATGAAGGAATATCTAGAATTAGGTCATATGCGGAAAGTTGGACGACAAGAAATCAATCAAGGAAAATATTACAATCCGCATCAAGCTGTCATCAGAGAAGCAAGTACAACCACTCGCTTAAGAACAGTCTTTGACGCATCTTGTAAAACTTCCACAAATATTAGCCTCAACCAGATCACGCACGTCGGTCCGAGGTTACAACAAAATATCGCAGATATAATTATTCGTTGGAGGAAACATGAAATTGTCTTCTGCGCAGACATAGAGAAAATGTACCGCCAAATGAAAGTACACCCAGAAGACCAACCTTTCCAGAGAATATTATGGAGAGAACATTCTAATCAACCAATGTTTGAACATGAACTTACCACCGTAACCTACGGTACCACGTCAGCTCCGTACCTAGCTATGAAAACACTTCAAACGCTAGCAAAGAAAGAAGCAAACAATTTTCCGGCAGCAAGTGAAGCAACATTGCAAGATTTCTATGTTGATGACATTTTATCAGGAGCAACAAACGTTCAAACAGCCCTAGAGCTTCAAAAACAACTGTTGCAAATGCTTGGGTCAGCAAAATTCAATTTAAGAAAATGGTCAAGCAATTCTCCTGCACTACTAAAGTCCATTCCGGAAGAACTTAGAGATCAAAAAACTCATGAGGTGCCGCAAGACGAAGAAAAAAAGTCCTTAGGGGTCTTGTGGTCCCCAGGAGACGATATATTTAAGTTCAAAGTAGAAATCTCACAAATCAAAAAACTAACAAAAAGAAACATTTTATCCGAAATCTCCAAACTATTCGATCCGTTGGGATGGCTAGCTCCAGTTGTCATTCAAGCCAAACTCATTATCCAAGATCTATGGTTACGAAACCTACACTGGGATCAGCACGTCGACGAAGAAATATCTACAAGAAGGTTGCAATTTCAAAGTAAAGTAAAGGAACTAGAGAAAATTAGAATTCCTAGGTGGATGCGTTACCGAAACTCCAAAACAGAACTACATGGGTTTTGTGACGCGTCAGAAAAGGCGTATGGTGCTGTAATTTACAGCCGAATAGTAGAAGGAAACGAACATACTGTCACACTTCTACAAGCAAAATCAAAAGTTGCCCTAGCCAAGAATAGAACAACTCTACCTCGGCTAGAACTATGCGCTGCCGTACTTCTGTCTAAGTTAATACAGAAAACCAGAACCGCCTTGCAACTAGACAACACTCAAACATTCGCATGGACTGACTCCATGATCACTCTAGGGTGGATAAAAGGAGATCCTACAAAGTGGCAAACCTTCGTCGCCAATAGAGTATGTGAAATACACAGAAATGCAACAGGAGTTTCTTGGAATCACGTCAAGTCTCAGGAAAATCCAGCAGATATTATCTCCAGGGGTCTGAATCCTGATAAGCTGGAAGCTACCGAGTTCTGGTGGAAAGGTCCTCACTGGCTCAACTCATCCAATAACCTTCCTCTGACCAAGATAATCCCCGAAGTAAACGAGGAAATCAGAGCAAATTGTTACAAAGCTGAAATTGTAGTAAAAAGTGACATATGCGAAAAATTCTCTGACCTTACAAGAATGCTACGAGTTTTATCATACTGCTACCGAGTTACCAATAGAGAGGAAAGCCCTATTCTCTCTGTTAAGGAAATACAGGTCACCCTTAAAAAAGTCGTCGCATTGATTCAAAAACAAGAATTTAGTGAAGACTACAAATCACTACGTACTACCAAGACAGTTGGAAACAACAGCAAACTGCGGAATCTAAGTCCATTCCTAGACAGCGAAGATCTCATTAGAGTCGGAGGGAGACTAGAAAACGCACCAATAACTTACCAGAAGAAACATCCAATGATTCTTCCGTACCACAGCCATTTTTCCAAGCTAGTTATACTAGAAGCTCACAAGAGATCTCTCCATGGCGGAAACCAAGCAACCCTTGCATATATTAGGAGCAAATTTTGGATTATTAACGGGAAACGAGCCGTCAGAACCCAATTAAAAAAATGCATCAGTTGCATTCGTTATAAAGCCAAAACCGCAGAACAATTTATGGGACAACTCCCGAAACCAAGAGTAACTCCAGCACCACCATTCACAAACTCAGGGGTAGACTATGCTGGTCCAATTCAAATTAGAACCACCAAAGGGAGAGGACATAAGTCGTACAAGGGCTACATTTCAGTATTCGTGTGCCTTGCCAACAAAGCGATTCATTTAGAAGTGGTCAGCGATATGTCAACCGAAGCATTTTTAGCTGCATTCAGACGGTTCACTGCAAGAAGAGGTCATTGTGAAAATATGTATAGTGACAACGGCACTACATTTTTGGGAGCATCAAAACAATTTGAAGAAGAAGTGAAGGAAATTATCGAAGAGCCTCACCTGCAAAATGCAATTATCAGCTCAGGAACACAATGGCACTTCATCCCACCCGCAGCCCCACATTTTGGAGGAATCTGGGAAGCAGGTGTCAAATCCATGAAACATCATCTAAAGCGAGTCATTGGAGCATGCACTTTGACCTATGAGGAAATGACAACCTTGGTGCACCAAATTGAAGCGTGTTTAAATTCGAGACCGCTTTGCCCCCTAACGGAAGATATTGATGACACCAATACATTGACCCCTGGACATTTCTTAATAGGGAGAGAATTATTAGCTCCCCCCGAATTTAAATCCTTCCCGAACTGTAATCTGTCGCAAAGGTGGAGACTCGTTCAAAAAATGAAGAAAGACTTCTGGGACGCCTGGACTACTGAGTATCTTTCCAGACTTCAACAACGATATAAGTGGAACAAGCCTATTGAAAATTTGCCAGTGGGCACAATGATTCTAATTAAAGAAGAAAATATAAATCCGAACAAATGGCCGTTGGCGAGAATAATGGAAATTCATCCAGGTCAAGATGGAGCAGTTCGAGTCGTAACAATAAAAAGGCCAGGAGGTGTCACTCAAAAGAGACCAATTCACAAGTTAATTCCTTTGCCTACAGACCAAGATACACAAGCCGCTACCCAGCCCACAATAGAAATCAATAGTCATGTTGCACAGAAAGAAGAAAGAACCACAAAAGAGAAAAGACTGAAGCATACAACTTCAAAATCAGCACTTCTTTATGTTTTGACAATTCTATTCTTGCTAATTTCTGCAACGACAGCAGAAAACTCTTACAAAATTCACCAACCCCAACATGGCCTTTACATAGAACATCTAGGGACAACTCAAATTGACAAAGGAGTCTTTAGAATAGAAATAGCACATTCCAGAAACAGGAGTGAAAATGATGTGAAGGCAGTAATCAACGTAGCTTCTCAATTTAGAGACCTATGTGATAAATCAAAAAAGCTTACAAATGACGCCAGATGTGAAGCCCTAACCCATCATTTGGAAGAGTTAAAAAATCATACCCAGTGGATGCTGATGAATCTTAACGACGTCCATCATACAAGACGGAAAAGAGGCTATCTTGGAAAATTTTTAACAACTGTATTTGGAGTCAACGATGAAGTGTATCAAGATATCGACTCGCTCAACAAAAATCAAGAGCAATTGATTCGAGCGTCCAATCACCAAACTAAATTTATGGTGTCCGCGCTCATGGAGTTCAATGAGACAGAATCGAGGATCACCAATAGACTTAAACATTTTCAAGAAAAACTCAACCAAGGACTAGAAGCAATCAACAACATGTAGACTTGGTACAAGCAAATAGACACCAATGCCCTAAATATTCAACTGCTAAGCGCCTACCAAGTAGCACAAAACTTCATCAGCGAAATAAATGAATACTATGACAAACTATTGAACATCCGCTTCAATAGGGGCACAATATACGAACTAGTATCACCGGCATATATCAACAATATCATAAAAGAAACAAATAAAAAATTTCCGAATAACTTAAGGATTGTACCGACAATGTTATCCACGAAGCAGACAGCTAATAAGACAAGTCTCCAAGTGTATGGGTACTTTCCAATAGCAGATGTTGCCAAGTTTGGACTTCTAAAAGCAACGCCAGTTCCGGTGAAAATCGAAAACGGATCGTATTGGAACCTCCACGTCACTAATGACTACATAGCCGTCGACTACGACACGCAACTGTATT
This sequence comes from Kuschelorhynchus macadamiae, assembly GCA_030620095.1. Taxonomy (NCBI): domain Eukaryota; kingdom Metazoa; phylum Arthropoda; class Insecta; order Coleoptera; family Curculionidae; genus Kuschelorhynchus; species Kuschelorhynchus macadamiae. Next base: position 108,635 of record JAUTXW010000364.1, read on the forward strand.
TCCAACTTCATGAAAACGACTTACAACAATGCATTAAACCATACCCCAATGATCCACATCAGTTTATCTGTTCACGAAGTTCAGTCAGAAACATAGAAACAAATCCTTCATGTATTATAGATGAAATATATGAACGAGCCGCTCGAAGACATTGCGCCATTGAAAAAAGCAGCATAAAAGGCATACTATGGAAACAGCTGTGCGCAGCCAATACTTGGATGTTCATATCCAGCTCTCCAACGGTAATATCTGTAATCTGCAATGGTGCGCGGGAAGATGTTGCAATAAACGCAACAGGGATAATTCAAATATCTCAAGAGTGTATAATTCAAACAAAACAAAACATACTCACGCCTAAACGAAGCACCACCGTTCCAGTGTTAAATAGTTATTCCAAAGCGGTCCCAAACTTATTAGGCAATGCGATCCACCAGAAACAACTAGACATTTTACCAACCGAGCCAGTGTTCGAACTGACAGACAGCCTTCATGAATTGATAAACGATCAAGAACACCAACAAGAGCAACTACAGAACATTCTTTGGCGAAACATTCACCATCATTCCATAGCAATTAGCAGCATCACTACAATTATCATAGCCATTCTTATAATTGCAGGATGGTATACAGCCAAAATCATTGTAGCACAGCATCAACAGTAGAAACCCAACAGGAAACCAGATCACAGGACCACTCAAAACGAGGAATTTGAGTTAAGATCTCTCACTTCATCCATCGGAGACAGGCCGCAGAATGTATAATTCTCACAATTACACATAAAATTTCTATAATTTAATAAGACAATTCTATGCATATTTAATATTTACTTAGATAGTATGTACAGTGTCTACACTGACCTTCTTACAGTCACGTCAGTTGAACCTTGCACGTTCTGATGACTATACATAATATAATGTTATTAAATTTTACTATTTTGCATCATTGAGATCGCACGCATTGTTTAATTGATAGTTGTATAAATGGAATGTAAATCTTAGAATAAATCAGTACGTTATTAACCACGATAATTGTTACTCATTTACTACGAACAAATACCTACTACGTCCTACATCGTCCCGCTGCTCATCTCAAGCCGAAGCTGAGCAAAGCTAGTATAGCTAGTATTTTATTTCGTTAAAAATATTGTGCTTGTTTGAGTGTACCATATAATATATTTAGACAGGCTAATGGGGGGGGGGGAGCAGTGGAGGAGCCACAGGATAAAAAAGGGGGGCGCAAACCTAGCAATCCTAAAGGTCATGTACGTATATTTCAACACCATGTGGTATAAAAAAGAATTCAAAATTAAAAGTTTTTACTTCGGTTTTAAGTGGTAGTGAATATTTTCTTCAAACGGTTTTTTAATTTTCTCTCTAACTTTATGATTTTAACAAATACAGGTGTTGATTTTACGGCCAAATTTACCAACATCGGGTAACACAAGAGACATGTAACAGGCTGCCACCTTATTAGTTTCAAAAATATCAATGTGGCGACTGAATGTCTCCCACTTTTGTCTGCCAAAGTTAAAATTTGCGCATATCACACTGTATATATTTGTTTTCCTTTTCATTGTTACTGCATAACATACTGTACATATTTATTTTATTTTACATTTACTTTTTTAATCTAGGCTAATTATCTATTGGTATTGAGAAATGTAACAATTTGTAGGTACTTAGTTTCCTGTATATAATTGTGGGAATTTCCACCGGCATTTAGAGTCTAATTTAGTTTTAAGGTTCTTTTATGCTATCCGTTAATTTTTATTTTTACAACACTTCTTTGTACGATTTTAAAATATGTTGTTGCACGTTCGAACCATCACCGATAGTAAACTGTTTATTGCATTTAGGGTTTATGATAGGAAAATACCGAAACGACCCTTCTTAGTAAAGCTTTCTCCAAATTCCCATTTTACTATCTGTAATGAATGTTTTTATTTTGACCATGGGAAAGTTTACGAACCCCTTTTGCCAACGAATAGGACCAATCAAAGCGAGGTATTTTTGGCACAGGGGGTGGAACTTTATGTTTCTTGAAATTTGTATTAATATTAGAGGAGGATTCTGTTTTTGGACTTGCAAGAAGTCGGATGTGAATTTTGTTGTTCTAGTTCAATAGACTTATTTTATTTCATTTTAACAGTGTTTCAATAAACTCTCACAGTTCATATAAAAAAGGAATGTATTGGATATATAGCTAATCAAGCACACACATACGTTCCTAAAGTGGTGACCCCGACGTGATTTGTTTTATGAGAGCAAGTAGTGTAATTAGTGCTTCAGTGTTTTAGTGATAAATTGAACAATCAACGTAAGTACCTGGTATTACAGTGAACTTTTTATCATTCCTTTTGTGGTAGGTTGTGTTTTAGTCAATACAACAGTCCCTAAGCTATCGTGAGTTTATTTGTAACAAATATTTCGCGGTATACCATGCCTAACTCTGCGGCAGAAACCAACAGTGCCATCCCTATCGCGAACGCTGTCGCGATAAATTCGGCGCCGCGACTTCCAGACTTTGACCCGTCGGATCCAGAACTTTGGTTTGTAATCGTAGAGGCTTGCTTTAATAGATCAAAATCACAAACACCGAGCAAAAATATTTGGACATTCTCGCGAAACTTCCGCCGCGATATATCAGCGAAGTGCGCGAGATTGTGACGAAACCATTAGATTCTAATTCCTATTCCGAGCTAAAAGAACAACTCATAAAGCGGTTAAGTGCGAGCCAAGAACAGAACACCAGGCAACTGCTAGAAAACGAAGCTATGGGTGACGAAAAACCTTCCCAATTCCTTCGAAGACTGCAGGTACTAGCAGGATCAGTAGTCCCGGAGACATTAGTGAGGAGTATTTGGGTAAGACGCTTACCAGCCAATCTACAACCTATACTAGCTACGCAATCACGTCAAACACTAAGTGAAACTGCGGACTTGGCTGACAATATATTTACTGCTCTGCCTGTGAGCCCTTCCGTAGCGGCAATCACCCCTAAGCATTCGCAAGAATACCAGATTCTCCATTCCCTCATGCAACAACTAACACAGCAACTTTCAGAGGTCAAGGGAGAGCTAGCTAGTGTCAAGCAGGACGTGCATGCTTCAAGAGGAATGCGAAATTCCCGCACGCATTTTCGATCCCGATCCCAGTCGCGGCATCGCTCGACATCTACACCTAGGGAAGCGCGCCCAGCCGGATTATGCTAGTACCACTGGCGCTACAAGCAGGAAGCCCAGAAATGCACTATGCCCTGTTCATAGAACCAGGGAAATCAACCGGGCAGTCACTGATGGCGGCAAATGACACCTGCCTTAATAAATCACCCCGCCTATTTATCGACGATTGATTGACACCGGTACCGATCTAAGCGTAATCCCGAGACTCCGAGTGGATGGTGCTCATACCAAATCAACCTACGCATTTTCAGCTGCCAATGGTTCGTCTATAACCACATACGGAATAGTAGCGCGTATCCTCAACCTAGGACTCCGCCGAGATTTTCCATGGAGATTCATCATAGCTGACGTATCTCAACCTATCCTAGGAGCAGACTTCCTCGCACACTATGGACTGCTCCCGGATCTGCAGCAAGGCAAACTCTTGGACTCCACAACACAACTGGCATCACGTGATGGGGTTTTGGAATGGACCGCTCCGACTGTCAAAGTAATTAATGGTGCTTCCCCTTTCCATGTGCTTCTGGAAAGGTTCCCGGGAATCACCAAACCAAACGGTGCTCCCAAACACATTAAACACAAAACTCAGCATCATATTATTACCACGCCTGGTCCGCCTGTCGCCCAGAAACCACGTCGCCTAGCTCTGGACAAACTAAAAACTCAGACTTGCCAGGCCATCTAAAAGTCCTTGGTCCTCGCCGTTGCACCTAGTACCAAAAAACAACGGCGAATGGAGGCCCTGTGGGGATTATAGAGCTCTGAATAGCAGAACCTGTCCTGACCAATATGGCGTCCGCCATATCCAGGATTTCGCACAAGACCTCCAAGGAAAATCGATTTTTTCAACCATCGACTTAATCCGTGCGTTCAACCAAGTCCCAGTAGCTGAGGAGGACACCGCGAAAACAGCTATCACCACACCATTCGGATTGTTCGAATTTCCATTTATGACGTTTGGACTTCGAAACGCAGCACAAACTTTTCAGCGTTTCATGGATGAAGTTACTCGAGGGTTGGACTATTGTTATGTGTACCTAGACGACATCCTTGTTGCCTCAACGACGCCCAAAGAACACCTCCGCCACATGGACACAGTTTCAGCGGCTTCAGCAATACGGCATCGTCATTAACCCAAGTAAATGTGTTTTTGGCCAGTCCCAAATCAAATTCCTAGGATATTGCGTCTCAAACGCAGGCACCCAACCACTGCCAGAAAAGGTCGAAACTATTCTGGCCTACCCAAAACCTGAAACGGCCAAGCAACTTCGTCGCTTCCTGGGTATGGTGAATTTCTACCGGAGATTCATACCCAAAGCAGCCGAGATTCAAGCATCACTGAACACATTCCTCAAGAAAAAAATCAAAGGAAGATCCCCGTTACATTGGACCACAGAAGGTCTAGCCTCGTTCGAAGCCAGCAAGAAAGCACTAGCCCAGGCTACCTTGTTGTCGCACCCAAATGTCAACGCACCCCTTGCTATATTCTGTGACGCTTCAGTCTCTGCCATTGGCACTGCCTTACAGCAGTGGGTAAATGATCAGTGGCAACCACTTGGCTTTTTCTCCAAGAAGCTCAGTCCTACACAGTGCAAATATGGCGCTTATGACCGTGAGCTACTGGCCGCATACCTATCCGTCAAATATTTCAGACACATGGTGGAGGCAAGAAACTTTAGTATTTTCACGGACCATAAACCACTGATATATGCATTTCGTCATAAGAAAAGCCAAGTATCACCTTGACCGTTCCGGTACCTGGATTTTATCGGTCAATTCACGACAGACTTTCGGCATATAGTAGGGAGCGATAATGTGATTGCAGATGCCTTATCTAGGATTGATGAAGTTCATAAGTCAATCGACTACGACGCTCTAGCAACATCCCAGAACAGTGACGAGGAACTGACCAGATTTTGTCAAGACGATTCGGTCTTGAAAATGAGACAAATCCAAATTTATTTCACTAACAACACAATCTGGTGCGATATGTCAACCTCAATAGCTAGACCATTTATTACGAAGCCATTCAGGAAACCAGTTTTTGACAGCATACACCAACTAAGCCACCCCGGCCTCAGAGGCACAGTGAAACTAGCAACTCAGCGCTATGTTTGGCCATCTATGAAGAGTGACTGCAGGAAGTGGGCCCAATCCTGTCCTGAATTCCAGCGTTAGAAGGTCTCGCGTCACGTCATTAGTCCAGTCGGAACGTTTGCACCGCTCTCTAGCCGTTTTGAGCATGTTCACCTTGACATAGTGATAATGCCGTTATCTGAGGGATACAGATATTGTCTGACCATGATAGACAGATTTTCCAGGTGGCCTGAAGTAATACCACTGAAAGATCAGGAAGCAACCACCATTGCACGAGCCTTTTATGACAACTGGGTGTGCAGGTTTGGCGTTCCACTACGAGTCACCACCGATCAGGGCCGGCAATTTGAGTCTTGCCTGTTCAAGCAAATGAATTGTCTAATGGGCACCAATCATATTCGTACAACGGCATACCACCCCGCAGCTAATGGCATGATCGAAAGGTTTCATCGCCAACTTAAGGCTTCCCTTCGATGTCATTAGTCCCGCTGGACCGAGAGCCTACCCACAGTTTTGTTCGGTATCCGAATGGCTTGGAAAGAGGACCTCGACGCTACAGCTGCAGAGATGATATACGGCCAACCCATTCGCCTGCCTGGAGAGTTCTTAGCATCTCGCTCACTGAATATCCAAGATGATGGCTCCAGCAACTTCGCCACTGAACTAAGTACACATTTTCTTGAGCTACGCCCCACCAATGGATCTAACCACGATGTAAAGAGACAAACGTTTATTTTTAAAGATCTTCAAACAGCCACTCATGTTTTTGTTCGCCATGACGCTCAGAAGAAGCCTCTGCAACATCCTTACGATGGCCCGTACCGCGTCGTTAGCCGAGAGATTAAGGCGTTCGTCGTTGACATAAGGGGACGCCACGTCACCGTCAGTATCGATCGACTCAAGCCAGCGTATATCTTGAACAAGGACCCAGAGGACATGCCACTGTCACAAGATATGGAGACGGAATACGTCAAACACCCAGCAGGAATCCCTAGAAACGATCAAGTCACTCTGCAACCCGCAGAAATTACCAGAACCAGATGTGTCTCGCAACGAGAAGAAGAAGCACATCAGCCAACAGATGGGAACCATGCTCCCGCATCAGAACCCATCAGCAGGTCACCAGAGCGACAGACCAGATCGGGCAGACATGTCCGGTTTCCCAACCGCTTCTAGGCTGGATTGTGAATCTCAATCACTGGCAGGGGGGTGTTGTGGCGACTGAATGTCTCTCACATTTGTCTGCCAAAGTTAAAATTTGCGCATATCACACTGTATATATTTGTTTTTCTTTTCATTGTTACTGCATAACATACTGTACATATTTATTTTATTTTACATTTACTTTTTTAATCTAGGCTAATTATCTATTGCTATTGAGAAATGTAACAATTTGTAGGTACTTAGTTTTCTGTACATAATTGTGGGAATTTCCATCGGCATTTAGAGTCTAATTTAGTTTTAAGGTTCTTTTATGCTATCCGTTAATTTTTATTTTTACAACACTTCTTTGTACGATTTTAAAATATGTTGTTGCACTTTCGTACCATCGCCGATAGTAAACTGTTTATTGCATTTAGGGTTTATGATAGGAAAATACCGAAACGACCCTTCTTAGTAAAGCTTTCTCCAAATTCCCATTTTGCTACCTGTAATGAATGTTTTTATTTTGGCCATGGAAAAGTTTACGAAGATAGAAAAAAACCCCTTTTGCCAACGAATAGGACCAATCAAAGCGAGGAATTTTGGCAGGGCTTTATGTTTCTTGAAATTTATATTAATATTAGAGGAGGACTCTGTTTTTGGACTTGCAAGAAGTCGGATGTGAATTCTGTTGTTCTAGTTCAATAGACTTATTCTATTTCATTTTAACAGTGTTTCAATAAACTCTCACAGTTCATATAAAAAAGGAATGTATTGGATATATAGCTAATCAAGCACACACATACGTTCCTAAATCAACTTGAAATTTCAAATGTCTATATCTCCATAAAAGAAAAAAATTTCTATAAAAAAAATTAAGTTACTTCCGCTTTAACCGGAATTAATCCCTTACTTTTTTATTTTAAATAGGACGCTGTATATTTAACGGACTATCGTATTCAGCTTAAAATTAGATTTTTAACAATATATCACAAGTTACGTTAAGTTTTCACAAAATACTTGTTATAAGCAGTTCAAAATAAGCTTAATTTAATTTTTTTTTGAACACTTTGATTTGAACATATATTCGTTTTCGCTATTTTGATAATTCAAGTTACTATGCATAATATTTTAAAAAAGTTTTTAGCTAAGAAAATAAATGTGAAAAATTATACAAGGTGTCAATAAAAAATATCGGAGCATATTGCTCATTCGGTAATTAAAACAAAAAGTGGAAAAAAATGAAAAATTCTATTATTTCCCAAAACGATGTTTAAGTTGAAGTGTCTAAAAAAATAAAAACTAAGCTTATTTTGGACTGTTTAAAAGAAGTATTTTGTATTTTCAAAAAAAGACTGCCCAGCAGCCATTTTGAAAACAAAAACCTTGTAATATATCGTTGATAAGCTAATCTTAAGCTGAATACGATAATTAATAAAAATGTACAGAGTTCTATTTAAAATAAAAAAGTAGGAGTAAAGTAAAGTAATTTTTAATTACTTTTTTCTACTTACTTAGCTCTTCTCGAGTTATAGAAACGTCTTGAGTTTAATTTTTTTCATATTTTTAAAACTAAAAAGTTGGCAGCCTGTTACATGTCTCTTGTGTTACCCGATGTTGGTAATTTTTGCTGCAAAATCAACACTTCTATTTTTTAAAGTAATAAAGTTAGAGAGAAAATTAAAATACCGTTTGGAGAAAATACCTTTTTAAATTTAAATTCGTAACAGATCTTTAGGATTGCTAGGTTTTTAACTAACCTTGCCACATTTTTTTCACACCCTGTATATTTTTTGAGTAGTGCACCGTGCACATTATAAAAAAAATATGACTTCAGGGCCCTCTAGATAACGAGAACGGTTCCCAAATTTGCATATTATTACTGTGGCACTTTGTACGAAAAATATAAAAAATCGGGATGTAGTAGGAATATGTGTCCAAAATTTTACGAAGATTTTAATAATTCAAGTACAATAATATAGAGTGTATTTTTAAATATATAAGTGAATGTATTTTAAATCAAGATAATATACATTTATTATATTCCTGAATGAAGAAATATAATTTTGGTGTTTCTCATTTGAAGGATTTCTGGCTCTTGAAATACATTTATTTTTATTTTAATAGAATATCTCTACTTTAATGAAAACCTACGAGTCTTTGTTAATCAGGAAGCCCAGAAACGTTTTCTGCGTAAAAGGCACACAAGAAATCAACATTCTTAATTTAATAAACATTGTTTTCTTAAGCAGACAAGATATTATTCCTAATCTAAACATATACTTTAAGAATGTCATATGCTATAAAGAAGAATCTATTTACTTCGTTATATACAAATCACAACGTCTTCTCTTATAAAGCAGTTTGCCTTGTTTAAAGATATTATTAAAATGAGATATTTTTACTATATATATATATATATATATATATATATATATATATATATATATATATATATATATATATATATATATATATATATATATATATATATATATATATATATATATACAGGGTGTCCCAACTAAAAGTATCCACCCCAAATAACAAGTCGCCAAGACAAAAAAAAAATAAAACGCTCGGACCCGTCGATTTTGCTTTTGAGGGGGAAACATTTTCCGCCTATTTTCAATTTCGCAACATCACCCGCTGAGCGGGGGTGAGATTCACCCCCAAAATGTTAAATGGAAAGGGGGGTCGAGTGATACCTTATTTTGAAAGGTTTCCGACCCTGGTTACAACTGCCAAGTTTGAAGCCTCTGCTGTCATTCCCGAAGAAATGGCAGCTTGTCGAAAAAAAAAATATTAATAAATTAACTGCAAGAGTTGGCTGCTTTAAATTTAGGGTATGATGCAGGCTAGTGAAAAGATTTTAATAATAATTACTCCGGATGAGAGGAAAATAAAAATAGTAAATGTAAATTAATGGAGAAATTTTGCGTTTAAGAAATGTTTTCTACAAAGACTAAATTATTTTATGAATTGTTCGAAATGTTCGCCATTTACTCCCTTGCAATGAAACAGACCGTTGCCAAAACGTTTAAGCTAACTTGTCGAATTGTCACTGTACAAAATTAAAAAAAAATCAGCATTCCATTCTTACTGTTATCATAAAACATCAGCAACAAACAAAATAAAATCACATTGTTATCGTTTATTTAGTGTCAAGCATTCATGCGTTTATTACAGTTTGTGCATTTTATTTAAAATTTATTTTGTCTGAAAGTGTTAAAAGACGAAAGTTTCTAACAATTGCCTATGACGTTTACGATACAAGAGAGAATCGAAATTATTGTTCTTTACATTAGAAACAATAATTGTGCGAGAGCTGCAGCTGTAAGTTTTAATGAATCTCATCCCGAACATTCTTTGACTCATAGAAGTGTATTACAACTGTGGAACAAATTTTTCGAAACCGGCTCAGTTGTCAATAAAAAGCATGAAAGAGTAAGACCAATAAGAAATGAAAATGTTGAGGTTGCAGTCCTTGGCCATGTTGCTATGGTCCCAAGTAATTCCATCAGAGAAACAGCTGCAATATCAGGAGTCTCCCGAAGCAGTGTTCACCGGATTCTAAAATCCCATAAGTTTCGACCCTTTAAATATCAATTGCTTCACGAAATGAACGAAGATGACTTTGATCGCAGAGTAGAGTTTTGTGAGAATATTTCTGAAAAATTAAACAACCATACCATTTCATTGTACAATATTTGTTTTTCTGACGAAGCCACATTTTACTTAAATGGAGAAGTAAACCGTCACAACTGCAGGTATTGGAGCGACAGCAACCCCCATTTATTCAGGGAAACCCATAGCCAGCATCCTTTAAAAGTAAACGTGTGGGCGGGAATTCTAGGCAATCACGTTGTTGGACCTTTTTTCATAGAAGGCAATTTAAATGGTGAAAGTTATTTAAATTTACTTGAAAATGCCATCGATCCGCAGATTACTGAGATTCTAGAAAACGACCAGGATTTAGCTGAAGATCAGATATTCTTTCAACAAGATGGAGCACCTCCTCACTAAGCTCGTCCGGTAAGAGATTTTCTCGATAATACTTTTCCCGATCACTGGATTGGAAGAAGAGGTCCCATCGAATGGCCGGCACGATCACCTGATTTGACGCCGTTGGACTTCTTTCTTTGGGGACATTTGAAAACAAAGATTTTTAAGGTGCAGCCAGAATCACTTGAGGATTTAAAACAGCGATTAGTAGCTGAATGCCGTCAGTTAACACCTGAAACATTTCAAAATGTTCGAGAGGAATTCGAGGCTCGTCTGTATCATTGCATGGAAGTAAATGGCGAACATTTCGAACAATTCATAAAATAATTTAGTCTTTGTAGAAAACATTTCTTAAACGCAAAAATTCCCCATTAATTTACATTTACTATTTTTATTTTCCTCTCGTCCGGAGTAATTATTATTAAAATCTTTTCACTAGCTTGCATCATCCCCTAAATTTAAAGCAGCCAACTCTTGCAGTTAATTTATTAATATTTTTTTTTGGACAAGCTGCCATTTCTTCGGGAATGACAGCAGAGGCTTCAAACTTGGCAGTTGTAACCAGGGTCGGAAACCCTTCAAAATAAGGTATCACTCGACCCCCCTTTCCATTTAACATTTTGGGGGTGAATCTCACCCCCGCTCAGAGGGTGATGTTGCGAAATTGAAAATAGGCGCAAAATGTTTCCCCCTCAAAAGCAAAATCGACGGGTCCGAGCGTTTAATTTTTTTTGTCTTGGCGACTTGTTATTTGGGGTGGATACTTTTAGTTGGGACACCCTGTATAGTACTGTATATGTACTGTATATATGTACGTGTATATATATATATATATATATATATATATATATATATATATATATATATATATATATATATATATATATATATGGAAAGAGACAACAGTTGCAAAACGCAACACCATGAAAAAGCTATTTTAAGAGGCTATTCACTCAACAGATCTCTTATTACACCACCACCTTAATTGAACTAATCACAGCATCTGTCATATCATCAACCTGCTTATTGATAATGATAACACAAATTTATAAATAATTGTTTAACGCTCGGCAGAAACCAGTGCCAATGCAATAATCACTTTTTTAGTTATAGCGGGTTTTAACGATTAATTATCTCGTTATCATCTTAGATAAAATTCTTACATATACAGATTCTTGTTCACCTGTTACTGTTCTCGTGAGAAACAAAAATGGATGTTAATGTCGTCCAGAATGAAGTTACAAAGATTGTTATTGTTGAAGAGACATTGGAATATAACCGCTCTTCTGACTCTAGTATAAGTAAAGAACTGATAGCTTATATCGCGTTTAGTGTTGTGGGTGGAATTATATTATTTTTAGTGGTATTGTGCATATGTAAGTAGATATATAACATAATGTCAAGTGACGAATAGTAACTGGCGGAAGTGTTGTCATAAGATTTATGTTTATTTTATCAAGGTGTTAATTGAATACTTGAATTTTTAACCTGATTAAATTTCTAATACGTTCTAATGTAATTTAATCTACACATTTGCTATTAAGATTTTGGCACTATTATTTTGTCACGTAAAACTATAAATCAAAACATTAACATTTTTTTTACATCTTACAGCGCCCGCTCTAGGCAAATTACGGCCTCTTAAATTTATAATATATATTATTTAAAATAGAATTCAGTGGCAAATTAAAACGTTTTTAATTATACCAAGAAATGTATTGAAAAAAAAATATATTCTATAAAAACTAAAGAATGTAATATAAACTACTACTACAAAAATTACAGGAAACATTTTTTACTTACTTTTAGATCTGCAAAAAAAAAATTATTAACTCTGTTAATTCTACTTGATTGCAAATTTCCTGCTCAGTCATCAAAACGGCCAAAACATTTGGTGTGGAAGTGGAACGTAAAAAAATCTTATTTAACTTTAATTTAGAGAAACTTGTTTCTCTACTTGCTGCAGTTACTTGTATAGTTAGCAATAGCAACTTTAAGATAAGAGGCAAAATTTAACATAGCTTTTAACTTTTGTACTTTGTTTGGGCTTTCTTTTTTGCTAAAAAGACATACGGCAGAAATTTCCTCTGTTAATTCTACTCCATTTAGATCAATAGAATCTCTATCAGCTAAAATACTTTCCAAATCTAAATCAAAATACATACCATTAAGTTCTTTAATTTCAATTTCAAACATTTGTTTTCCTGTGGATCTTTCAACTGGAAGAAAACCCAAAAAGCCTTCATTAATTTGTATTTGATTGTAATTGATTAAAACATCTCTGATTACAAGAGTCATTTGTCCTACCTTATTAATGTCAGGAGTGCAATCTAAAATTATGGAATAACTTTTAGCTTTTTGGACTTTTAGACACCCGATACAGGGGGTCTATTATTTCGTTTTGTATATTTTTCACGAGATAGTGAGCATTCCTCTTTTTTGAGCACTCAACGCACGTGTTTTTCCATTACTGGATCAAATTGAAATCACAACATTTTAATGATTGCTACAATTCTTAAAATCACCTGGTTTGATTCAGCATTAATAATTTTTTGAGCAGCCGCATATACAGTTTTACAATATTTTAGTCTTTAAAAAAATATATATTTTCCTTAAAAACTAAAAAATGTAGGAACTACAAAAAGTTTACAAATTTAGATAAAAAAAATGAATTCAAATACATTACTAAATATTTAACAAATGCATGAAAGTAGCAAAAGTATAAGCATTACAATAGGTATTCAAATTGAAAACCGTTTGCTTCAATACATTTTTAGGTTAATCGATTAATTTTGTAAATTGCGCATTAAATGGTTCTTGCTCGTATAGTTCTTATTTCTCTTACTAAATTATAACGCAGTTATAGGGGTTTAAGTCCGAGCTTCTTGCTGACCAGCGTACAACCCCTTGATTCCCAATCCATTTACCAGGAAATAAAAGATTGAGAATCTCTGTCACTTCTCTTCCATTATGGGGAGGAGCACCATCTTGTTGCCACCATAGATTTCTTAATAATTCTAATGATTTTGTTACACCACATTCCCACCCATACACTAAACGATTCTCTTTCTTGAAATCTCACTTCTTGATTATTCACAAACCAACAATGTTCATTTTGTCGGTTAAATATTCCGCACGTGAAAAAAGTGCACTCGTCCGTCAAAATTATTTTATAAAAAAAATCACCATCTTCTTCTAACTTATTTTGCATCCAACGACAAAATTCTAGACGCATTTTAAAATCGCCAGATCTTAAAGTTTGGATCACGTGAATTTTGAATGGCTTGTACCCATGCGATCTAAGAGTTCGCCAAATTGTCATGCGTGGTATTTCCAAGTCATCTTCATTTTCCCTAAGAGATGATCTAGGTGCATTTTCAACCCATAACATAGAAATCAGTAAATAATTAGTTACCTTTTTGTACACTATATTAAGTTACAGCATCTAAAATACGCACTTCTTCTTCCTGATCCATTCGCATGCGGTATTTCTTTCTTGGTTTTTCAAACCCTCCATGCTCTGCTAAATTTGTATCAAGTCTTGCAAAATAAGAAAAATGTGGCTGTTGCCGTTCAGGGTATTTCTGCAGATATCGTTAACTTGAAATTTGGGCATTTATATGACAAATGTAGTATATGCGAAACACGCGAAAGACATTTTTATTAGTAACACACATCGAGAATAATCAAGACTCAAACAAGTAAAGAAAAACGTCAAAATACTCGTGTTATTTTGAAGCAAAAGAAAATTCCATGGCTAACTATGATGGATACGAAGGAGTATATGACACTAAGCAAATATTGCTATTGTCGAACAACACTAGGACAACTTAAAAAAAGTAACGTCGGCATCGGATTGTAAACGTAATGGCGTCATCATGTAAGGGAACAAAAACTGAAGTTTGTTTTAATCTATTTTTTTTATACATTCTCATATAAAGTTTTGGCAATTACAAACATAAACTCTAACAAACGATTTTTTTCTAATATTACTAAAACAGACCAAAATAAATTTTACATTTTCATAGTCATTTTTTCTTCTCTATAAGAAGGCGTCATCAGGCTTTTGATCGGACGTTTCGTTCCAGCACCATCATCAGCAACAAGCACTGACGATGTATTTTCGGCTCGAAACGTCGGATATATGTCAAGTGTGTTATGTCATCAAATTTAGAATTTAAATTAAAGTTAATTAAGCATAAAATGGAATTTTTTGCCTATTTAAAAAAACGTAGTTGATAATAGCAGCACCGTCTTGTAAAGCAGAAAAGGTAAGAATGAGAATGTAATATTTATTTTGTTATATCACTTCAAATAGTCAGAAAAAAATAAAAATGGAATCGCGGATATTTGGTTTCTTTCGAATATATTCGGAATTATTCGGAATTTTCAAACTTTTAAGGCGGCATTTTAATTGGCATGTAAATGCGCAACTTTACTCTAATTTAACCGACTTTGTATCTCTTATAGTTTCCGAGATCGTAATGATACGCCTCGAATTTCGGACACCCTGTACAACAAAATTTCTAGTCTTGTAATCTTCTTTTTTATATATTATAAAATAAGGTTAGTTTCTAGATTGTCACGTTTTATCTATAGATTTTAATAATATTTTACAAGCAATTTATTAAATATTACAATATTCTAATACCCAAGCTTACGTTTCTAGATTGCCACGTTTTTTTATAGCTTTAATATTTTTTTTTAAATATAAAATATAAGCATTATATATTATACGTATTACTTTAATTTGATCAATTTCTTGACCCATCTGATAATAAAATGTACCTATTTAATAATCAAAAAAGATTATAACCTTTAAAAAAATAAAAGACTATAATTTAAAAGTTGTGTCAGATATTTTCAATACGTAGGATACTTGCGTAAGGTGCAAGATCTGTGAATTTTTTGGTACTAGCAGTAGCAGACCTTCCATGTGAATATTTTCTCAAAACACTGGCTCGTTTCTGCCTTTGGGTATCTTTTCCCTGCTTTCGCCTTTTGTACTGATAACCAGACAGTTTTCTTTGTCTGTCAGCGCCAGACATTCAGAACAAATTAAGAGATATTTCAAATTAAACAATGTAAAATAATAATTATTTATATAACAAGTATGTAAAGAATGGTTTTCTGATATGAGTTCGGGCGTTCCGTGCCTTACGAAGCGATAATGTCTACAGGGTGTGTCTAAATTTAGTTACCAAATGATAAACTTTTTTTGTTATTGAATTCTGGGAAAACTGTATCGTATTGGCAAAAGTTCGGGCATGAAGCAAAAATATACTTTTCATTATTGAAAGTTAGATCAGAATGATCAGACATACAGCATGAGCAAAAAAGTCGATTTTGAAAATCAAATCTTATAAATCGAGTTCGACACACATTCTGTTCGATGTTCGATTAGGCTAATATTTTAAACACATGTATAACTCCTAAAAAAGTATAAGAAATGCAGTATTATGAAAAAATATTAGTGTCCCTTTGACTGATTGGATCACACAATCAGGTAAAATCAGGGTTTTCTTAATTCCGTCGGTGTGTCTCTGTCTATTCGCTGCATAGACTTACGAAAAACTACTTATCCGAATAACTTCAAATTTTGGTCAAAACATTAAGGGTCATATGAGTACGATCTGGTAACATTTTGGTAAAAAGACAATATGGTCAAACAAAATGACGGTCTAGTGAAATATTAAAAAAAGTATTATTAAAAAAATACTTAGCCAAATTATCTCAAATTTTGCATCAAGCATTATGTTGGAATCAATTGGTAACATTTTGGTATTAATCCAAGATGGCGTAATAAAATAGCGGCTTAGTAAAATATTTAAAAATTCAGCCTGAAAAACTACTTAATGGACTGATTTCAAATTGTGTGCCAAAAATAATTCTGGTATATAGATGAACTAGAAAAACTGTGGTAATGATTCAAGATGACGAAACAAAATGGCTGCTATATATACTATTACTATATACTATTTGTAATCGTGAAAAAATCGTCTTCTCAGGTTTTACATTTCTTCACGTTTTAGCGTCCCTAGATGCCAAAAATATGTTTTATCAATTCCGTCTGTCGGTTTGGCTGTCTATCTGTCATTCCGTAATTTAAAAAAATCAAGTGTTATATAGGGATGAACTGCTGACATTTTGGTGTGAATATAAGATACAGAAACAAAACTGCGGTTAAATATTTTTTTTAAAATCAACGTAAAAAACTGATTTTAAATTTTGATGATATCCGGATAAACCGGTACAAATTCAACTTGACGTAACAAAATGGCTGTGTGTGTTAATATATAAACTATTTATCGAATATCTTTTAAATTATGCCCAAACATCAAGTGTGAAACTAATAAAATATTGGTAGGAATCCAATATGATCTAACAAAATACCGAAGAATAAAAATGTTTTAAAAGACAATATATATGTGTTACTAAATGACTATATACTCAACTAAATTGGGTCACACTTAACTATTCCTAATAAAAATAAAGATTCATAACGAGGGAAGTTCCGGGTAAAGGAAATTTACCGATTTTTTTAGAATGATTTATTAAGAGTATCGCACGATTCGTTCCGAGTTTTTGATACTAAGCTTGACATGTGCGGTAAAACTGTGTAGGCCTGCCACTTGCCTGTCAAAAATTCGGAACGAATTTATTGAAAAGGTAATTAAAATGAACTATACATTAAAATAGTATATAATCGTATTTTTTTTATTTCAAGAACCCCTTAAATGTCAAAAACGTTTTTTTTTTTAAATTGCCGTCGTCCTGTTTGTCTGTCTGACTAGATTGGTTTACTACTTTATTAGAAAGTAAAAAGTATAATTTAAGCCATATTAAAATATTAAGTTTTGTTTTTTGACCGACTTCAAAAAAGGAAGTTCTCAATTCGACCCTTTATATTTTTTTACGTATGTACCTCCATTATATTTAGAGATACTTTGACCGATTTGAATGAATTTTTCAGGAGAGTATGGGGGTGGTCATATAGCAAGCACTGAAAAATAATGGCGGAATGGCGCCACGATAACTTTAAATTGCTTTATTATATTGCCCTAAAATTTAGTCTTTGAAAGGAGGGGATTCATTACCCAGTAAAGATATTTCTGATGTCATACATTTAAATGTGTTTAAAATAGCAAATAACTTTATTCTTGGAGCAAAAAGTATATGCGGAAGGGGAAATCTAAAAATATCAATTTTCATATAGTTGTCGTGGTTTTCAGGAACACGAGGTGCAATTTTACTATTTTAATTTTTGACCGTTGGGATTGCAGATTTTCTATGTATGTCAAGATATCGCTTATTCATAATATTAGTTACCGTGATTTTATATACACCAATTAGTTCGGGGAGAGTGTGACAAACACAGATGATTTTAGTATTTCGTGTGGTACCGGGGCTATTCCGTAGCAAATATATTAAAAAAAAGTAAAAATGACGTAATGTAATGACTCCACTCCACAAATTATTTTCTGCCAGAGAGTTTTCGCAAACTTTTAAATACTTTAATATATATTGAAGTTTGGAGGATGAAACTGTAATTAATCAAAAAATGTAATTTGGACATAGCTGGAGGTAGAGCCTTGATCTAGTGGGAGGCAATAATTTTTCTGATCAGGTTATTTCGCTAGGTAATTACAAAGCTTATTGAATCTGCATAATATTAGATAAGTTTATCCTGGACATAAAACTTTTCTATCTCATAACTGAGGTGTGTGGTTGGGGCGAGTTAAAATTAAAAAAATATATGTTCCAAAGTATGATCTTTCATATTTTTCGTAGTTTTTAAGGACATGAAGTTTATTTCTACTAATTATATTAATTTGTGGCAAGGAAAATCTGTATTGTTGATTTTCTATAACTACGTATATATTGCACTTTTTATATATTATTAGTTAACGTGATTCTGGCAACAGTTTAAGTCCAGTGGACCCCACTACCTAGGTTTAGGCCTCAGACACCTTGAGTCTGACATTTACAATAAAACAGTTATAAATGAAACTAAATTATAAAATAAAATAAATAAAAAAATTTAAAGACAAAATAAATCCGATTAGAAAAACACTTAAAAGTAAAAAATAAAACTTAATTTAATTTTGGAAATTTAACTTCGTGAAGACGGCGTCAAACTATTAGAAACTGTAAATTTTAATGGCGGCAATAAACACTAATTAGGTCTTAGTTGGAGTTAAATTTCTGTGATGAAATAAAATACAGTTTTTGACTTCTCAGTGTTGTATTTTTTACAGTTATTAACTACTACGCGGGAGAGCTTTAGATTCATAAAAAACATTCCGCTCTTTTACTTCCCTCGTAAAAGGAAAGTATTGTAATCCCATGTTTTTACAGATCCTCAAGTTTTAGGGTGTTTAGATGGCAAAATACATGTTTTCTCAATTCTGTCGGTCTGTCTGTTTAAGGCATAGCTAAAAACTACTTACTTGATTGGCTTCAAAAATTCAGGATTATATGGGGATGACCTGGTAACATTTTAGTAAAAATCCAATATGGCGGAACGAAATGGCGGCCTAGTGAATTGGTAAAAAATTATTACTAGAAAACTGCTTATACAATTTATCTCAAATTTTGCACAGAAATCAAGTATTAGGTAAGAATAAACAGATAAAATATTGGTACGAATCCAAGATGGCGAAACAAAATAGCGACTTAATAAAACATTTAAAAAATCTGCCTCACAAAACTACTTATTAGAATGATTTCAAATCTTGAGCTAGAATTAAGAAGTGAACAGATACAATTGTGATACGAATTCATATCTAAAAAACTACTTAACAGATTGACTTCAAATTTTGGTAAAAAATTAAGTCATATTGAGAACAACTGGTAACGCTTTAATAAAACTGTAATTTTGCGTAACAAGATGCCGGTCTAGTGTAATTTTTAAAAGAAAATGTTACTAAAAAACTGATTATCCAGTTTACCTTATATTTTGCACAAAATTCAAGTGTTGCAATATAGAAATAACATCTTCTCTCTTTTCGCCGTTTTAAAGAATATTTTAAAACTAGTTTCTTTGGGGGACAAGAAAATCTAATTCGCTTTTTAGTAGGTAAAGAATATTTTTATTAAGTATTATTACGTCTATTATAAATAAAAAAATAAAAATTTTCTTTTAGATTTTGCTTCCTTTACTTAAAACATTTGACGGCATTTGTTTTCTTACATTTATTTTTAATATGTACATTAACTATCAACCACCAAAAAAAAGATCAACACATAGTTTAATTCTTATTTTACTTATTAGGGCAAGTTCCCTAAAATTTAGTTTCAATTTACGAATGATTTCCCGAAGAAGAAACAAACAATTACATAAAATTATAAAATAATTGCTAATAAAATTCACCTAAAGGAATCAAAGATACGTATAAAATCTAAAAGGCAAATAACAAAATCACCCTTATACACAAATCTCTCATACCAACGAAATATATACAATATACATGCAAATGTTAGGAAATAAAAATACTTATTTTAACAAAAGTATACTAAATATTAAGTTTAAGTCTGATGGTCATTCATCTGTAGCACATGAACATTGAATTACTATCGTACTATTACATTCAAACACTACTTAAATATAATGTTACAGTGTTATCTTATTTTATAAACACACATATTATAATAATTAAAAGTGAAGTCTCGAAGGCTCACGCTTGGACTTGCGGGGTCACAAACAAAATATTCCCTTGTTTATAATACTAAAAATAAGGAAGTAATAAAGCATATTTACTTTTTTCAAATGATCAGTAAAAGCACACTTTACCTGTTTTACCCCCTTAACAGCAGAATCTCGAAATGTCCAGAAATCTGCTTTTAGATAATTTTTTGACAGCTAATTACGAAAGAGCCGTTTTAAAAAATTATTTAGAAAGTGAGATAGATATAGCAAAAAGTATTATAATTCACATCTTTAACCAATTAAAACATATTTTTTTTTACTAAATATTGTAAAAAAAGCCACAAATGAAAGAATTGTTTTAAGACAATTACTTAATTAAAAGGTATTGTAAAAAAAGGATATTTTACCCCCAGAAAGATGCGTTCATAAATGGTTAGAACATTATTCTGTAAGTTCTCTTATGTTTTAATTAGTCGCTGAGGTTTTGCTAAAATAGCAAAAATGTCACCCCCTGGTTGTAATCTCGAAAAATTCAGGTATTTTAGGTATTTAATTTCGTAAGTCATTAATAAAAGAATCGTTTTAAAATCTTGTTTCGTTGGTTTCAAGTAAGTAAAAGAGTAAAAATACATTTTACTGCTTTCCACTCACTTAAATTAATCAAGAAATCAATTAAATTTTTTTTTTGAAAGCCATATGCCAAAGATTTTGATCTATGCTATACAAGAAATCTCGTAATTATTTTCTCATTTCGTAAAAAGTTATGTAAAAAACATTAAACTGACTTAAAAAAATAAAAAGTAAAAAATATTTTATTCCCTTAAAATTTGACTTTTTGAAGTTAAATTAATTCTTCATTACTGAATCACAACAAGGCGTATATGTATTGCGTGCCTTGAATCTAGTACGACGAGTATAATGTCTATTTGCTGTCTTTATTAGATTGACGCCGCCGATTTCAAAAAGGTTTTATAGAAAATCAGCAATATACATTGTCAAAAAATAAAATCATTAGTAAAATTTAATCTATACCCCTTTTTTCCACTCCACATTTTACCCATTGAATCTTCTCGAATTGTGATACCCATAATATCGTCAGTGTTCTCCAGATTTATTGGCCGTTGTTGTTTACAAAATAATGTAAAAACCCAAATGTAAAAAAGGTACAACTTAAAAGCCGCAAAACCTCAGCCAAAACTCGAACGATTCACCAGTGACTCTGAAATATGAAATTAATATCATATTTGTATACGCGCTAAATCGCTCACACTTTATCGGCATCACCGCTTTAAATTCCTGACTTAAATACGTAGCCCCTTCCCCGCTTCTACCCACGTTCGACGAGAGGTGGTGATAGACTGGTTGATATTAAGGATATTAAATATTTGGAGCTGAGCACGCGAACAAGTAGAACGTGTGTTATAAAAGCGTTTTTGCACATCTTTCTCGTATATAAAGTCAACGGTTCTGTGTTCCATTCCGGACGGACAGTTTTTATTAGTATTGTTTTGACAAAAGCTATTAAGTTTGTGTGTAGTTGTGTTTTAATTATGAGACTGCGTATTTTGTTAGCCCCTATATTAAAGCAATAAAGATATAATTATTTTCTTTACTGTTTTGACTTTTTAAAAGCGCGGGCTAGTTGTTCGCACCGCCCACTATCATTTCATTAGTGCATTATGTTCGGCGGAACAGGGTTTAGCCGCTCCTCGGCTTCACTCTCTGTACACCTCATATTATAATGGGTATAGAGATGGGAAATCCGGATCTTTTTTAAGACCCGGGTCAATGGCTCTGGGTCAGTATAAAGATCCAGATCAGTTATCCGGATCTCGGATCTCTGTAGTAAAATAAGCCAAAGAGAGTCATATTCGTCATTAGGGGTACGCATAATGCATGGTTCCATCTGTTAAACGGTAGCGTAAGCACTGAACACACAACATCATTTTTACAGGAAACAATTATTTTTTTTATTATAAACTCGTATATACTTGTATATGTAGTTCACATGGAAACGTTTTACGCTATTATATAAATTCAGCGGCTAAGCATGTTTTTAATTCAGCGTTTAAGTATATAAGTAGAGTTTATTTTATAATTTGAGAAATAATTTAAAAAAAAAACAGTGAAATTTGGAACCATTTTGAAGAAAGAGAAAATAAAGCCAAATGCAGTTATTGAATTAGTATATCAGGTGGATCTACTGGAAATTTATCTAGACATTTGCGCATAAAGCATGCAAGTAAGATAATTATAGGTATTATGGCATATAAATTAATATAGACCAACCAAATCGAACACGTTATTTTGCGAATGCGGGCGATCCTCTTGTATTCAATTACACAAATTTGAATTACATATTAAAAAGACTACCTCTTTTTCATGACTTCAAAAAACAAAAATTTATAGATTAACTATTTTCTTTCAATTTGTAACCAAAAAGTTAACGCCCTTGATAATATTGTGTCTATTTTTCGCTTATTCAAAATTATTTACGTTACTTTAGAAATATATACACAAGATTCTAATCATATTGTGATGCTACATTTCTACCTTTAAATTGTAATGATAACGTCCAGCCGCTCAAGTGCTGGTGCCAAATTTTGACTCAATGAAATTTCTGGAAAAGAAAATTATCGGAGTACATTATTTTTGGTTAGCCCAAGTTTAACTTTTCCGTTGTTTTGATGAAACGTGAATGTAACTAAATTTTCAGATTTAATAAACAATGTAAGCAGCCAGCTCTGAAGACAAAAGTGAATGTTTTATTTAAAATAAGATAAGGTTAATCTCTACAGAGAGAAGAAGCAGATTAAAAACATCAAAGCTAAACCAAATTATTTTTTTAAATGGTAATTTGTAATATATTACTTTTAAGCTATTTTAGGTACATATTTTTTACATTTGTTATGTTTTTTTTCTATGTTTTTACAAGTGTAACTTGAATTCGTGGGTTATGGGACTGCAATAAGATCTAAAGTGAAGCCACTATTTTCAATTTCCCACTAACTCAAGAGCTTGAAAAAGTGTTAATGTAACACGAAACGTTGCAATTGAAAATAGTGGTTTCACTTTAGATCTTATTGCAGTCCCATAACCCACGAATTCAAGTTACACTTATTCATTAGGGACACGAAATGCCTACTCAAATATGTTTTTACATTTTCTTTATTCTGCCATACATATAAGTGAGACATTTTAGTTATCACCTATTACTTAATTTCAGTTTGTTTATATTTTTTATTATACCACAATTTAATTTTACTATTCCATATCACGTTCTACAGTTTTCGACGCCATAATACTTCCTAGTTTCTTTCATTCATTTTAATTTTATGTTATATTACTAATTATTAAGTTCAAAGACAGTTTACATATGATTAATATAAATTTATAACATTAATTTTATTGCTTTCATTATTTTTTTTTACATCGCTATTAATTAAGTTAAAGTCGTCTTAAACTTCAATAGACACCGCATCAAAAAAATAAATAAAAAAAGATTTAAATCAGTATATCTAATATCTAATTCAAACAACATAAATCTAAGTTTTAAATTAAAGAACTGCGGTAATATGGTACCTATAAATATTAAATGTATAAAACCAAGCCACCCAACCCTAAATTAATATTTCACACGAGATTGTGGCTATACAGAAATTCATATTTCATAGCCAAACGCCAATCGGTATTTAATAATCTAAAGACCGACTGAGCCGCCTGCCTCATCATCCCCCATTTTTATCACGTCAACGGATCTGGGTCAGTTTAAAGACCCGGATCAGCGATCCGGATCTCGGATCTCTTTAAATTCATTAAAATAGGCGGGCCATTATTAAAGATATTGTACTTTTAACTTACAAGGCTTAAGAGTCTTGCTATAGTGGTTTTGAAGTTGAAGTTTTTTATGTTTTTATATTTATTTTGACTTGTTTTTTTTTATTATGAAATATAGATTTTTATATATTTTTTTTATTAACTATCATCCTATTATCATCTCTAATTATAAGGCCATCTGAACTTCAATATTCACATCACACAAAAAAGTAGAGATTTAAATTTATTATCTAATCCACACAACATAAATCTGAATTTTAAAAGATTGGTGTAATATGATGTTTTTACGATGATTTACGAAGTCAAGAAGCTAATCAACCCCAAATTAAATGTTTACACGAGATTCTGGCTATACAGAAATTCATATTTCATGGCAATCAGCATTCAACAAGCTAATGACCGACCGACCCATCCACCCCATCATCCTGCTCTTCTTATCAATCAGACCAGTTCGAAAATCGCGTTATATCGGTCGTCGGCTCCGCGGTACAGCTCCCGACTCGAGACCTACAAACAATGATGATGCATTAAACGAACCGAAGAACTGACTGAACGATAGACAAACACACCTGGACGCTTCATTTTGCTTTGTCTGTATTTCAAAGATCCGTGATCCGGCTCGCAATATTTTCAAGACCCGGCTCTCGTGGGTCAGTATAAAGATCCGGATCAGTTGTGAACGACACATCTGTAAATGAGTATTCGTATTAATAGTGGTGTGCAATTGATATTTTTTACGACATCTGATAGTATCGATACTTTAAACTTCAGTATTTGATATTTTGTATTCGTTACTTTGATAGTTTCAATAATTTTATGATTAAGATTAGGGGAGCTCCTTGATTACAATATGAATATCAATAAGTAAACGGTGGATTTTTTGTGACCATTTTGAGTATAAAAAAATGAATAATTGAATTGAATAAATGAAAAATAAATAATCAAAATTATGTGATTGGTACATGTACAGTGTACTCTACTTATTCAGGCAAATATAACATTATGAAAAATCGTAAGACAAAAAATTCCAATAAAATAGGTAACAAAACATATAACATCTAATTTTATCTACATAATCACTTCTACTTATTTAGGTAATAAAAATACAAATAATAAAGTTTTCAATACAAACTAAGATGGATTTTTAAAGTCTAGCAAATAAAAAATTAGAAAAAAATAGATCTCTGGCAGTTCTTGCTTGTAGCCTGCCTCTGTGGTAACAAATTAATTGTCCCGCTTAGAAACAAAATTTAACTGGGGATTGAAGTAGTTTCAGAAAATATTTCACTAGGTTTTTTATTTAAAGTATTAAATTCATTTGCAAATTGTTTATAAAAATATACTATACACTTAAACAGTATAATATATCTTAAAACTTATTCAAATAATTTAATACTATTAAGTACATAAAGTTTTTATGCAGCCACGTAATACGCGGTAGTATCTGATACTTTGGCAGAAAAGTACTTGATACTACGGATGTTTGAAAGTATCGAGTACAAAGTATCGAATACTAGTATTTTGCACACCACTAATTGCCAATTAGTGTAGCATCTGTGCTTGGTTTTAAAACGACTGAATACATAAATACAAGAGCCGATATGTATAAAGAGTTATCCGGTTTGGTAGAGTAGCAGCTTACATAGATAATGTTATCAGCTACTGGGTTTTAGTATTTTTGTTTATTTTAATGGTTTTCCTTACTTGACTAAAATTCACTATTTACTGATTTGAATCCACACCAGTGGGTTTGAAAGTTATTTCATAAAGTTCTCTGACTTTAATTATGTTAGATTTTCTATTTTTCATTATGTCTTTGAAGTTCCTATTATTTTTTTAATATCTTTATATAAAGTGTACTTAATATACTTTTAAACATGCAACAAAGTCCGCACTTAAATTCATTTAGATTTATAAAATGGCGAATTCCCGGGACTAAAATTTTGGGATGCTCTTTTAACCCCCATCAATACTTAAAATTACCCCTCTCATTATCAGAAGTTTAATCCGCCCTTGCTTGGTTGGTACCTTTTTTTGTTATCAAAATGTTATAGTTTGATATGTTTGTGTGATGAGAAAAACTGTTTAACAGGAATTTATTTGTTAACATTTTAATGTTGAATAAATCAGATACGAGACAAGTGGTTGTAACAATAATTCGTTTAGTTCGACAATTGGTCCCGTGCGAAAATATAAAAATTTTATAATATAATGACCCGTTAAAAAATAAATTGCCTTATATGCCAAGAGCTTTTTTGTAACTTCTATAGTTTTCTATATAGGTATTGACAAATAAAACATATTTAGCGAGCTACTCTATACAATAAATTTAATAATATCATATACAGAGCACTTAAAAGATTTCTTTTAGGTAAAAGACACAGGAAAAGGCGAAGACGGAGATTCAGGAAATGTCGAAAACAAGAGCGGGTAACTAGTTCAAATTCGACTCTTACAGCCACTACCTCTCCTATATACAGTATTCCAACAGATGGTAAGTGTTTTACAAAAAAAAACATATAAATATAAATGTTTATATAATTGATCGTGTTACGTTGGCTTGAAAGTGACTGAATCTGCTTGACTCATACCTATAATATACCTTCTCAAGATAGAGTGCATGATTCTGCAAAGACCAGGCCGGGCAAACGAACGGTACATGTTTGCCGGTTTCGTTAAAGACATATTAGGCTCTCTGTTAAGCTCCAAGGCAGTAATAGGTCATGACTGAACCGAGACAGTGATAACTCATGACTAGACCTCGTGGTATTTAGGGGTGCTGCAGAAATAAATTGCACTTGATATTTACTATTTTATTTGCAATGAACTAATTAAAAAAACACAATCCAATTTTTTTGGAATCTCTCTAAGACACTATACTTGTTTCCAAATTTTATTCTAAAGATTTATCAGTAACAGGTAAAAAACTCAGGATTATCAGATTGGTCAGATTCATTCTACCCTCTCAAAATTACGAAATTGAATGCAGTGAATAATTTCTGACGTGACCTTATCTCTATATTTTTGGTCATATTTTCATTGAACTTTCGAACTCTAAGTCAGATTTTAATGGTTTTGTTTTTGTTGTAAACGAAAAATTTTACGATATCTAATAACATGTACCTGCAGCATCGCGTTTCAAACTGATTACCTATTATCTTCAGATATTGACTGCAAACGAATTTCCTCAATTGCCTAAATATTTATAAAACTTTTGCTACCGGTATGAAATAGAAAGTTAAAGCTTTTTTATGGTCAAATGCTTCTTTGTAACAACATAAAACCGAATAGAACTATTCAAAATGAGTTGATAATTAATAATTATTGATTGGTAACCTTGGAAACTAACGCATTTACAAGTTAGTATTTTTTTTTTGTAAAATACATTTATTCGGGTTGGGCATAACAGTATTATTTTTTACCTCGATTTTCCAGCTTTAAAATGAAAATCTGGAAGAACCTCGGACCCGTCGATTTTTGATGTGAGGAAGGATTTTTTTCAGCTTTTTTTATCCCCGTAGCTTTAACCCTCTAGTTGAGAGAAGAACAACTCTCGAAATTTGAATAGGGGGTCGTACGAACCTCTTTTTATAGGTCTCATCGAGTTCTTTATGACCTTATAATTTTGTCTTTTATTATTTTCAACCATAACGGCTTGTTAAAATTTGTTAGAGATTTGAAGGTCTGGATACAAATTAGACTTCATTTTTTACGTTTTTGTGAAAAAAATCGGTGTTGCAACGGTATCTGACCCTAAAATTTCGGGTTAAAGTTGTCATCGATAAAGAAACATAAATACCCGCCCAGACATTTATTTTTTGGGGATGATGAGTATGTACTTCACGAAATAGTCTTGGATTTTTATCTGACCAATATCAAATATCGAACATTTTTGTTTTATCGTTTTGATTATAGCTAACAATTTCACTGACCACTTCATAGAACTGGAGTCGGCGATCGAAATCATCCTCATTCAGTTCCTGAACCAATCGTATCTTAAAAGGATGGAACTTATGTTGTTTAAATATTCTCCTGATTGTTGTGCGTGATACATCAGATACGTCGGACAACTTCCTAGTACTAAGGGTCGGATCCATTGCAACATGACCTAAAACAGCCGCTTCACTTGCTACGTCTCTTTTTTTTTTATTTCCGGCTGAACCAGAAGCGTTAAATTTGGCAACCAGTTGCAAAACGTAAACATCGGATACATTTTTTACAGGATGGCGTTCGTTAAATAAAGCCGCTGTTACTCACGTCGAGTCATTATTTTTAAAAAACAATTTTATAGTTTTCACTCCTTCCTCCACGGAAAACGTTATTTATTCTACTAAAAATTAACATTCGATTTGACACGGTTATAACGTTTTTAAAAATTCACGATAAACTGAGGTAAATCAAACACATGATCCGTCGATAAACTTTTTTTTGACAAAACATTAACAAATAAATAAATACTTCTCTCTAATGCCAGTCTGATAAGAATAATCTGTCGAGGTAAATTCCATATTGCCTCTTTCACTATTTTTGCTTTCATTTCGTTAGCGATGAAAATTTTGACGCCAAATTTTAAGGTCAGATATTATTTGACGAATTCTTCAAAATGAGGTATGGCAAAACCCCTATTCAAAATCAGGGGCCTGGAGTTACGGGGATGAAAAAAGCAGACAAGTTGTTCCCCCTCGAATCAGTAATCGACGGGGCCCAGAGTTCTTCGATTTTTTTCACAAAAACGTAAAAAATGAAGTATAATTTGTGTCCAGTCTTCAAATCTCTAACAAATTTTACAAAGCGGTCATTTTGTTGTGATTAAAAATAATAAGATGAAATTATAGGGTCATAAAGAACTCGATGAGACGTTTAAAAAGGTATGGTACGACCCCTTTCCCCTATTCAAATTTCGGGTGTTGCTCTGCTCAGTTAGGGGTTAAAGCTACGTGGATGAAAAAAACCGAAAATTAGTTCCCCTTAAACCAAAAATCAACGGGTCCGAGCGTTTTTTTAGATTTCCATTTTAGAGCCGGAAAATCAGGGTATAAAGTTTTCGTTGAATCGCCCTGTATAAACCGTTGGTATAAAAATAGTTGATGTCACAGAAGCTGTTACGATTCAGGGAGTTTTTCAGCACACAGCTGAAGACTTTAAATGACTATTTCCTACCTATATTATGCAACGTACATTTATGTTGCCTAAGAATTTTAAATTTAGCTACCAGGCAATTTGCCGCTAACTATTATTTTAAATTCTCTTGAAATCATATTACACATATCTTAGTTAAAATGCATTAAAATAAAAACACATTATTAAGGCTGATTTGTGCAAAGTCAAAATATAATATTTTCTTAGATCAATTATCTGTTCTATTAACAGTAGATGATAAATGTTAATAGTTTAAACAGTGTCTTATGTAGTAAATGTCGTAAGTTTCTTTGAAAAATACTTTATTGTTTAATAAATTATAAATAATATTTATGTTGGAAACCCTAACGAGTTAGGGGAAGAGCCAGTGAACATTTTCTAACTATTTATGGATAGAGCATATATCCTAAGCAACTATTTAGACTTTTGTAGGTACGATGGAAAACTTTATAATGTTTAGGTGTTTTTGGGTTGACTATTGCTTCTTTACTAAGTATAGGTACTGAATTTTCTACCTAATTAATGTAAATTGGTTGATTTCTTTGTTTTATGCTGATACCGTGATTTGGCAAATCACGGCAGAGTGATGGGGATGTATATTTAAATTATGACAAAAAAAAGTTACGTCCCTTTATAAATGGCTGATTTTGCGGTGGGTGATTCTTAACATACCAAGAGCCAATGAAAAAATAAGGTGTTTTTGTTAGAACAGAGAGGGCTCTAGACATGATCAAATTTTCATTCCTACACGTATTATTATGGTCAAACATAAATAGCTACTTTTGGGTTTGAAATTTAAGTCGAACCTCTTTAAAACCTTCATTTATTGGACATTTAGACTGAAGCAGTGGCGTATTTAAAATGTCTTTCTGGGGGCAAAAACTACATGGGTGAGGGTATTTATCCCCGATGCTACTTTCGGCACGCCACGGCACGAGCTAGCGCGCTGTGTCTAAAAAGTGTAAAGGCGGGAATTCATATGTCAATAATTAGCATGACAGCATTATGCCACTAGCTCAAATACACTGGTAACCAGCATGTGTATATATTAAAAAGTATGCTAGAAAGATACATGCAAATGTATTCATTAAATTTCATAGGGTATTTTAAAAGTACGATAGCATGCTTTGTTTCCACTAGCATGCTTTGTTTCCAGTATCTCCATCAAAGGAGAAACTTGCTTCATTAATTCCATTTATTACTTCGGTTTGAGAAGGTGGTTTAAAATCAAACATTAAGGAGCTACGAATTGAAAAGATGGGAGAACATGAAGGATTATATTTTATCAAAAGAAAAAATATTGAGACATACATGTCACATAAGAATCGACAGAAGAAATTGGCGGAAACTATACATTTTAGGTAAGTTATGGCATGTACCTTTCCAGTGTTTCTATAAACTATCGCGTTCCGGTCTTCTATGAAATTATTTTTACGACCCTCGTAAAAGGAAGTATTGTAATCGTGAAAATATTTCTTTCCGAGGTTTTTTGCAGCGCTTTACGATTCTTGGTTCTTAGATGCAAAAAAACATGTTTTTTAATTCTCTCCGTCTGTCTGTCCGTATGTATGTTTGTCATGGCATAGCTAAAACACTACTTAATTGATTGACTCCAAATTTTGGTCCAAAATTTTGTTATACAGGGACGACCTGGTAACATTTTGGTAAAAATCTAATATGGCGAAAAAAAAACAATTATTACTAAAAACCTAATTACTTTATTTTAGATTGTGCACAAAAATCAAGTATTTTATAGTAAATGGTAAAATTCTGGTACAATCCTTAATGGATTTATTTCAAATTTTGTGCAATCATTAGTTGTGGTATAGAGATGAACTAGTAAAGTTGCGTTTGTTTGTAAACCTGAAAAAATCACCCTCCCAGATTTTACATATCTTCACGATTTAGCGTTCCAAGCTGCCAAAAAATATCTTTTCTCAATTCCGTCAGTATGTTGTCTGTCTGTCAGTTCACGACTTACGTCACGAACTTAAAATCTACCTACCCGATTGACTTTTGAATTGAATTGAATTTTGGTAAAAAATAAGGGTCATGTGAGATGACCTGGTAATATTTTTGTGAAAATCCAATATGGCGGAACAAGATGGCAGCCTGGTGAATCGTTAAAAATAATTACTAAAAAAACTAATTATCGAGTTTACCTTAAATTTGACACAAAAATCAGGAGTTACATAAGAATG
Organism: Kuschelorhynchus macadamiae; assembly: GCA_030620095.1. Taxonomy (NCBI): domain Eukaryota; kingdom Metazoa; phylum Arthropoda; class Insecta; order Coleoptera; family Curculionidae; genus Kuschelorhynchus; species Kuschelorhynchus macadamiae. The sequence continues at coordinate 139,887 of JAUTXW010000364.1, forward strand.
AACTGGTAACATTTTGGTATGAATCCAAGATGGCAAACCAAAATTACGTTCTAATAAAAAATTTAAAAAGCCAACCTGAAAAAACTACTTATTTTAAGTGTAATATAGAGATGGACTGGTGAAGTTGTGGTAGGAATTCAATGACGGCCGAATAAAATTATTAAAAATAAGAAAATGATTACGAATTCAACAAAAAAATCTTTTTTCAGTTTGGCAGGAAAATAAAATGTGATATAGGGATAAACTGTTACGAATTCAACATCATGGAACAATAGGCGGGTCTGAAAGAAATCAGAGTAAAAACTACTTACGCTTCTTACTTTAAATTATGGCCAAAAATCAAATGTGTCATAGGTAGAAACTGGTAAATGTCGCCCAATAAAATTATTTGAAAAAACAGTATCTATATGTGTTACTAAAGACTATATACAGAACTAAATTGAGTCACACTTCACTCTTCCTAATAAAATGAAATATTTATCACAGGGGAAGTTTCGGGTAAAGGAAATTTACCGATTTTTTTAGATGCTATAGAAAAAATATTTGGATTGCATTTGATGTAATTCTAATATATAATGGAGGGATGAGTGAAACAGATAATTAACAAGTTAAAGGTACTATTTTTCTCTTACTTCGTTAAAAAAAAGTATTCGAAATAGGGTTTCTTCTTTTGATACTAAAATATGTTAAACAAAAAAGGTTGCATACACCTCTCCGCTTTTGGTATGGATGGTGATTTGTTTAGACTTATTATGATTTTAGGTAGATATGCAAATAACGTTTTTGAAAATTTATGTTTTACTTGGAATGGTACTTTATTTAAATAAAGTGCAATTAAATTTTACCAACAAAGTGAACAACTTGTTCTTGTTCAGATTAATATCTGAAAAGTATCTGCCGAGCAACGTAGTAGATAAAGACTGATAATATGGGTTTCATGCCGGATATAGAATCTATATATGTGCCCTGAGGATGCAACAATAAATAAACGACGACAATGTAAAAAATCTTTTGTTTCTTTACTGGACCCTAACCCCAAATAATACACCACTATAACATAACAACAAGAGGATCGACAAACAAAAATCTTTTTTGGCTTTTTCTCAACTGAATAAAAATATCTAACATTAAATTAAGGTATTTGTACAACTACTATGTGACTATAAAAAATTAAGGTTAAAGACGTAATTTCTTATGCTCTCTTAAATAATATTGTTTATATTATGTATCGAAACATTCCGTAGACAGACTAGTCTACATGTTGAGATATGTAATTTTATAAATATTTCCTTCAATTAATTTAAAGTTAAATATTTTTATTCAGTTGCGTAAAAGCCAAAAAAGATTCTTGTTTGTCAATTTAAACGCAGCAAATAATCTGAACATATTTAAAAACAAGAGGATCGTTAACGAAAACCATAGAAATATAATATCTGGGAAATATCTGCGGACCAACGGAGTAGGTAAAGACTGATAATATGAGGCTCATGCAAGATATAGAATCTATGTATCCTAAGGATCCACAAATTAAGTTTCGAAACGTTGAAAATTTAAAAAAAAGACTTGTTTTTTTTTACTGAATCCTAACCCCAAATAATACATCTATAATACTCCAAAACAATTTTTTTAACACTGTTTAGCCATATTGGATTTTTACCAAAATATTACCAGGTCATCCCCATTGACCCTTCATTTTTGGTTAAAATTTGAAGTCAATCAGGTATGTAGTATCTAAGATATGTCGCGAACTGACAGACGGACCAACGGAATTGATAAAACATGTTTTTTGGCGTCTAGGGACGCTAAAACGTAAAGATGTGTAAAAGTGAGAGGGTGACTTTTTCAGGATTACAAACATTTTATTTGGCCGCCATTTTGTTCGTCCATCTTGAATTAGTGCCACTATTTTACTACTTGGTCCCTATACTTAATAATTAGTTATGGCACACAATTTGAAATCAAACCATTAAGCAATTTTTTAAGGCTGAATTTTTAAATATTTTATTAAGCCGCCATTTTGTTTCGCCATCTTGAATTCGTACCAAAATGTTACCAGTTGATTCCAACATAATACTTGACCCTTAATTTTTGACCAAAATTTGAGGTCAATCGTGTAAGTAGTTTTTTAGCTACGACACGAACAGACAGACAGACAGGCAGACAGACAGACCGACGGAATTGAGAAAACATATTTTTCGTCATCTAGGGACCCTGAAACGTGAAGATCTGAAAAAATCTGGGTGAGTGATTTTTTCACGATTACAATACTTCACTTTTACGAGGGGAGTAAAAACAGGTAAAAATTAAAAAACAATAAAAAATATAATTGCCTTTAAAAAAATAAAAATAATAAACATAAATATTAAACAAAAGTGAAAAAGGCAAAAGTAATAAAAATAAAATAGGCTTAAGAAAAAGGAAAATAAAAAACTCTTCCCTTTTTTTCAAGAAAGTATGACCCAGTTAGTTTCCATACATAGTTATTTACAAATATGTAAATATCCAAATTGTATTATTTTTTACTTCCTAATAAATAGAAGGTTGCATTACAAGGGAAATTTCGATAAAAGTTAGTAATACATCCTTCCTTTTAATAAAGGAATTGAAAGATAACACAATTTGTATACCTACATATTACTAAATAGCTACATATGGAACTTAACTAGGTCAAACTTTAGTTTTTTGATATAAGGCAGGATTATTTATAATGAGGGAAGTTTAGGGTAATTAGAAAATATTTCTCTCTAATACAATAAGAAATATACCCATTTGTTATTTAATAAGCTAATATAAAGTCTGGCATAAGTAAAGGTAGTTTAAAGAAACTTCAAGATATTTTATTACTTAAGGTGTATACTTGTTTTGTAAACATTCTTTATTTATTCTATAGGCATAAGCAACAAAAAACCTTTTAAACACCTATTTATTTGTTTTTATTTATTTATTTCTTTTTGGGGCACATACAGGTCTAAGCCCACAAATTGTATCCACTATTTACATGTTAATTTAATCATACACCTTAAACTACATACCTACAATTTATAATCTACGACTTAAGATATAGTACAATATAATTGATACCAAGAAAAATCTTATGCCAGCACAAATTAATACTTATTTAGAAAATCGGTTTTCAGTGCTTTCTTAATGTTTCTGGAGGACATACAGAACAAATCAATGTTATCGTAATGAAGAATTGCAGAGTTTAACATCTATCTAATTATAGGAGAGTTTGCAAAGCTATTAGTGTGAACCATAGGAAGTACAAAGGAAAGCGTGTTTCTTAGATTTCTTTGAGGAACTGCTATTGGAATTTGGGACAAAAGGTCAATTGAATCAACTTGGCAACAAATAATTTTTTCAGAAAAACGATATCATTTATAACCCTGCGATCTGCCAGGCTTAAAAGTTTAAATTCTTTACGTAAATAATTGTAATCTGTGTCCATATTGTTCCTAAGGGCCAAAGATTTTAAAAACTTGTTCTGTAATTCAGTCGACTAAAAACCTAAGCATGATAGAGGGTCAATAAGCTAGTATTATTTTGAAACGCTTTCAATTGCCTATTTATGTATCCTAACAATATAAACGCGTTGTTAAAATTATTATCAATTTACTGATCAAAAAGCATCTTATCATCGAAGACAACACCCAGGTCTTTTGCTTGGCCTTCCCTACGAAGCTGGTTTGAATTCAAACTATACCTGAAAATTACTTTTTGGTGATTACGGGTAAAACTAATTGTAAAACATTTTTCAGTGTTTAAATATAGACTATTTCTTCTAGGATTGAACAATATTGTTTAATCCTAGCAAGATCCGACTGCAATCGCTGATAATCGACGCTGTCCTGAACTACTTTATAAATCTTTAAGTCATTCGCATTAAATCAATATTCCGAAAATTCATTCATTCATTCAAAAAAGCATTTACCGATATCGTTTATATAAATTATAAAGAGTAAAGGTCCCAGATGCCTCCCTTGGGGTACCCCAGATGTCGATATAAATAAATCAGACCAGGATCCCGCAACCGCAATAGAGTGCTCCCGATCTATTAAATAAGATTTGAACCATTTGTAACGTATATCGAACAAGTACACGGATATCGAACAATTTATTAATAAGAATTTCATGGTTAATTTTATTAAATGCTCTGCTCAAATCCATGTATATTGAATCGACCTGAAGACGGTTATCCAAACTATTCAAGATGAATTGCGAGTAACTAATAATGTTAGAGTTAATCGATCTATTTGCAAAAAATCCGTGCTGCTGGCGGATGATTATGTGTTTAACTAGGCGAAAGATATGTTTATATACTAACTTTTCGAACACCTTTGCAAACGTACAAAATTTGCAAATCGGTCTATATTTTTTTATGTTACTCCTATCACCAGACTTATAGATGAGCACAACAATGGCCTTTTTCCATACAGTGAGAAAATGACCCTCACTTAGCGATTGATTAAATAATTTTAGAAGTGGTTGGCATAGACCACAGGTGCTTTTCTTGTCAAATATAGCAGGAATTGCATCAGAACCGGTACCCTTTTAGGATCCAGTTCTCTAAGCACAGAAAGAACCTCCGACTCACACAATTGAAATCGACTGAAAGTCGCATTTCCTGAAAAACTCTCTGACTTTATTAGGTTATTAGTTTTTGGCTCAAAAACAGATTTAAAAAAAGTTGCAAAAAGGTTACAAACATCTTGATTATTACCAGCTGTATAGTTTTCAAAATATATTTCCAAAGGTATATCTGTTTTTCTTCGTTTAGCAGATACAAAATGCCAAAATTATTTACAATTTAGAGGAATTTCCGCCTCATTATGATTGATATTTGGTCAATGACCCCCCAAAAATATTTTGTGAAAATAAATTATTCGTTTGACCGTCCCTCCTAAGAGTTGTAATAAAACGCGAACATTGGGAAAAGTTAAATACGTTACATTATTAGCCGCGCGCTGCGGTTCGAATGTTCTCGTTGCGTTCCTTAGGCATAATAAAATACGCTATACTAAGCTAGGCTAGGCAGTTCGAATTGTCCTGATTACCTTAAAGCTCGACGAAAGTAACCGAAGATTTCACAGCTACCGAGCGGTAGCCGAACGTGATAGCAAATAGAATATGAAATCGCGATTTGGGTGATCAGCCGGTATCTTCTCAAAATTCGACCGATCGGTCGCGGCATCACGTCGGCATGCGGAAGTTCAATTGTTCAGAGGTCGCTCGGTCGATATTCTAACTCGATATTGTTTCAAACGTTTTTAATCGATGAACATTGATTTATATACTGTTTTTTGTAATATATATTTTTTTATTTTTATGATCCAAGTATGAGTTGGAAATATACAGGAAATAAAATGTTGGTAGTGACTAGTGCAAAAATTAAACAACTAAAAAGTGCTTACGAACTTAATTTTGCGAAAATAATCAATTTCAAGGTGGTCTATGTTTGAGTTGTGAATATAGATGAAATAAAATGTCGGTTGTGCAAAAAAAAACAACTAAAGAGTGCTAACTAGCTTAATTTTGAGAAAATAACCGAAATCGAGGTAAGTGCTCGCAATTTGCCAGAACTTAGTATACGACAAACGGGACAAACTAGTAAAGACAAAAATAAAGTGAAGTCTCTAACTCATTTTACTGTTCTGTTTGTTTATTGTTTTCTAAGGAGTCGTCGGACTCATTATGGAGCAAAACCGGTGTTAGACTTAAAACACTTAAAAGAAAAAATAAAAAAACATGCTTTTTCTGCAGATCACATGAAATGTTCGGTGAACTATGCTACGGTCGAAAATGCTGTTATTCGCACTCAATTAGATACAGCTTATAGAAAATCCCTTAGAGATTTTAATAAAAATGTATCTAAAATTCGTTATATTTTAAACAAAATTATAGATTAACGTAGAACGAAAGCTTTCACGGCTCTGGTCAATTAAGAAATCATGGTTCTTGGGATTAGACCGTGTCAAAATGGAATCACTTTCCGACGTTTCGCCTTCGATTGCACGAGGCATCTTCAAGGGTCTTCACTTCACGAGATCGGAACGCTCCATTTTGACACGGTCTAATCCCAAGAACCATGATTTCTTAAAATTACAGATTGTGTAAAATTTTGTGGGACATTCGAGTTGGCACTACGTGGCCATGATGAAACGACTTTGTCTGAAAATCCATGATTTTTTTCGAGGGCTTATAAATTTTGTTGAGGAGTTGGGCCATTATATACTATCCGCTTTAGCAATGTTAAGTATCGAGAAATCGTTTATAAAAGGAATGTGCGTGCGATTTTAACGAACGTGTCATTCAGCATTTTTCCAATTCTAAAGAACGAAGAGTAGACCTAAACTTCAAGAAAATTTAAAGCTCAATTTAAAGATAAGATATTTATTTTTATTTTAAGCATGCCTATTTTTAAATTTGTTATTGACCTATATAATTCACCACGAGCCGCCACTGCCATGGAGTACTGAGTATTGCTTCATTTATAATATTATTATTAGCTTTATGAAAATTTAAAAACTTATAACTTGGTATGTGCAATGATTTGGCGAACCCTATATCAAGGAGAAACTCCAAACTTGGATGATAAGGATACTCCTGCACTGATGGACACGTACATTAAATAGATGTAATTGCCTTGTAGTCGTTTGACAGTATTAAATCTAATGTTTTTCCTAGCCTATTTCTTAAATATCTTAATGGTTTCGGCCCTTACTTGATGAAAATCCATAATAATAATTATTAGATAAAAACAATTTTCGATTTTCACTTGTATATTGTCTAACATGACATATGTTTTGTTGGCACAGCAACTTTCTCAAATGAAACGATTTTAAACCAACATTGTAGTTATAATGGCCTATTGTCTGTGTCGAACAATATAATCAAAAAAGGTACATCCTAATAAAAATTATCTAATCATGACGGTTGAGCAATATGCAAAAACTGGAAAATACAGCTTTTACCAAAACAAGCTATACATAATAGACATAGAGCAATGTAAATATGGGAATTTTGAATTTACAAGAACGAATAGTAAAGTAAATGGATGTGGACTTAATGGATAATATATCGAAGGAGTCTAATAAGTACAGGTAATTAACGTAAAATTGGTCTAGACATACTACTGACTTTTTATTCATATTTATATTTTTATATAAGTAGAAATAAGTAAAAAAATATATACTTAAAGACTAAACAAAAATTATTAATACAAATTTAGAAAGGGAGAATTGTTAATATCTAATTGGTCGTTTAAAATAAGGTCAGAATGTTTGAATTTATAATTTTTATAGCTTCTAAGAAATTTAATTTTTGGCTTTTTTGTTCTGCGTGTAAAATTTTTAAATTGTCATCAATAATGTGATTCTTTGTTTTTGAATGTTCAGCGCAAGTGGAGTATTTGTTTTTTTTTAAAGAGTCGGTGTGATCTTTTACTCTGTTTTAAAAAGATCTACAAGTTTGACCAATATAAAATGTATTACATGAGCCGCAATTTAATTTATAAACACCACTTTTGTAGCTTTTTTCAGATTTATATTTATTATTTTTAATTAATGAATCTAAATTATTATTAGTTCTGTATGCTACTTTAATTTGTTGACTGTTTAAAAAACGTTCTAAGTTAGTACTAGGTTTGCCAATATAACTAAGGATAGAGAATTTATTTTTTGGTTTATTGGTAGGATATACTTCTTTTATAGCTTTTTTGTATGACATTTTAGAGAAAATATTATTTATTAAAGTGGGTATGTATCTATTGTTAACTGCAATTTGTTTAATGGTGTTAAGTTCTATGTCAAAATTTTCAGTTGACATAGGTACGTTAAGTAACCAATATATCATACTGTTATATGCCGCTAATTTGTGTTGTATTGGGTGGTGTGAGAGGTTACGTATATCCTGAAAAAGCTACAAAAGTAGTGTTTATAAATTAAATTGCGGCTCATGTAATAAATTTTATATTGGTCAAACTGGTAGATCTTTTAAAACCAGAAAAAAGGATCACACTGAGTCTTATTTAAAAGAAAACAAATACTCCACTTATGCTGAACATTTAAAAACAGAGAATCACATTTTTGATGACAATTTCAAAATTTTACACATAGAACAAAAAAGCCAAAAATTAAATTTCTTAGAAGCTTTAGAAATTAATGAATTCAAACATTCTGACCTTATTTTAAACGACCAATTAGATATTAGAAATTTTCCCCTTCTAAATTTGCATTACAAATTTTTGTTCAGTCTTTATTTATATATTTTTTTACTTATTTCTACTTATATAAAAATATAAATATGGATAAAAACTCAGTAGTATGTCTAGACCAATTTTATGTTAATTACCTCTACTTATTATACTCCGTAGATATATTAGGTCATTAAGTTCACATCCATTTACTTTATTATTCGTTCTTGTAAATTGATCTTGATCAAGAATAGAGCTGTTTAACCAGGATTCTTTAATGAACACAAATCATAGTTATTAGAGCACACATTCAGGCAAAATCAGATAATTTAGTTCTAATTCCCTTAACGTTTTGACAGAAAGCAGTTATGGTTCTGTCACTATAGGAGAACATTGCAGAAGATCAACATGTATAATGGTTGCTGTCTGGCATTTGTACGAGCACTAAAAATGCTTTAGTACTTCCATGCTCTTCACGTGGATTACTTTCTCTATCTGTTCTATTCAAGGTTCGGAATTCTTGTACAGGATAGATTATTACGATCGTAAGCGCACACGCCGGATCTTTACGTAAAGCGCACCCAAAAATACAGCCGATGTTCTGAACAACTTTGACCAAACTTTCATTATTATGTTCGGGTACTCCCGAGTTTAATTCATATTGGTACAAAGAAGTTGTTAGAAAGGCACAATCAAATTTGCTTACACTTGCAGACATAGGTAAGCATAAATAAAATTTGCTCTACTTTTTTTTGAGTTAATTTTGAGTCAAGCTATTAATGTGAAATTCAATATATAAAAGAGAAAATGACAGTAACCAGTCGTAATAATCAAAAGTGACTTAATAATTAAAAGAGCGCTACGTAAACGATAAGTGCAACTAATAATTCAGAAGCCTGGAGCACAACAAGCGACTATATAAGAACAACGGTCACTTTTATGTTCGACAGCAATATTTTTATTTTATATTAGAACCGTTTTTGATTATATTTTTCCATTTATTCAGACCGGTGTGCGCAGTTGCTGTGCTTTGGTCGCTGTTGGCAAAATGGTCTAGAAGTGATAATTTTTAATTTTTATTTATTTAATTTTATAACATGTTCTATAAAAATAACCATCAAGTAAAATATTCCGGAGTCAAAGTGCCTCTCCGTTCGGATCTCCGCGTAATAGGTACTTACGGCGCTTCTCTATCAAAATGTTATTTCTCATTCATCAATATCTGTAGTTTAAATGAAAACCTCAACTCTGTTCACCACTATCTCAAATACTGCAAACCTCATATTCTCTTCCTTACCGAGACCAAAATAGGCTGTAAGATGCAACCAAGCACCCTTTCTTTCCTGGCTATGAACTTCTTCAATCATTCCGCCGGAACGTTGGCGTTTGCGCTGGCGTTCGTAATAATATATCCTATACAAGAATTCCGAAACTTGAATAGAATAGATCCGATCTTCTATGGCTTAAACTACACTCAGAACTTATGTATTTATTCTATCTTTCGCTCTCCCTCAGACAATTCCTTCATCGAGTCATTGAGCCACTTTCTGCTAAAGTGGCTTTCCTAACCTCTGATTTCCCATCCTCTGAAAGCATTATCCTTGGTGACTTTAACGTTTATAATAAAGAATGGTTAGGGTCTACGCAAAACCGATCCCCAAGGTAGAGCAGCAGAGGCCTTTGCAATCAATTAATATCTTACCAGCCTCATCAGAAAACTTACTTCCCACGCATCATCAGACATGGCCAAAATCCATTGGACTTCTTTCCCACTACTCACCCAGAGCTATATCAGTCTTTCATTTCTGCTCCTCTGGGTTCCTCTTACCACGGTCTAATTACTGTTTCTTATTCCATACAACAGGAAGATGTAGAATCCATGCTACCTCATACTGTTAGGCACTATAATTGCGATGATTGGGAAGGGTTGCGGGATATCTACTCGCATAAAATGTAAAGTTCTTTCTTGCCAAAATGGGAGCCGCAAATTCTACTTTAATCCCTCCTCTTCACTTCTTCCATCCATCAATAGCAACTTTGCCATACAATCTGTACGAAATTACCTTCAGAGTTAAAAAGGTACGACGTACAATGCCCAAATTATTCCCTCGAAATATCCAAAAAGTATTCCTCCAAAACTTTGTACTTGGATTGCCATTTTTCTTTCCAACGCCTATGTAAATCGCTCCCTCTAACTAGTTTAGTAGCCACATATTGCGGTTGCTAAAAATAAAATAATTTTGTAAACAAGGTTATTTAAATTTAGAGTAAATCTTTCGCTAAGATTAAGCCAACCAGAGTCTAAACACGATAGTGAAACATGATCGTATTTTCGTAACCCATAAGAATATTGCAAACAGGCATTCTGGATTTTATGTAACTTGTTTCGATTTCTTGCATTCAACATGGGTCAATATACAGGGAGACCATAAGATAATGTTGAAAGAACTAAAGAATCTGTCAATTTTAATTTAATCTTGGTGGAAAATATGTCTTTGTACCTATATAGAATTTTAGTCTTAAAATAACATTTCTTTACCAGTTGTAAAATTTACAGTGCAAGTCAGCATCTAATTCAGTTCCTAAATTTTTACATACATTACTTGCAGTTAAATTTACCTCATTTAGTTTTATTATAAAATTAGGTTGATTCAAGACTAGCTCCTTTTTCCCAAAGATAAGCGTTTTAGTTTTTGCACTTTTAGCACTAGTCAATGATCTTTAGATATTGTAGATATTGAGTAAAGATCACTATTTATTTTCATAGAAGATTGCAATAAACTACCATGTGAAAATGAGAACCAAATTTGAAGGTCATCTGCATACTGATGTGAAAATCAGTAACGCAGGTGACCGGAAAAATCAGCAGTGTACCGGGAAAACAGAAATGATCCCAAAATGCTACCTTGAGGGACACACCTATCAATGTTCAAAAATGTAGAAAATCTCTGTGATGTGGAAACTCGCTGACATCGGCCCTCAAGGTAACTTTGCAATAATGTAACTGAGAATCCATTTAAATTTACTTTAGTAAGTAAATTCACATTACCTACAAGAATAAAAAAGATTTAATACATGTTAATCCTTAAACTAATATATACACCGATAAAATCATGGACAGCAAAATTTTCACCAGAGGAACAAACTTTGTTTTTTCCAAAATGTTTCTTAGCTGCCATTAAGAGCTCAGGTTGGGGACAGATCCTCGTAAAGAACTATACGAGATCCGCGCTGTTTTTGTTTGGCAAAAAACACTTCATTACGTTTCACATATGATAAAAACTGGACAATGACTACACGATGCTGGCTTTCAGATCCCTTGTCAACCTTAAATGCAGCGTCGATATTTTCAAGTCTAACTGTAAGATCTAATTTTGTAGAGAACAAATCAGATACCACACGGCAAAGATCTTCACCATCTTTTTTGAAAACACCACAAACTACTCCTCTGATCAAGGAAATCGATTTTTTCTTGAAGTTCACATATAGCTTTATTGTTTTTTTGAACATCATATATTGACAATTTTTATGGAATCCGTGGTATTTCTTTAAATTGGTTTAAATCTTATCTCGGGAATAGGCAACAATTTGTAAGGGCAAATGGTTCTGACTCTGACTGTAAATTAATTACAAGTGGAGTCTCTCAAGATTCGGTCTTGGGAGCTATTATTTTTTTGTTATACATTAATGATATCACCAACCTAAAAATTAATGGAAAAAATTATCTCTTTATTGACGACACAAGCATAACATGGAGTTATTTTGATCCAAGGTCTTTACATTCGAATATTTTCAACGACCTTGTTATGATTAAGGATTGGTCCGATTCCAATCTGCTTTGCTTCAATGTGTATAAAACGGTGGCGTTATCTTATAAGGGGACTTTACAACCAATTCAGCTACTTAACAGCAATACTAAATACGTTGAGTTGGTTAAATTCCTGGGTTTGAATATAAATAACAACCTAAAATGGTCTAAGGATATTGACACATTAACTAAAACCTATTCGATCAGTTTCGAAAGAACTGGACGTGTCTTCTGCCCGACTTACTTATTTCTCTCTATTCGAATCCCATCTCCAATATGGCCTTCCCTTTTGGGGCTGCTGTACCACCGAGCAATTTCTTAGTAAAACATGAAATAATAACACTTCCTGCATTATTTATTTTAGAGACCGTCTGTTTGATGAGAACACATATACACTTTCCCGGAAAGGCCACAATACTTATATCCTACCAGAAACTCTAAGCATGACATATACCTTCCCATTCCTTCCACAGAATTAATAAAAAAATCTGTTATTTACAACGCCATAAAACTTTATATCATCTTCCAGTACAACACTATCCCTATGTTTGCACTCTTTCGAAAAAAAACCAAAGCGTGCCTCATTGAAAGATCTTTTTACTGTGTCAATGATTTTTATAATGAATAAGTCTCATTAAAATATTTTTTATTTGTTTGTTTATTTAAATCTTTTTGGGTGTTATGTTCCAACTCCTAGCATAGAATTTGAAAATCATTTTATAGGGGAATGAACTGTCTGATAGTCCGTGAAACTTAATTATTTTGTTACGTATTAGATTAAAGTTATACATTTTCTTTTTTTTAATACACTTTAATTACTATATTAGTTCAGTACACTATTTGTTTAATTCCACTTATTTTGCTTGTATAACCATAACAAAATAGAGTTTAAGGTCGCGTAATTTTAATTTCAATGTCATCGAAATTATTCACCTCGCATATGGATTGTTTATTTCTTATTATTAAGGTCACCTAGATTCATTAACCGCTTTACGGCAATGTTATGTCTTGACGAAGGTTTTTTATTTCGTGATGGTTTTATAGCTATCGTTACTTGGTATATTTACAATTTACGTATTTGCATTGACCTATCGAAAAATATGATTTTTTCGATTAATATTTTATATTTTCATTGTTTTGTTTTTTTCTTTTAAGATAAATTTCGCTTTGTCCATAAAATTGTAAAAATTTTGTTTGTAATATCTAAAGCTCATGGGTTGGTGTTAAATAGTGCAAAGGCTAAAATGCTTATCTTTGGGAGTAATAAGGAGCTATTCATGGAACAAGTTAATTTTTGTAATAAAACTAAATGAGGTAAATTTAAGTGCAAGTAATGTATGTAAAAATTTGGTTAGTGAGTTGGATGTTGACTTGCGCTTAGATCAGCAAATTTTACAACTGGTAAGGAAATGTTATCTTAAAATTAAAATTCTATATAGGTACAAAGACATATTTCCCACTCAGATTAAACTAAATTGGCAGATTATTTAGTACTTTCGACATTATCTTATAGTCTCCCTGTATATTGGCCCATGTTGAATGTCAGAAATCGAAACACGTTACAGAAAATTTAGAATGCCTCTTTGCAATTTTCTTATGGGTTAGGAAAATAAAATCATGTTTCACCATCGTTTTTAGACTCTGGTTGGCTTAATATTAGCAAAAGATTTACTCTAATACCCTTGTTTACAAAATTATTAAATTCGAACAGTCGAATTCTAAGACACAAAACCTCTACGTTTCATCGCTCTTTTACGTATAATATATATAAAACTATAAATTGTATTACTGCTCCTTAGTTTGCGAAGCGTATTTATACTTTTTTGTATATTTCTTTATTTTTTCTACATATTTAACTTTGCTCTTGTTCACTCTGACTCTAGTTATATGTTGGCTTTAGAATAATTGTTAAAAATACTTTACTGGTAACCACCAGTAACTAACCACTTAGAATAGCGATGTTAGACCTCGCCACCATATTGCCTTGTTATGCTCCTGTCTGGTATATTTTGATGATAAAATAAAAATCCTGTTTATTTATTTATTTAATAACGCGTCACTGATTTTTGAAACAAACATAAGCAAAAAATTAATTTCTAACTAAGCAGGCCTAAATTATCAAATTCTCTTTTTAACTCGACATCAAAGAAAGATATGACAAGCTCCAAAACGTTTATGCCCATATTTAAATGTTGCTTCAAATATGCCAGCCAAATGCGTTAAGCAATATTTGATTTTTCATCATTCCTTTCGCGCTCGAAAATGTGCGATTTTAGGCGAAAGTGGCAGAAAATTTAAAAATCCTAAACCTGGCGGGACTTCAAACCGCCAATGTACTTTTGAAAAAAAAATAACTCAGAGCTTTAAAGGGTACCATTAAATTATAATACAATTTTTGGGTTGGTCAGTGGCGGTGAAAATTTTAGCACGGTAAAAAAAATTATAAAAGTTAAAAAAAGTAGCATTTTACCAGAAACCTTTAGCTCCAAACTTTAAAGGCAATTTTATAATTTTTTGGCTTTTATTATCTTTGTCTTGTCTCATTTTTCCACAACTAGTTTTTTTACGTGCGACAAAAACATAAAAATTAAATTAATTTTTTTAAAAATTAGACTTTTTAAACACAAACGCACACGAGATTTTCTCTTATCTATGCTCTTTCTGAACCTCTTACGCCTTTGTCGAAAACCAACTTTTTATACTTCAATCTCGTTCATATTTGTGAAGACCGTAAAGAAAAACGTTCCCTGAGAGTGTCAAATTAATTTTTTTTTCGATAAATATCTTGTATGAAACGCAATCATGAACGGAAAACCAAAAAGGATACGAATTTCTTTAATATCGTTTGATAACCCCAAGTATGCTCTAAAAACCTGCCACATTTTAAAACTTTATTTAAAAACGTTTCTGGTATTGAGCGATTTAAAGATAAAAAGTACGTTTTTGCCATTACGACGAAATGTGTAATTCAAAAAATCTGTTTCCGAATTACGGCTCTGCATAAGGAACGGTTGGTAACAATGTTTATCGTATAAGTCACTGTAAAAAAAAGAGCAAACCGGATAATGTTGTAGATAAATTAACAAAAAAATCTATGTTGTTTAGAACACCCAGAAATATACATGTGTTTTTTCACAACACCAGTGAATATACTCTACTTTTTAGTTTAGTTCACAAACTCAAAATGGTGTTAATTCTTACTACTAAATATGAAAGAGGGCTCAGTGGATTATGAATGACGTCTAGAAAAATGTACAAATGTTTCAAACCCATAAATAATTTCTAAAGTTATTGACAAATTAACAGTAAAAAAAGAAGTTTAGTTTTTTGCAAATAACTCTGAAACTGTTAACATTTAAGAAATTTAAATATTCTTAAAGAATAAGAAATTTTTAACAAAAAAGTCTTAACTCCCGGAATTCCTTCTCTATTATTAATAAATTTACTTTAATGTTAAAAATAGAGGTCCGAGTTAGATAAGCCCAAAATTAGAATATGAATCCCCACTTACAGAGATAGAAAATTAACTTATGTCTGAATAGATAATTTCCCCAAAGTAATTTTAAGTCTTATAATTGATAGTTAGAAAAATAATAATCCCACTGAAAAGACAAGAAAAATTCAAGAGCACTGAACAAATCACTTAAACACTCGATCGCGACTGACTTTTAGTCTTCCCGTAAAATACAAAGTTAGCTCAGCTATTACTAGATCCACCCCTTAGACCAACCCGTCTTTAATTTTATTAGTCAGGACGAAACGAATAAAGCTGTGGATGGTGAAGCTTAAGTCCCTACTCTGTACTTTACGTTTAGAACTTCGTCTTAGAGACACGAGGTGTCGCCCATGATAACAAAAAGTGAATAAATCGAATAAAATAATATTCCCTTAAATTCTTAGTTCTAAGGTTATGTATGTAATATATATATATATATATATATATATATATATATATATATATATATATATATATGCTTATACTAACTTATCCACATTATGGGTCCGAAAAGTCATGGCGAAAAAAAGGCACAAAAAACCCTTTCAGTTTATATCAGTATTAAACATGGCTTTTCGGTAATGCTCCTGTTATAAAATACTCTATTGTATTTTCAACATAGTAAATTGACCATTTATTATCATTGCATCGAACCAAATAAAATGTTTCAATTAATATTTGCAACAAGTTAAATTAAACAAACCAAAGAAAGATTACCATGAAACAGGGAACATATGAGATCATAAACCCTCGAAAAGGAAGGCATAAATTGTAACCTTTTAAGAAAGCTCATCCATAAATCTGTCTATACTCTAAAATATAGCATTTGAGATATATGATACTTATTTAGGGTTTAAAATTCTCGAAACTAATATTAGACAAATTTACTTATAATTCTTGTGAAATAATCAAGCTCGTTTAAGCGTGAACGTAAGAACCAACAGTTTTAGTAACATATTGCTTGAATTATATTTAGAATATATAAAAATGTATACTCTATACTGAGGTTATAGCCTACTCTGTTACAATTTCCTCCCCGCTTAGATTGAAACATATAGTTTTCTCGAGGCAATAATAATAGGATATTTACTAAGTTAAAATGACAATAAAAAAAACAACCGACAATTATTAATCGAACGTATTAAACCTAAAGAGTCAATATCTTCTAAATTAAGTTACACCCGCGCACTTATTTGTGCTAAATGCAGTCTATTATATCGCATTCTTCTCACTCGCGAATTTAAACAAAAACACTCCCGCACTACTTTGTTCCGGCGCCATAATAATTCGACCGGCGACGTAACTTATGTCCGATTTACCGTCATTTTAGAAGTTATGTATCAAACGAATGTTTACTTGTACGTAACTCGAACTTTACAGTTTGGATCTAAACACGCGGAATGTTCAATTTCTGGCACTACCGGATACAGATCAGAAATCGGTGCTAATGGCGGTCTGATAGATTGGACATTGGTTCACATCTTGTTCTTTTTTTCGAGCCGGTGGGTTACTGAGTCTATACGGGTAGTTATGGGTGAGATTGTTCCATAAACTTGCCAATAAATATCGTCTACGTCGCGGATGGTTTTGCGTTGCTTGTTTCAAGGTGAAATAATTTGTAATTACGCCTGCCAAATAGCTAATTGCGCAGGTAATGGTGTACAAAAATCCACAAATCGCAAATAGGTTGCCCATTCTAGATAATAAGCCCCAAACTTCTTCAGCTGCGGAGTGTGCAAAATTACTGAACTCCTTTTTAGTAAAAATGTTTGGCATGTAATAAGGGTCGGTGTCGTCGATCCCTACAATTCGTCTTGCGACTTGGTTGGTAACTGCATTTTTAGTATTCGGATATAAAAGTGTTTGTTGGAAACTTTCCATGTCATCTTTTGTATAAATGCCATTTGAACTTATAGGTGATATAGACAAACCCTGCATAGAAAACTTATCTTCCTCATCATTGGCATCCAGTTCTAGTACTTCGGTGGTACGTTTGAGTTCTGGCATTAGTTCTATCCAATTATTTTCCAGTTTAAAGTTTACTAGAAGCAATCACTGACATCCAACTTTAGTTCCATGTTCGACAAGAATATGCGTAATGGCGGTGCGGAAAACTGATTTATTTTGATACAGGACTGGCAGTTCTTGGTAACATTCTTCGGTCCGACGATAGTCTACCACAAATGCTCTACACTTGGCTATATATAATACTTCACCCATAACTCGACTCACATAACCGGATGTTTCCTTGACTAAATTACCTACTGCATCTGGTGACCGCTTGGCCAGGGCTAAACGATTCTGGAGAATCTTCTCTCTTAACTGGCACCTTTTCATTATGGAATCATAAATTATATTTGACATTTGTCTTTTTACCGCTATCTCTAAGTACAATAATTTACTTAGGACTTGGGCCATTAAATCTGTATTTTGAGGCAATCGTAAGGATTTATGATAGTAGAATCCTACAGAATCCTCAAAAATGACCAGCAAACGATTTTGTTCCGTTTGTCAGGCCTTTTGGGCACAGAGCTCTTCTGGTTTGGTTAGTTTTAAAGCGAAAACTGTATCTTCTGTTTCCACCAAAACATATCTATTAGGAGGACTGCGGCTGAGAATTAATAAAGTTGCATTTCCTTCATACAGGACGTCGACCCCACTGGTACTGCATAAACTGGATAGATGTTGTTGCCAAGCGACTTCTTCTTCGGTATCGTCAAAACAGTGACCATCATTATAGGAACAGGTAGCTCCTGATCTTAGCTTAACGGTGTTTCTCTCCACGTCGGCTACCGTAACGTAGTCTTGTAGTTTCTTTGAAATTGCAGCAATCACTACGACATTGGTATATTGGATAGAGCCTACTGAAAATCGGACACCTTCATATTTTCCCGTTGTGTCAGTGAACCCTTGTAATGTCGCTGATACTTCTGTAGTTCCATTCAACACTAGCTTCGAAACAACGCCTGCACCCATTCCTTTAAGGTCTAGTTGACGGAACCTATGGGCCCTCAAGCATTGTTCTGGTTCAATGTGTTGAATATATTTTCCAAGTCCTCCTGCCACTGTGCTGCGATGGCTATGCATACCACAGTGTTCTATAAGTTGTTGAACTGTCACTTGGCAATTAATGACGTGGATACGAACGTACTGTCGCTTCTGTACCAACTGGATTCTTCTAAAGCTGGATTCAGAGAAATTCCTCGGGTCCATGTTTTTATGGAAAGCAGTGAAACCTTGGTTAACTCTGTGGCCTTGTCTGCGCAGTCATAGGCTATTATCTCGGTCCTCATCGGCAAGAATTGGCATAGTAAGATAGCGAATGTCAATGTTCTCATTTTTAAACAAATAGATCTAAAATATCGAAACATTAATTATGCCCAAAAATAGCTAAAATAATATAAAAACAAATGGTAATTTTGTGAGTAGACTTAGTTGACTTTTTTTTTATAGCTGTAGCCCACTTCTCGTTCGCATCCCAATAGGATCATCCCTCATATGCTCAATAACCGGAGATTGTGATGACGTTGCTGCTTCGGATCTTTCCCGTATATCCACACCAATATCTCTCACTTGCATTTCTTTTGATGCAGAGTTTTTCTCTACATCACTCTCGTTTGGTTTCATTGTTCTACTCTCGCGATTGTCAATCATATGCTGGTTACTTATATGTTCTTTTGAAGAATAGTTACCTCTTCTATTATTTTCCGGTTCTCGCGCAGGAGTTTTAGAATTATTAGGTCTATTAAAAGACATATCGTAATCTTCATTTTCGGAGTCGGAATCTAAGAGTAAATATTTTTGGTCGGTTCTGTACTTTACAGGTAGATTCGCTAATCGATTTTGTTCGTTTTCTGTAGCCTTACATAACTTTAGTCGATTGACGTGTATCTTATTTGATTTCCTCCAATGTATCTCTTTTATTTCCGCGGTTACACCTATTAAGTTAGAAATTCTATAAGGCCCGGTCCATTTTTTAGCTAACTTTTTACTAATTCCTTTTTTGTCAGCCGGTTCATATACATATACGCGATCACCTACTTTAAAAAGAGGTGGCGCAGTATTTTTATTAAAGTTCTTTATGCATGCGGTCGGTATTTTTCTCTATATTACAAAGTGCATTTTGATGTGCTATTTTCATTCTTTGTAAAAATTCTGACACATAGTTACTGTGGGTGTCATATTTCACTCGTAATGGTTTAAAAATTTCATCATACGGATATTCCATGTCTCTACCGAAGATCAAAAAGAACAGACTTTCTTCTGTTGTGCTATGTGTCGGTGAGCAATATGAAGCTAATGGGTAGGGTAACCATTCGTCCCAATCTCGTTGTCCTGGTTCTATATAATGGGACAATAAGTCTTTTAAGGTCCTGTGGAATCTCTCCAAAGCTCCATTCCATTATTTTTGAAGTGAAGTTTGTCCCTAAATCTGTTAAAAGTTGATGTGGAGTTCCATGTCGTAAAATTATGCCTTTGATAAAGGCTTTTGCTACAGTTTCAGCGGATTGATCCGGTAGCGGAAAGGCTTCTACATATTTAGACAGAGCATCTTGTACTGTTAAGATGTATTTATTCCCTTCAAATGTAACAGGTAAGGGTCCAACAATATCCATAGCAATTCTAAAGAAAGGACGAGAAGGAACAGAAAACTTCTCTAACGGTGCTGGTTTTTGATGGCTGGAGGTTTTCCTATGTGCGCAAGGTTCACATACCCTTACGTAGTTTCGAATATCGTCTGTCATATTTGGCCAATAGAAGAATTTTTTAATTATTTCATAGGTTTTTTCGAAACCCATGTGTCCTGAAAAGGGTAAATCATGGTAAATACGACAAATTTCAGGTATTAGATATTTTGGTGCAACCAACATATCACTTCTTTGTCTTTCAGATGACGTTTTATATAATAATCCATCCATATCAAGATAGAAGTTATTTTCTTTACCATTATATACTCTGTTAATGATATCTAGAATTTTCTTATCAGAGTATTGGTATTTCTTTATTTTGCCTCTACACCATATCGGTTCAACTTCCGTGCTTTGATTGACTAACCTTATTGGCTTCATGCGTGATAAAGCGTCTACGTTCCTATGTTTCTTTCCACACTTATATTCTATTTTAAAACTGTACTCAGACAAAGCTAGGGACCATCTCATTAACCTGTTGTTGGGGTCTTTAACTGACATTAACCACTTTAGAGGTTGATGATCCGTATAAACTGTAAATTCTTGTCCCCAAAGATAGTTTTTAAATTGTTTAATTCCCCACAACAAAGCAAGGCACTCTCTTTCCGTCATGCAGTAATTTTTTTCAGCCTTATTAAGTTGTCGACTAGCATAGGCTATAGGCAATTCTTGGTCGTCATAAACCTGATGTAGAATTGCGCCAATGGCAAGACAGATTCGTCCATAAGACTATTTTTAAGATAGTCGAATGATTCCTGACAAGCTTTATTCCAATGGAATTTTATGTCTTTCTTCGTTAGGTTTGTTAGAGTTGTTGAAAAGTAAGAAAAATTCGGTATGAATCTTCTATAATACAACTAATCCTAGAAATGACCTAATTTCTGTTATTGATGTTAGTCGAGGGTAATTTTTTAAAGCTTCTATCTTCTTTGGACATGGTTTGATTCCGTCTTTTGAGATAATGTATCCCAAATATGGGGTTTCTGATTGAACGAATGTACATTTTTCTGGATTCTGAGTAAGATTTGGTTTGCAGATGACATCAAAAATATCTTTTAGCTTGGAAACGTGCTGGTCAATATTTCCTGCTGAAAATACTATGATATCGTCTAGATATACATAGCAATGTGTGCCTATTAAGTTTGACAAAACACACAGCATTAGTCTTTGCCAAGTTGAAGGTGAATTGACTAATCCAAAAGGCATTCTGTTGCATTCATAGTGACCCCAAGGAACCGAGAAAGCAGTTTTTTCTCTGTCTTTAAGATCTACTACAACTTGCCAGTAAATTTTTGTCATATCAAGGGTAGAAAACATTTCAGATCCCCCCAGGGAGTCTATGGTGTCTTGGATATTCGGTATTGGGAAGAAATCACGCTTACTGATGGTATTAAGGGCTCTGAAATCTACGCAAAATCGAAACTTCTTTTGACCATCCGTAGTTTTCTTTTCCACTAGAACCACGGGTGCGGTCCACGGAGACACAGATGGTCTAATAATGTCTTGACTGAGCATCTCCGATATTTGTTTCTCCATTTCGGGTCGTAGAGCAAATGGGATCCTATACGGTGCTTTCCTTATCGGTAAATGGTTACCTGTATCGATTTTATGTGTTACCAAGTTCTTCGCTTTTAGTGGCTTGTCGTCTTCTGCAAAAATATCACTGTAATCACTTAATAATTGCCGCATAACCTTTTTATCTCTATTTATTATATACGTGCAGCTCGTATACCTTTCCGAGTTATTTTTATTCTGGTTTGCTCCTAGATTACCCTCATTACTGTTACAGTTATGATTCAAATCTAGTTTGTCTATTTCGGGCGGTGAATCAGTCGACCTAAAATTGCCCGTATCATTTCCAAAGGTTGCTCTTGATATCTCTGTTTTATCTTTTAAATTACACTCGAGGCCCCCGTAAATGAACTCTGTTTTATCATTAGTCTGGACAGGCATTAAGTCAACTACATTACAACCTTAAACGACGGTGTTGCAGGGTCGTCTTTGGAGTGCACTATGCAAGTCCAAATTATACCCACATAAAATAAATTTCCTTTTATTAAAATCGATTATTGGTTTAAAATATTCTAAAAAATCGATTCTCAATAATCCGTCTGTATTAAAATTCAGCTGGTTCCCACATATGATGAGATTATCTGTGATAGTGGTGAGTGGTTGCGTTGTACCCAAAGTAAATTGAATTTTTATTTTGCCAAAATTTTCTAACTCCTGACCTGTTATGTCCGTTATGTGCACGGGATTTTTGTCGATGCCAAATTCACGTAGTTTATGTATTGTATTATGTTTAATTAAGGAGACTGAAGCTCCACTATCTATAAGAAATGTGGCATTTGTACCATTGTAAATCTTAAGTATAATAAACTCGGAATTTGTCGCACGGAATGCCAATACTATTTGTTTGGCTTTTGGTCGTTTGTGATTGGTTCCGGTAGTTTAAAAAAACAGTTCATCGCAATATGGCACAGTTTGTTACATCGAAAACACGTCTTTTTGGATGTGCAGAACCTAGTTTGGTGGCCCATTTTCCCGCATTCCAAACACTTTGTTTTCACAGGTTGGTTCGTGTCCGCATTAGCAACATTATTTTACTTGTTAAACTTCTGATAATTATTGCTATAGTTGCTTTTTTCTCGTGGGTAATGTTGATTAAACTTTCCATATGAATTTTTCTTGTTACTAGGTTGATTATAGCTTATAGCCCCTGTATAATTTCTTTGACCATTTTCTCGTTGATAATTTCTTTGTCCACTCTCTCGTTGATAATTTTTTTGACCACTTTCTTGTAAATTGTTGGTGGGAGTATCTTTTTCTTCACCAACATACCTTACAGTTGCGGAATAACGATCCTCAAACAGATTTCCTGTCAATTGTTTACAGATAGTTGATTCATATTTCTCAGCTAATTCTAGCACCTCTTCGAGTAAGTAATAATCGCCTTTCTCCAATATTTTATTTGTTAAACGAAGGTCAATTCCCTGTATAAATTGTTCCACTAGTAATTTATTTCTATAAGTGACTTGCGCGGTGGTTGTAGCCTCTTCGGAAAAAGCCTCTAATGACAGTTTCCTCAATTTTTGTGCAAAGGCGCCAAGGGATTCTTCTTGCAATTTTATGCAGGACATTAATTTTCGTCTTCCCTCTAGCTATTGGGTCCTTTTTTTACCAAAAACTCTTCTTATCAATTTTCCCATTTCGTCAACCGTAAGAGGATGTTCAGACTTTCTTAAGGAATAGTACTCATCCTTTGGTTGATCTTTAAGTTTTTTTTATCATATTTTGAAGCGTTTCTGCTTCTGACCAACTATTATTATGGGATGCATTTAGTATTGCCTCTATAAATGCCTCGTAATCTTTTCCTCCTAAGTATGGATCTATTGCATCCAGAACTTGTGAGTCGGCCCGCAAAATTTGACGAATGATTTTAAGGTCAGCTAGTTTTATAGATCTTTCTTCATTTTCTTCTTCTTGAGAAACTGAGATATTACCATCTTCTTCTCTTTGTTCTTGTAACTCTCTGAACTGTCTGTCTTGTTCTTGTACTCGAAGGTTTAATTCTCGGATCTGATTAAGTAACTCCTCTATATTAATATATTTATCACTACCACCTTGACAATTAGTATGGTCTCCGTCAGTCGACATTATTTCACACTTGTTAGTTACCTGTGGGTATTTTTTTTTGACGAGGAGGTTCTCAAATACGCAGTTTCTAGTTTATATAGAAATTCTTTACTTAATATATATTATAATCCTTTTTATAATTTATTCATCTATATTTTCCTTTATAATTATTCCTTTATATTTTCTTTTATAATCGATTCTCACAATATATCGCGGATCCGGACTCCCTAATTTAATAACGCCTTTTTTTATCCCCTAAACTTCTACAGTTCAGCCGGCTTTCCTTCCTTAAATTCTATTCTTCTATTTTATTTTTTTATATATACAGCTGTATTATTTTATTCCCACTCAGTGAGTGTAGCTGACACTCTTTTATCCCCTGAATATTTTCTATTATTATAATTATTATCTTATTCAGTTGTGCCACTTTATCCCCCGCTTCGCGAGATAGCTATTTTATTCCCTCAATCCTTCTAGAAACTGATAACAAGCCATAAGCCAGTATTATTTATATCCAAAACAAGCACGCGTAGTACTTATATATTCGAAGATATTCTCTTTTTATTAGAAGTCCTAAGTCAACTAAGTATTAGGTTAGTAAAATAACAAGTAATCGGTATTATAACATAAAATAAAATGTTCAGCTATTACCTTTATATCTCAAATTTAAATTTTATTTTATATTGTATTTACGAATTTTTTTAAAACAACAGATATAATAAACAATTAGTTAGACGTCTCTTTTCTTTATAGACTATAACTCCTCCGGTAATATAAAACCTTCCGGAAATCCTAAATTTTTTCTTCAATCAGGTGATACGTCACTCGCCACCCAAGAAAGTAGTGGTAAACAAGTCGTAGTCCAGAACCTTTCTGTTGGACCTAGTAAAAGAAAGAAATAACCGAGTAAACAGGCTTTTGTTTTTTTACTTTTTTTATTATTTATTTATTCTTTAATTATTTATATTTTACGCTAGCATGATTACTATTATTATATTATACAAGAATAAAACCCGTGAATTCTATACAAATGCTTGTCATAATTCATAAACTATATGGCCACTTTCGTTTTCCTTTATAATTATTGAATTACGGTATCCAAAATGACCCGCAAATGAAACGGTACCATACACCCTAATTTATGGCAACAACTTATGCCCCGTAATGTTACTAAATAAGAGTCGCACGTGCCAGACCCACTGATGACTTAACCACTAAGAGTAGTTACGGTGTAGGTATAAAGCCGCCCAGATCAAAGAAACTTCTAAATTTGAAAACACTTGTACATCATTCACGAAAGTGCAATTGTATAAACATATGCGAACTTGTAAATTTTAATTATCTAACATTAAACCCATGTATAAAAATATATAATAATTATGTATAGACAATGTTCTCACAATTTCTATTAATCGGCCTGGTAATTCATTTATTTACGTTAGTACTACGATTTCTAATTAATAGGGCATGGTTTCTATAAAACCAAAATATTTATATCATAAAATTTCATATATAAATGTAAACGTGTATATGTGTTTAGTGTAATAATTGTAGTTTTATGTATATATCTGTATATAATGTATGTTTGTTTTTTTTTTGTGTTTGACAATGCTAGAAATTCCAATTACCTAGATATAGCATGTTACAACACAAAACGTCTATTTGGCTAAGATATGTCAAAAGTTTAAGTATCTGAAAATATAATCTAAATAATAATAATCGTATTCCATAATTCCACGTAAGTAGAAAAAAAAAAACATATATATAAAGTTGTAATAAACCAAAAATCGAGAAATAATCAACACCTAAAAATAAGAAAATCACCTGTAGATCCACTCCACTGGTAATCTCCAACGACAATGCTAAAGTTTATAAAATATAGAAGCAATAAATAAACAGATAACACAATGTCCTGAAAAGCAAAATAAAATTAATTTATGCTAAGGCGTATTGTCTAAGAGCTATATTAATATTATTAACTTACATTTTAAGTTGACTTATGTATGCGGTGAAAATTAACCTGCATTTAAATAATCTAGTACTACCAATCGTTTGACTTTCACCTAAAAAAAAATTAACTTGTATGTTAAAATCAAGAAAATAATTCTGAAGGGAAAGAAAACCTATCTGCTTAAGGTAACTCAAATTAAAAACAAAATTAGAAATTTATGAGTTTTTTTTTCTTTGCTAGCGCTAAGTATTTGTATATAACATATAGTTAACTCAGTCAACTTGGACAGTACTTGTAAATCTTTATTTAAAAAAAAAATAAGTATTTTTACTTTGTTATATGCAATTTAATTGAACACTAAGAGAAGAGAGAGAGAAAGAAATTTTTTGAGAAAAAAAAATCAATTCACTACAAGCTCTTTCAGACAATTCGCGACAAATTCGCAACAGTTTATACTATATACGATGACGTTTAATTGCACACAAACGCCAAAAGAGTCGCAACGAGTTAGTAAAATACCTACTACAATAAAGTTCAGTATTGTTGTGTTAGTTATTTACGATTTTTTTTAATTCGATAATCAATTAATACTTTATAAAATTTATTTTTCGTTTATTTCTATGGTTATTTTCCACCGACATCAAAAACTAATTGCAAAAATAAAAATTAATATAATAATAATAACAAAAAAAAACACGAGGTGTCGCCCATGATAACAAAAAGTGAATAAATCGAATAAAATAATATTCCCTTCAATTCTTAGTTCTAAGGTTATGTATATAATTATATATATATATATATATATATATATATATATATATATATATATATATATATATATATGCTTATACTACTACTACTCATGGCGAAAAAAAGGCACGAAAAACCCTTTCAGTTTATCTTTTCTGCAGGGAAAATTATGCCCCAAAAACATGGCTTTTCGGTAATGCTCCTATTATGAAATACTCTATTGTATTTTCAACATAGTAAATTGACCATTTATTATCATTGCATCGAACGAAATAAAATATTTCAATTAATATTTGCAACAAGTTAAATTAAACAGACCAAAGAGAGATTACCATGAAACAGGGAACATATGAGATCATAAACCCTCGAAAAGGAAGGCATAAATTGTAACCTTTTAAGAAAGCTCATCCATAAATCTGTATATACTCTAAAATATAGCATTTGAGATATATGATACTTATTTAGGGTTTAAAATTCTCGAAACTAATATTAGACCAATTTACTTATAATTCTTGTGAAATAATCAAGCCGGTTTAAGCGAGAACGTGAGAACCAACAGTTTTAGTAACGTATTGCTAGAATTATATTTAGAATATATAAAAATGTATACTCTATACTGAGGTTATAGTCTACTCTGTTACAATTTTCTCCCCCCTTAGATTGAAACATATAGTTTTCTCGAGGCAATAATTATAGGATATTTACTAAGT
This sequence comes from Kuschelorhynchus macadamiae, assembly GCA_030620095.1. NCBI lineage: Eukaryota > Metazoa > Arthropoda > Insecta > Coleoptera > Curculionidae > Kuschelorhynchus > Kuschelorhynchus macadamiae. The sequence continues at coordinate 167,117 of JAUTXW010000364.1, forward strand.
AAAAATGACAATAAAAAAAACAACCGACAATTATTAATCGAACGTATTAAACCTTTATTAAGAGTCAATATCTTCTAAATTAAGTTACACCCGCACACTTATTTCTGCTAAATGCAGTCTATTTTGAGAAATACACTAATTTTTAAAGCAAGAAACGGAATTTTAAATATTTTGATTAAAAAATCGTATATAAATTGATGAAATCATCAAAATTTAAAAAAATATATTTATCTGAAGATTAATTCTTTTTTGTTTAAGTATGTAAAAATCTGAGAAAAGTGCATGAATTGCTTTCACAATCGTATCTGTTGTACACTTTCCTCAGATCCTTCGGTACACAAAATTATTCGGCTTAAATATTTATACCAATACTGTATAAAAATAAAGCTTCTGGTCAAACAATGAAACACAGTTTATTTTGCTTTTTTTCCCGTAGAATTGAATGGTGTAATCAGTTCATGAAGATTTTTTTTAAAGTTAAACAAATTATCAACAATTACGGACTAATATGGATGACAGTATGTTCATCTTTAGGGACTCCAGTTTGTACATGAATAAAGTCTCCGCATTATTCCAGTCCAGAATCTTTCTTTTTTGCTTTTGTTAGTACAGCTATGTCTAGGTTTCTATTTTTAATCTTTCGTATAATGTATATTTTCTCTCTGGAGTCCATAATTCATATAGAGATCGTTGCAAAGGTCGTCGATTCAGGCTGTGGTGCACTTTGCGAGTTTTATAAAAGTTGCGTAGGCCCAGTGCCTACCTAGAGGACCACGTAATCTGCATTTGAGGTTTTGTTCCCTCAGACTTTGATGAGCCAGATCTAAACAAACCACAAGGCAGCAGCTTAGACGCCACAGTGTTGCTGTATATATTTCTTCACAATTTTTTCGTTTGTAAAGTTAAAATTTTGAAACTTTCTTTATATTTTACGCACATCAAATAGATGAAAAAATAAATATTAACCCTCCCCAACTTTCAGACCCACAGTGGGTAAAGAACGTAGACCGCAGGCATTTAAAAGTTTAGATTCGCACATACTGGTTGATATATGTATATATATATATATATATATATATATATATATATATATATATATATATATATAAAGCTCCGGCTTCCTAATGTCTTTCCTTATTATTTTACGAACGATAAGATAACAGAAACAGCGAAGACCCCGCATTTATATCACAACCGACCCCGAGCTGCAGCCGACCGCGATCTCTAGATGGTCGCAGGGTAACCACGGCAAAGTAATGTAAACAATGTTTTTTTGTTCAAACTTGTTTAAACGTCAATTGACAATGGCAAATCAGTTCAGTTTTGTGTTTCTAGGCTAAGGTTGTGAAGTTAAGTTAGTTGATTTTTAATTTGTTAAATAATAAAAATATAAGGATAAAAGGAGTGCGATGTCTAACTTACGCGAGATAATCCCAATTTAAGTAAATACATTCCTTGTTTGTACCGAACTTAGAAGGACAGCTATCCAAAATTCGTGAAGAATTAAAAAAAATTAAAAGATGTGTCCTACAATAAAACCCGATTTGTTCAGCGAAATACTGCTAATAATTGGTTGAATGCTGAGTTTCTTATCAATCTACCTACTTGCCAAAAAGATGAGAAAAGATTAGCGAATAATAATACCAGTGACATATACTAACACGAGTAGGAGTCCAGTCAGAAGTTTTGACGAGTGCGTATACAAAGCCAGAAAATACAACATTAAAAATACTAGAGAATCGTTGTTCTAGGATCTAATTGATGCTGCTGCTTTCTTCAATAACTGGAATTGCAAATCTCAAAAGAGCTTTGACGCGAATGAAACATTAGCCTTAATAATTCAAACTAAACTTATTGTTGCTAATTATTATGAAATAATTCGCAAAGCCACTAAAGATTTTGGGTTTAATATTTTCCAAGCTACAAAAAATAGTGGATGCGAAGAAGAAGTGTTACACCCGAAACAATGAAATAATTGAAACATCAGCAACAGTGAAGTTACAAGATGTGGTTGGCCATACCACTAAAGAGATATTTAAAGCTAATTTGGAAATAGACTTCAAAACGCCAAAAACCAGAGTCTTATCCTACACAGCAAATGAGGATGTGATGGAGCATCAGAACAATCAGAGTTTATGCAAAAGTTTTGAGAATGATGTTCATCTGATTCATACTTATTTATGACCTCCCTCGTAATTCTAAAACTGACTGTAGAAACAGATGAAACTTTAGCAGTATGAGAGTTACAAACAAAAGTGACTAACAGCTGTCAAACTGACAAGGCAATAAAAAATAAATAATAATATCAAATTTTTCATGCGCAAATTATACAGAAATGATGTATTAAGGCACATATAAGTACAGATATAGTAAAAAACAAAAAATATTACCTGTCAAATATGACAGATGAAAAATTTATTTTTAATCGATATAACATCCAAAAAAATATTAAATATGATACAACACACAAAGTTGTAAGAGGATATAGGAGGAAGAGGATATAGGAATAAGGAGTTTTTTCAAAAATTGAGCATTTAGCAACACTGTGCGACGTATCCTGGCAAGAAGCTCTTACAAGGTGCTACCATCCAGGCTAGATAAACCATGGTTTTTTAGCGTGTTACACCACTGCTTTATCCTTCCTCATCTCTTGCATGACCAAATTATTTTTCTTAGGATTGGTTCAGCAGAGTTTTGAAAATGTCTGGAGATATTTAAAGAATTAATATATTTGTTAATAAAAAGAGGCTCAAAAATATGTTCATAGTGTTGCCGTTCATTTTGTAAATTACTTCTGAATCAGTTGAGAAGTTATTTAAACCATGAAAAATATTGGTACTAATTTTGCATTGCGTAACTTTTACTTTATCATTTTTTACTACAGTAGGAGAGGACTGGTTTGTTTGGAGTTTCTCTGACGTAACTGTAGACTCTAAATTTGTATTACTGTCGTTCTCATACTGCTACATAGACCTAAAATAAAGTATTAGACCGGAATGGTTGTACCTCACAATTCTGTGAATATTTACTCCATTTATATATTTAAGACATTTCTTGCACAAATCAACATTTCACTAAATTTGAGGTTGATAAGTCCATATCACAGACAACCAAATTAAGATGCCTAAGTCAATGTAAATAAATCATCCGAGATGACTACTTCGCGTTCTCACCTATCTCCACGGAAAGTGAAAGCAGATGGCGCCGTAGATTGACGCTGCCGTTTGCCCGCGAAGTTCAAAACGCGTTTCTTCGCTGTATTCTAAAATTTTCTACACTAAATTTAATAAAACAAACGCATAATTTTAAATATTATTTATTGAGAAATCGCAGATTAGGGACAGCTAGGCACTTAATTAAACATTTGCCGGGAAAATATAATAAAGTTTGTAATTTTTTTTTGTTAAATCCCTGACATGCACCAAAATTGGAGGTTAAGGGTTGGTAATATCATCTGACCTACTTGCAAATTGAATTGGAAAAGATACACCAAGTGAAAATTCACCGAAATATATCTAAGTGGAAAATCATTCTCATCGGGAAAACATTTACCTCCAGGAATATAATTTTTATTGTGTATAAATAAGCACAAACTTTTTTAATATATACACTAACACTACACAAAGTCAAATGAAATAGTCCAAGAAAAAGTGGCTTAAACAAATAAGAAAAAGAAGGCGCAAGGCGGCCATTTTCAAATATCCAAACGGGAAACGGTGCGACGCGCGACGGACGTCAATGTTGTCAAGTTAAACAGTTCCCCTGTGTCACAAACATAAGTGAGTAAGATGGAAAGAAAAAATAAGCTTAAAGAAATAGTGACAATAGTGTTGAAAGCGATTAGAGCTACATCTAAGTGTGCTTTCCACGATGAGAGACAAGGACAAAGATACATTAAGTATGCGAGATAAAAAGAGGTAGATATATCGGAAAAATGTTTCCAGCTTGTACGCTCGTTTCAACTTGATTTGTGTCTCTCCATATAACATGAATTCCATCAACAATAATTGTCAAGTAAGAATATATTAAAATTGAAAATATCTCTCTTTGGTTCCCTGAATCTTCAGCTTCCATAGTTGCAATAAAATATTTAAGTTGTGGCATAAGAACTTACAGAAGAATTAAAAGTATATCAGTAAAAGAAAATTGGTACATTCTTTGCTGTGAATAATTGGAGTAGATTTACTTAAGGAAAATAATACTCTATCACAACTATACTATTATTTATGACATTGAGATGTTTTAAGTTGTTGGAATCTGTTAGTTATTAACTATTAAACCTAACACAATTTTTAAGTTTTTTGTTAATAATTTTATATGTACCGATTGCCATTGGCAGAGCCAGAATGGTTTGGCCAGTTATTATCTCTGGATGAATTGAGATTTCACCAATATAAAGTACTAACTGCAAAATATACTTTTAAATTAGAAAAGTTATCACCAACTGCTGTATCAGCTACACAACACTGCTATAGATTATACTTTCAGCTTCAAACGTGACTTGGAAATAAAACTACTGCAACCAAGTGGAGCTGAAAAGAATTAGGTAATTGCTAATAATATAAAAATACTTATAGCTCGTTTTACAGAAGCTTCACTTACAGCGCTAGATTTATTAAAAACAGTCTCTAGCAATTGCGAAACGGGTGATGGTAATAGATGCAGGTATCGAAAACATGGACAGCGATGTACAGATTTATGTACAAAATGTCATGCTTCAGACAGTTGTTTGAACGTTGACAAATTTCCGAAGATTTTATTAGCCAAATAACTCTCATGAAAAAATATAACTCCGGTGGAAATGAAACATATATCGATTATCTTAAACCAGTGGGACGTAATAGAGTTCAAGTATACTGTAAATCAGCTTTCGGTGCAAATAAGCTTGTATCCAATCAAATATATAAACAAAATAATTTAAGTGCTTACATTCCTTCTTTTCTTACCCAAAAAAGTTCATGGATGCGTCTTTTACAGAAGAGGAACTTTTAAAAATTATTAAATCTTCTATCCCTATCAAATCGGTTTAAAGGCGATACAAATATGTATCTGATAAATAAGGAAAATCGATTCGTGTCTTTTACAAATAATTAATTTGATAAATCAGGATTACCGCAACGTATTTATATGTATAGGCTTAGACACGAAGTAGATATCAAAGAAGCTATGGATAATGAGTTAAATACATGTAAAGACAATTAACAAAGCAATAATTCCTGTCTTAGCCTCTGATGGTTCTAGTTATAAAAGAGAAAATTTAACTATAGAAGTCCCAATTTTGAGCCTATATGTAGAGAGTCTGATTGGTATTCGGAAGCACCCTGCATTGAATCTCATCAAATAAAAAACCATGATGATCTTGCTACTTTATCAAATAAAATAAAAGAAAACCCAAAATTATTGAATCTCCATTAGTTGATATTTTTAATGAACGGGTCTCTTCGCTCCAAAACTATTTATAATTCACTGGAACGCTAGATCACCTTTTCCTAACCATAACTTTCTAAAAAAATCTAACTGAAGATACTAATTTTTTGATACTAAAAACGCTGAACAGCTGGATCGAAAACTCTTAACTGAAATTAAATTATAGAATTTATTTGTCAGTCCATCTAAGTGTCGGCCGACTCCAGTTTTTCCATAAGGAATATTAAACTCTAGCCTTTAAGATCTGGAAAAATGTTAACTTAAATTAAGGTAAATTAAATTCTAATCTTACTAATTCCATGTCAATTGAGTCGGCTGAATTGCTCATTAAAATAATTGCCTCAGATATGGTCAATCTAGAAATCCCCAAAATCTTGACAGATACACACCATTTTTTACTACAACCTATATTTTTAATAGACCTTCATAATAATATGAAGAAAGAAAGAGACACTTCCCCTGGTTTGGATGGTATTACTTATAGTATGCTCAAAAATTTACTAAATTCCATAGTGTTCATTGTTTGGTTTTTAACAATATTATGAATAAAGGGGATGACATCCCTTTTGTATTAAAAAATCAATAATTGTACCTATTAGTAAACCCGAAAAACCTAATGAATTTAGTGCAATTGCACTTTCATCCTGTATTTTAAAAACACTTGAGAGAATCCTTAAACGTCATTTAGACTGGTGGTGTGAATCAGAAAAGCTACTACCCCCTTACCAATTTGGTTTTTGGCGTGGTCGAGGTGTAACTGATCAACCCCCATTATTTTTAAGGAGAAAAGTATTAGCGGAGAAATTCTTAATACAAAATATGCAATACAACAATAACAACCTTTTAAATAGAATAAATAAATTAGCTATGGATAACCGAAGCCTACAGTTTTAGTCTAATAAAAATAACCCTCCAACTATCTGACACGTCATTGTGTTCATGTGAGAATGAATCATTAGATGAACTAGTCCTAAACCATAGACTTTCTAGCTGCTTCTATAACACAGAATCCGTGTCATATCTTTCTTCCGAACTAACAAAACTACATTTACTTCCTTTAAAAAATATTTTCTTTATATTTGAAAAGCTTTAAAATAGTTATTTCACATTTTTGATCTATTTGCTTAGTTATCGACCACCTATGAAGAAAATTCGTAAACCCTCTATGTCATGTGGTTTTTGTTGTTTTGTAGGTTATGTATCAGGAACAGACATTTGAAACCAACAATGCAGTTTTATAGGGAATTCGAAACAAAGAATTTTCTTTATTTTTTGTTTCCAATCGGATAAATAGACACCGCTAAACTGATGGTTTTGATAAAGAAAAATTTCAAAAACGCCTTTTTTACAAAAGTAAAAAAAAATTATTTTCTCTCTTTGTGAAATAGAAGAACTGAGTATTCCCATCCTCTGTTTATACGAGCAGTTATTTTTCACGGAAATTTCCGGTAGATTAACACAACAAATAATATATGAAAATACGGATTTTAAATTAATATCCCCATATTTTCAGTTTATTTTTCTAAAACTTAAGCTTATCTAATTAAATTTTGAATGATGTTCTAATTTAAATTATGCGCTATACGATTATTTTGGATTTTTGAGAAAAAAGCTGTATTTTTTCGAAAAAATTGGCATACAATACCTGTTACCCGAACTTTTTTCAAAATGTGTATTTATGATATAATTCGCTTTATATATATATATATATATATATATATATATATATATATATATAAAACTGTCTGATTTCAACTCTGGCCGTGGCTGGGATAAAATAGCATGTATTAAATACGAAGTAATCGGTCAAATTTGATATTTTCCGGAGATGCTGATTTAATTATTCACATAGATTTTTGCTAAAATACGGAGCGAAATTATAGTTGGTCGCTTGAGATAGTAAAGTTGTGATATAATATATTATCTTATAATATTAGATAAAATTCCTATAAGTTGCAATAATTATTAGTGAGTCATTGACCATCCGACCTCACAGATATGGTGAATGAGCTTTACCTAATGGATGAGACAGAGATAATGCTACAAATATGCCGTCCAAAGTTCCCAAGGCAATAGAAAAACATAAATAAGAGTACCTAGTATCAAGGACTGAAATGGGAAAGCTGAAACAACAATATGCTGCTGTAACACAAATGGTTTAATATATAGATCACTAAAACGTTGTTCGACCAGTCTAGAGAAATAAAAGTGTCCAGAAGCACGGGAATAATTATTAATCAATACCAAGCGACTTGGCAAAATTGTTTGGAAAAATCTACTCTAAAGGAGCTAGTCCACGTCATGGGGCTAACGGATTTTTGTCCACTGGTACATGGCACCTTAAGGGCAATTTATGACCCAAATGGCAACGAAGATAATATTACACTTGGCAATAGCACACAATTAGATTTAAATGAACATAGTTCGAAATACCCGGCCCGACCTGTCTATCTAGACCTGGACCAAATACGTATATACATATTTATTGTTTTCTTTACTCAAAGTTCTCCTAGCGTTAAGTGCGAATAGATATTTCGGTATTTAGAGAACATCGTCGGAAACTTCGACTCCGAGCAATGTACTTCAGGCTGTGGAGTCATTGGGGACAACCACGGCATAATGTAACGGTACATTATACTTAGCTTTCAAGTCTTCGTGGTCTGTCCAGAGGAAAAAAAAATAAATTGCAGAAGTTCAGAGTTGTCAATCCAACTGAAATCAAGAGCCAGGTCGAAAGATCAATGAAATATTAAATAGACTGGTGTAAATCTAAATTCGAGAACATGCACAAAATTGCTTGTCTGAGCTGATTTCTTAGCATATCCATAAGATTCGGAAACGAAATCAATGCTATTCCCATCACCGTGGTTGTCACAACATTTAGCCGTTTGTTGGTACCGAGCCGATAGAGATACAGTACTGATTTTCTAATGTTAAAAACAAACGGACCAACGACATCGCGACATTCGTCTGTCGAGGGTAACTCATGTGTCCACGCAACCACTAAAGAGATGGAACATTGCGTTGAGTGTAATATGTTTTGTTACTTAAACTACTATAGCCGAGTCGACACATGAGTTACCCACAACTAAAGACCATACACTAAATGACAATGATTTTAAACAGACTGGAGCGTCGCCAAACCGACAGCGACGGTCGAGTCGACAAAAACTGTTTTTAGCCGGATTTTGGAACAATTGGTTTGGGCACTTTACTCGCTGTTACCCTCAGTTAATGTAATCTAGGCATCCAAATTACTTTTGATTGATAATAAACCTACTTTTTCCTTTTTTTTAAACTATTCCCTTATATGTGTATCTGAATATTAAGTTGTAATTAATTGACAAACATAAAATATTATTATTATAACATACAGCAGATGCGATTTTAATAAGTTAATTATTTAAGTATTATGATCAATAATTAGATGAAAAATGAATTAAGTTTCTCAAACAGGCCTGATTATTTAATTGGTGTTCCAGCCCACTATTCGCAGTCAGTCGTTAAATCAACTAACTAAAAAATATTTAAAGATTCAGGTTGAAAGTAACCCTAAATGTTAGATGAAATGTAGCAATCAATATTACACCTTTTGAATTTCGTAATAACACTATTATAAACTACATTTCATTTCATCATATAACCCTTATAAACGTCTTTATAAATAGAGAAAAATTATATTGGTATTTTTATCGTTTCTTTTCTTTGTATCTATTAGTTTCCCGGTATTTTTAATGGTTTTAATTTTTATACTAAATTATTTTATCTAATTATTAGTTTATTTTTTAAAATTCAGTAAATTTTGGTTAATTTGCAGTTATACCTCTATGCCATCTTGTTACCTACCATATTTTTGTTTTTCAGTTCAAATAAGGACAACTGAAGATGTTACAAAAAGATACCAGAGAAGCGTTTCTTCATTGTCTACCAAAAGCCAAATATATTTAGTACCTTTTGAAGTACTTCCACCGAACTTCGGTAAGTAGTTGCTTAAATATGTTATTCTAAATATTCGACCTAAATGTATCATAGATATATTGAATATACTAAATGGTGAAATAATTTAAATATATGTTTGCTAATAATTTAGGTCTTCATCCGGTAGAATTGGAACCAATTATTACTAATATTATAAAAAGGATCCGGGCGGACTCTCCTGCATGCTTTTGACATATCATCTGACATTCAATTAAAAAAAATAAATAGCTAAAATTAATGTTAGGTTACAAAATCGATATATAAAATGCTATACACATAAGTAAGTTGGCGAAATTTGAATTTTGAAATCTAAAGTGGATTTTTTTTCGAAACGAGATTAGATATTAAGTTACGATTGTTTCAAGATTCTTGTTATCTAAATACACGAGCATGTTTTAACTTTACCTTTAAACAAATACGTCTTAATTTAGAGGTTATTAAAATGTCAATATATTTTTTTTACTTTCAACGGGGGAAGTACTATTGTAATCGTGAAAAAAACAGTCTCCAAGATTTATTTCAGATTTTCCCGTTTGAAGGTCCCTAGATGCCGAAAAACATGTTTTATCAATTCTGTCGGTCTATCTTTCGGTTTGTCTGTCAGTCAATCTGTTGGTCTGTCTGTCTGTCGGTCTGTCTGTCTGCTCGCGGCATAGCTAAAAAACTACTTACCCGGTTGGCTTTGGTCAAAAATAAAGAGTAATATGGGGTTGACTTGGTAACATTTTGGTAAAAATGCAATATGGCAAAACAAAATTGCAGCCTAGTGAAATGTTAAAAAAATATTATTAAAAAACTATTTACCCAATTTACCTCAAATTTGGGACACAGATTAAATATTATATAGGAATTAGCCAGGTAAAATTTTGATATGAATCCGAGTATGAATCCAAGATGGCGAAACAAAATGGCGGCTTAGTGAAATATTTAAAATTTCACCCTGAAATATTTACTTAATAGATTGATTTCAAATTTTTTGCAAGAATTAATTATTTTGATATAGAGATGAACTGTCAAAATTGTAGTAAGAATTCAAGATGGCGGAACAAAATAGCAGCCAAATAAATGTTTGTATCGTAAATCTAGCGTCCTTAGATGCCAAAAATAGATTTTCTTATTACCCGATTGATAATGGACTGTACTTTTTCTTATATATTTAAATTTGCTTCGCTGCTGCCCTGTAAACTGCATACTGATTGACATTTTCTTTATTGTGTTAAATAAATTAAACCCTTTGTTGAATATTTGCAAGACGACAGTAACATGTTGAGAAATTATCTACTAGGGGTTGGATAATACTTTGGGCCTGTAGGAGATAAGTACAATAGATGTTGGGTTTTTAGTGCGGTTTTTTACACTGAAATTTCTCTGTTTTATATCTGTGCCATATTAACTATTAGACAACAAAACTCTCCGTTGGAAACCGATTCATGCCTTTGCGGTATCCCATATGACCTGTGTCGGCAGAATTCTAAAAGATCATTTGTCATTGACAAATGCTTTGTTTTTATTGGATAACGTCGTAGCTCGTTTTGTATTCCAAAGTGAATTAAGTACTGCGTTCGAAATCCTAAGATTTATCCAAAGCAAAAAGTGCAAAAATCACGTTTGAATATTGTTCGAATATAACAATCCGCCTTGAAGCGCTAAGCTTCAAACTGAATCGTATATAATACATGAAGACCAATAACGATTATTACTAAAATAAATTAAATTTGAAAGGTTTTATGAAAATTAACACTATTGTTAACAGAATAATATGTTTTTACAAAGTTTATTGATTGGTGGATGCAAAGGATTAACAATCTTCAATGGGAACGGGACAAACTTTTACTATACTTCTGGTAAAAATTACCTGTTTTGTGTTTACGTTTATTAATCTTACCTTACCGTCATTGCTAGGAATAATGTCAATAAGACGAACCACTCAAGAGGTTTACAATTCTCATCTAAGCTAAATCTTAAGTAACGCTTTTACCAATTAAAAAAATTACCGGGAGTAAGGAAATTCATATTTTGGTAATGAGTAGAAATGCGAGTTAGTGGCCTTGAATTTTGAATACCTGCCTTCTATTGGGACAAAATAGTAACTAATTCCTTAATTGTTAGATGTAGCAAGCATTTCCAGTAATTATCCAAATTCCTCAGGGATAAATTTTCACTGTGTTTCTCGTAAAGCTAGAAAATTATTTATTTTTTCAGAGTGATTTTTACTTTGGAAAAATGTATGTATTTCCTTTAATTGATTTCAGGCGCCAAGAAAATTTTCAGTCAGTGGCGGCTCTACCTTAGGTTTAAAGGTTGCACAACCCTCAAAAAAAATCACCTAAGAAGAAAGATAAATATTTTTTTATTTCCTTATTATATTGTTTGGCATAACTTATTATAGTTTTAATTTTCCGCTTTGCACTGTCGTATCGGTAGTTCTTTGACCGTATCAAACTCGCAAACCGATCGAATACACCTCATTGGCGTTTCGGGACCACGTGATTCAATTTCGTTAAATATTATTGGTTCTTTTAGATCGGAAATGGTTGCAGGATAACCGCAACATTTAAGCAATAAGCAGTTTGTTCATTACGTATCGATATACGGATTTTTGAAATTCTGACGGGGCGTTTATCGCAAAGAAGAAGACTCCAAATTTAAACATCGTTCAGTCTGTCTCTAGTAAAAGCGCCAGTCTTTTACCAGACAATCTAATCCAGATATCTATAATAAACATTCGTGGATTTGTGGTTGTCTTAAAAAAATGCTCTATTTTGTTTTCCTTACTTGTAATTTGGGGGAAATAAAAAAATAAAGAAGCATGAAGTGTCAGCAAAACACATGAAAAACGTTTTGCAGTTTAATTTGTTTGGAAGTGTAAACATTGCGGCGCAATTAGATAGTGCGTATCCAAGAAATGTAGAATTGTACAATAAACAAGTAAGACGTAATCGTTACATTTTAAACATTATAATGAATTCTGTGCGTTTATGCAGAGCCTTCAAACTCGCATTAAAAAGGCTCGATGGCTCCACGTCACCCTCTAATCCTGGGGGTTTTCTCGGGCTAATTGATTTTAGTGCGGAACTGGACAATTGGAGAGCAGCATTCAGAAAAAGCATCGGTTTTTAAAGGGACCTCAAAAACATCCTAAACGAAATTTCACAAACAATGTTTAGTATCTGTTAAGAAAAAAAAATAAAAATAAATTAGAGAGGCAGATTATTTATCTGTGATATCTGATGAGACCAGTGGCATGTCAAACATGTTTCAAATGGCAATCGTTTTTAGATATATAGTAAAAGGACAGCCAGTTGAACGTTTTAGGGATTTTTAACCCTTGTAGATTACGAGGCAAAATCCCTGCCTTCGGTTATTCTTAAAGAACTTGAAAACATGTCAAAGACAATAAAAACAAAGTTATTGCTCAAACGTACGATGAAGCAGCAGTCATGAGCGGGTTGCCTAACGGGGATCAAGCAATTGTTAAAAAAACTTATGAACATGCTGTTTTCATACACTGTTACGGGCATCAATTAAATTTAGTAATGGTAAATGCTGTTTCTGCAAACAAAATGTCCGCGTTTTCTTTGCAAATTTACAGTGGATCTGTATCTTTTTTCAAATGGTAGTCAAAGAATTTGGATGACATTATTAAGAAACGTTTACCGCGCTCGGCTCCGACAAACTGATTCCAGAGTTGTTTGTACAATATTCGAAAACAGAGAGGCCATAATAGAGTACAATTAAATCAAATTCAAATAAGCATAGAAATGTTGCTACAACTACTCAGGCATCAGGGTTTGCCCAAATACTAGTAACAATTTTATTTTTTAGCTAAACGTATTTTATAAGATAATAGTGTTGATTTTTTATTTGGCAAATTTCAAAAAATTGATGCTGTTCTGGCCAATAAAAGCATAGTCATTCGAAGCCCAGACAACAGAATTAGAATTAATATCATTGAAATTTCTGACGATGATGACGCTGAAGAGCCGTTGCCTAAGCATAGGCGCCTTCAGAATATGGAATTTGATCGCGAATCACAAGAAGTTTGTGACAATACTATTTGTCAAGTGAAAGAGCGATTTAGCTTTACTGGGCACTTAGTCGCAGCAGGCCTACTTTTTTCAGAAAATTATGGCCGGTATAATAACTTTCAAAATTCGAGAACATAATTAAAGCTATATTTACTATAATTTATGAAACAGAAGAATTTAGAACAATTTCGGTTATTGTTTAACCTTTTGACTGTATTTGTCACAACAGCGATCTTTGTGACACTTTTAGTGGAAGTCTCAAACTTTTAAACATTCTAATAACAATCCCAATGGCCTTAGCTAAAGCAGAACGGTGTTTTTCTACACTCAAAAGAATAAAAAAACTTCCTAAAAAACACTCTGAGCCAGGCAAGACTTTCTGTACTTGCTATGCTTTCAAAAGAAAGGGACCTAATTGAAAGTATATCCAATTTCAATCAAATGGTGATTGAAAAGTTTGCTACTTCTAAAGACCGGCGAATGGATTTTTTGTTTAAATAAGAAACTTGGTAAGCTTAATTTTTTAATAACTTTAAATTTTAGCAGCTACAAATGTTATATTTTTAATTTCAATTTTTTAATTTAATAATTCAAACCTTTAAATCCAATTTATTTTTTTAATGTAAACTTGACTTTACAGACTTTTTTAAGTCACCAGCCGCCATTGTTGTCAGTATATATTGTAATGGGATTTCATCTACGTGAAATGAATATTTTTAGAAAAAGAATAAATGATTTTGTTGATAACTCAGAAACAAGTTCTATATCAACCGTCTTAGTTATGAGACAGTCGAAAACTGCCATATAACACTTTATAATTGGTGCCTTTTTAACTTTGATGGTCTTGTAAAGAATGTTCCTCAAAAGTTGATTCCGATTTTAGAGAAGGGTTTGGATACAGGTACTCTATCAAGAGGAAGATCAACCATTATTTGTTGTGTTGAATCTATCACCATTGTGACATTTTCTGATAATGTTTTTAATTATCCTAAATCCACCCAGGAGCCAATAATGTAATCTAAAGTTAGATAGAACAGTTTGTGCACCTGCGTGGCCTAAACGTTGATGTTCTGATTGCACCATAAGAGATACTACTTTTACTTTTGAGGGCACCAAAATGGGATACTTATGATCAAATGATAAGTCGTAATTTGAAAGTCTTTGACCTACACGAAGTATCTTATTATTGTTAAGAAAAAGAGAAAAGTGGAGAATGCTTTTTTCTTCAGAATGCAATTCAATTTTTTTTAATGAATATCTTGTACCTCATTTAAAATTAACATTGCAGCCTCTCTTATCTCATGTACCTTTATAAAGATCATATAACCCTTTCATTTTTTCTTAAACAATTTTGAATAAATCTCAAGCAAAAGGCTAGAATTCTTTTAATGTGAAAAATGATAAAAATTTTGGAAAAAAATAAATTTCAAAATTTAAGAATAAGATCTTGAATAACTTTTCTTCAGGAATTTCCATTAAAGTGAGTTGGTTTTTTTTATTTCTTTAGATTTAAGTTAGTTTTAAGGAGAAAAGTTAACCATACCACCACTTTAAGAAATGTATCAACTTATTAGATGTAAGACCCCGAAATAACAAATCAGCTGGATTATTGCTAGAATCTATGTCGCCAAAATAGTCAGCTGCTGTATCTCTGACACTCGGTTTGATACAAACCAGCATCCAGCACAAGTGATTGAGAATCGGTCTATAAATTGGCAGAAAAAATGTTAAATCGCACCTTGAATTCTGATACAATTCTTTCTGTTACTTGTGAGGGCAATAATCCAGCACATATTCCAATATAACAACAACTATGCGTTTTTTAAAGAAGAAATTCTGTTTTTGGAGGATATTAAATTACATTAGACTGATTGATCATTATATATGTCAAGAAAATAAATGCAAGCACCATATGCTTTAGTGCTGGCATCAGAAAATCCATGAAGTTCTACCACTGGCTTTATAGGGATAAAGCGAATGCTACTATTATGGAAGGGTCAATTAAACGTAGTGAGTCAACTAATTGTACAAGTGTCGATAAAGGAGTGCGCTTTGTAGGTGTGTCATAATGAAGGATTTTTGTTAAAGATATTGAAAACCTAAATTTCGGATTACCCTCCAATGCCATCACTTCACATTTCACAGCAGTAAACTTTTATATTTAACTGTTTCCGTAACTCCTATAGTTTTCTAGATAAGGTAGTAAGTTATCTTACGTGCACTACTCTGTACAGTAATACGTCGATTATCTGCTAGGGGTTGTAGGAGCCTGTGGAAGATAAACACAACAGCTGTTGGTTTTTGGTGGGATTTTTTTACACTGAATTTTTTCTGTTTATCATCTGTGCCATAATAACCAAAAAATAATAAAACTCTCCATTAGAAACTGATTTGTGCCTTTCTGGCATCCTAAATTTAAATTTCATATAAATATTTGTCTACTACTTCTAACTTAATTGCTTCTAGTTCCCTTTGGGTTTTATTGTCTGCAAGTTAATAGTTTAACTAACAGTGACCACATTTTTCTAAATCAGTGGTGCTATTGAGGGTTTTTATTCCTATACGCATTATGTATGTGAGTTACAGTTAGTACTCGATGTATTTTTTGTCTAACTGTAATATATACCAAAATATTTTTGATAATGGCAAAATACTATTTCTAAGCAATCTATAATTTTTAACTGTACTATTCCTAAATAATTTAAGCGAATACTTTTCCAAAATGTGCCACAAAAACTAAACGATGTGTACATTCTATTAAGCAGTCAATTGATACTATTGACAGTCAGCACCTAATGAAAATATAATTACTTTTGGCGGATTAGATATGTGTAAATTTCATATAATTATTTGTGCATTTTTAATTGTTTTTAAAAACAGATTTTCACTGTTTTTCCATTATTTCTATGTATTTTAATAATTTAACTAACACTGTCCCTGAAATAAATATTGTAAGTAGTTATTTAAGGAGAGAAGTGCCTCCTCCTCCTCATTATGCATCTACTCCTCCTCCCTGTCATTTTAAACTTATATCTATTTCTCCTCCTCCTCCTCATTATACACCTACTCCTCCTCCTCCCTGTCATTTTAAAATTATTTCTATTCCTCCTCCTCCCTGTCATTTTAAAATTATATCTATTCCTCCTCCTACTCCTCATTATGCATCTACTCCTCCTCCTCCCTGTCATTTTAAAATTATATCTATTCCTCCTCCTCCTCATTAAGCATCTACTCCTCCTCCTCTCTGTCATTTTAAAATTATATCTATTCCTCCTCCTCTCTAATATTGAAAAATATTTAATTGAGTTCGTTAACTTAGCCTTGTCGCCGAAGGTTATTTCTTTAAGCTATGGCCAATAAAATAGTATTACTTCGAGAGACTCCCCTCTTAAACTTAAAGCTTAAAAGGGGTAAATACGATTTTGCTGCTTCAATTTAAAGTTGTAAATGTAAAGTAACAAACATTTCTGAAACTTGTCAAATGTCTAAAAGAAAAAGGGGCTCTCGAAGAGTTTTAAAGCAAGTAAAATTAAAAAGAAATAAAAAAGAAAATAAAGTGACAGAAGAAATTTCCGATGAGTGTTCTATTTGCTATATCCCTTTAAAAAATGAAGAAAGACGCAGACCTAATTCTTGTGATCATAAATTTTGCCTTAACTGTTTAGTCGAGTGGACCGTGGACAGTTTTTTAACGTGTCCATTGTGTAGAAAAGAGTATTGCTTTATCACTTTGTTATTTAATTCTGAAACCATTCCTTTGCATTATTTCAAACGGCAAAAAAGGCGTTAGTACCGATTTTTCGTGAACATTTCATAGATAAAATATTTTGTATTGTTCAAAGTTATGAGATAGTTCGTACGGTATTAGACATAAAAACAAATACATTATGTTATTTTTGTTATTACATACATCAATTGTCTCTTGGAAATGGTTCTCACGAACAAATAAACACTCATTATAAACGAAGTGTTAGATATTCAGATTTAGATATTAGATGTGCAATTTGTTCGAAATCATTGTATCAGATGATACTTCCAGACATTTGTGTTTTTTGTAATGTAAATACAATTCAAATAGAAGTTGACGAAGTTCCAAAAACGTAATTTATTTTTTAATTTTAACATTAAAAAGTATTGCCTATAATCTGGACCAATCATATGTTTATGGAACCATTATACTAAGGGCTGATATTTTCATCTCCATATAATTCTATTCGATGGATATTTTCCATGATTACAATTTTTCCAACAATCGTTTCCACGGTAAATATTTGAAGAATAAAGTTATTTGGGGATGAAAATATTGCCCGTAAAAATAGGATGTACAATTTAAGACATTCTTGTAACATTACATCTACAACTTTAAATTCACTTGCAGCTAATACAAAATAAACTATAGTTTGTTTTTTATTTATTTTTATACCTATGTCAGAATCCAGATACCGACATTCGTAAAAATACAGCTAACCGAAATTTATAACATTTGGATATTATTAAGGTTATATTTTTCAAATAATTCTAAATTAGTGTTATATAGCCTTTTTATGGCATTATTACATTCACTTTAATAAAACAACTCCCAGTTAATAAGTGTGGAGCTTATTAGGGAACTAAAAAGACACGTATATTTTTTAAGCTATATACAAATACAAATCAATATATGTTTTACTTGTTATGTATGTAAATTAAAAAAAGGGCCTGGTGTGTTATTTTGTCTATCTGTAATGTAGTAATTTCTGAAATATTGTTGAAAACCACAATATAAAATACTATTAGTAAACACTCTTATTTTTAACTGCACTATTACTAGATCTTTTAAATCTGCTTTTCCGAATTTCTTTAAGAGACTATAAATTTACTAAAACGACGTGTGCATTGTATTAAGCACTTAATTAAAACATAATGTAACCAAAATATTACAACTTATTAAACTTTGTTTAAATTTTGTATAAATCTTTGTACACTACTTCTAATTTTATTGTCTCTAAAAATAGTTGTTTTTCACTCTTTTCACTTGTATTTAAGCATTTTAATAGTTTAACAGACTGTTCCTATTTTTCTAAATATGTAGTTCTAGTAAATGTGTTTGTTTCTATATACAATAAACATGTTAGGTATGTGCAATAAACAAAGCAAAATTTGCCACAAAAATTACATGTGCAAATAAAAAAAATGTGTACATTTTTTATAGCAGTCATTTAATAATGAAAACTTGACGAAAATATTATTACTTACAGTTGACTAGATACATGCAGATTCCATAAAATGATTTGTGTAATAATTTAATTGTCTCTAAAAAATCGTTTTCACTGTTTTTTCTATTATCTCTAAGCACTCTACTAATTTAACTAACACTATTCCTAATTTTTTTGTTTCTATATACACTAAACAGTACACTCAAACACTCAGTTTCTACGGGTATAGTGCAGCATTATTCGTCATAGTCCGATTGTTCTGAAAGACATAAAAATAATTTAAAATTCTTCAAAAAATCATAATACAATTTTTTAAGATTAATATTTTACTTAACTTACCACTCTGAGAAATTTCTGCCACCATTATTGGACCCTCGAATATAATTTCCTGACTCATAAGAGGAATCTCAGGTCCACTGGTTGAAGAAATTTCATTTATTTAGGGTCGCAAGGGGAAAGCGGACATGTGAACGGGGTCATGTTTAGAGAGTTGCATGTAGGCCATAGCATTGACCTTTAATAAACCAGTCTAGAAACCTTCGATTTCTTTTTATAAACTCGACCGTCTTATGCTTTTAGTTAAGCAGTTCTTAAGTTTCGTTTAAGTCTTAACACGTATTTGTCGAGTTAAAACATTTCCCGTTCTTTCCGTTCTGTTTCATATAAGATTATTTTTACATTTTTACAAATTTACACTAGTGGAGGGTAAAAAAGTTCAAATTTTGCAAAATGTGTATGTTCCTGCAATTCTAAATTCAAGCGATAATTTAAGACAAAGGGGCCGATCTTTCAGGGACATGGTGCAAGTTATGTTAGAAAATAATGCTCGTTTACAACTTAATTCTATAAAAAAAAATATTGTTTAAGAGAACTTGCAAACAACTAATTCTAATACTATCCTGACCCAAGAGCTAATTAATATTTTACAGGACAATAATTCTAATCCTATTGACGAACTAACTGACGAAATTTTAGAAGACATATCTAAATCTAAAGATTACTTGGGTATAGGATCTAGAGAGATAGAGACAAATCATGCAATATCTCTTCTCAAAATTCTAATTCAAATTTAGCAGGCGTTGTATTTAAACCGGAATTAGTAACTGAGAGATTAAGCAACTGGGAACCGATTGAGAATCTCTTGGAAACTAATTCTGATTTAGATATATTACAATTTAATGAAGACGAACCTTTAGAGGTTCACTCACAAAATTTAGAAGACATGACAAAATCGAAAGACTATTTAGGTATATTTTCGGCCGACAATCATGACAGTTCAAATTCAGAAGATTTGCATTTTAATATTGATACCATACCTAGCGATAACAATTTGCAATATTTAAACGTTACTGAAAATGTTTCAAATTCCAAATTTTCTGTTGACCCTTTTACCAACAATTGTTCTAATAAACCCACTTTCTGTGATAATAGATCACCTTGTGGTTCGAATTCTACTAACAAAATGGTGCCCAATAAAAATATTTGAGAAGATAGTATATATGTTGTTACATGACCATGTACTGAACTAAATTGGGTCACACCTCACTTTTCCTAGTAAAAGGAAGGATTCGTAACGGGGGAAGTTCCGGGTAAAGGAAATAACCGATTTTTTATCATAAAAGTGTAATATAAACAAATTAAATACTACATATAAAGTTATTATTAAATAAATATACGCATCTATAAAATGTTTAATTTGGGTGTGATAGAAATTACAAGGAGGTAAAGATAAATGTACCGGTTTCTACATTTTGAATAAAATCAATAGATTTATGTTTCACTTTCCTTAATTAGGATGAGGTCTATTGAATTTTTATGAAAATGGTATGGCGAAACAAAATGTAAACTGACAAAAAAATTGGTTCCAAAAAAATATTTATCTAATTTAACGCAATTTTTCCACAAAAATTAAATATTACGTAGGAATGAACTTGTAAAATTTTGGTACCAATCCAAGACGGCGACTTGATAAAATATTTAAAAAATCAGTCTAAAAACTATCTATTAAATTGATTGCATATTTTGTGCAAGAATTAATTGGGATATAGAAATAAACTGGTAAAACAGTGATACGAATTGAAGATAGCGGGACCAAATGGCAGCCAAATAAAATGTTTGTAAACGTGAAAAAATCACCCTCCCAGTTTTTTACAGATGTTTACGTTTTAGTGTCCCTAGATGCCAGAAGAAAATATTTTCTCAATTCCGTCGACATATCTGTCTGTCAGTTCGCGGCATAGCTAACAACTACTAACCAGATTGACTGAATATAGTCAAAAATTAAGGGTCATATGGGGATATCTGGGCAAAATTTCAATATAACCCAACAAAATGGCGACCTAGTGAAATGTTAAAAAAATGTTTCTAATAAACTGGTTATACAATTTAACTCAAATTTGGCACTTGCAAATCAAGTATTATGTAGGAATGAACTGTGTAAATTTTGTAATGTTGCTACAATTATGATTAAAAAACTAATTATCGAATTTCTTACCTAAAATTTTGCTTAAACATCAAGTGTTACATAGGAATGAACTGATAACATTTTAAGTTGGCAAAACAAAATGGCGGCCCAATAAAATAGGTATTTAAAAGAACAACCTAAAAAACTACTTTTTTGGGCAAATTTTAAGTGTGACTTAAAGGCAACCTGGTAAAATTCTGGTACGAATTCAAGATGGCAGAACAAAATGGTGGCCAGATAAAAATGAAGGTAATTCTTTTTTATTCAACTGACTTCAAATTTTACACAAAAACTAGATTTGATATAGTGATAAACTGATAGAATTATCTTCATCAAGTTTGGCAAGAGCTAGGTAGAAACCGCTAAAATATTGGTACGAATCCATTGTGGTGAAAACAAATGCCCAATAAAAATGTTTGCAAAGACAGTATATATGTGTTATTTAATGACTTTGCGGAACTTTGGTCAGACTTTACTAGTAGTTATAATAGGGGAGCGCCTCCTCCTCCTCCTCTTCCTCTCTCTCATGTCCCTCATTCTTAACTTCCTCCCCTTTTATTCTCATTCGCATCATATTTTTTAATTTTTTCTCTTTGTTCTCCCACATTTGATTTTGCATTCTTAAGTCTTATAAATAGGTGCATCATGATCATTTTAGTATGCCGAGACACATTTACTAAGCTGTGCTCGAGTTGCGTAAAAAGTTATTTTTGAATTTTTCCACCAATTTTGTATAAAACAAAAAGAAAAAATGTGTCAAGTAATAAGTGAATTATGTGTAATCGCGAAAAATTAACTACAACTATCAGACAGTTAAAAGTTAAATATCTCAATTTCTTTGAAGTGATTTCGAAAGATGAATACACCAAGCTGTTTTATCCACTGAAACGAGATTATTTGGAAGCAATTGACTGTTGTGATGATTATTTAGAAGGAATTATAAGCCTTACTACGTTTTTCAATACATTTGGGAAATCATACTTTGTAGGAGAATTAAGCCACCTAATAGAATTTATAGGAGAAGATTGCCAATTTATACCTGCTATTATTGCAACCCAAAAGAGGTTTCAATTATACGAAGATAAAAAACAGGTATTATCAAAGAAAGTTAATCCTATTCGCAAGAGACGTCCCCCTACATATTTAAAATATTATGTTAAATAAATGAAATGGCTGAGTTGCTGATTGCAGTTAAATTATTAGAGGAGAAATTTAGTAATCTTTCAAAAACCTATTTCTCATATTGTATGGCAAGTGGTCCGGAGTGGATAGACTTTTATTGTAATCAATCTGAGGAATTCGTAAAGGCTGCCCTCTGTTGCAACAAATACATTGAAACATTAAATTTTTTTCAACTTATTCAAGATCTAAAAGATATTGGCTTTGGTTACTATTTAAAAGACTTGAAGCAATTTATTGACGAGGATACTATTCTTCAAGAAATTGAAAAGGAAGAATAAATTTAATAATATTTACAATGGAGCAAATGGTTACTGAAATGTATGAAGAGTTTATTATATCTGCAGCATACTTCCAATATTTATCAATTGTAGGCGAAGAAGACGCAGAAGCACAAGATTTGTCAGCATATGTTAATAATATAGATCGAATGAAACAATGTAAATTAGCCGCTAAATTTTGTAATGATTATTTAAAATATAAAAATGAGTATGAACTTTTAAATGAATTTAGAAAATTAGATTTAAGGTATCATATTAATTGTATTCAATCATGGTTGGTTAATGCAAAATAAAAAGGTAATTAAGTTTTTTTTTTATATTTTTATTCATTCATAAAACAATTGTCATATAAAAATAACACATTTGTCAAAGCACACATACAAGGTGATTTTGAATGATAGAAGCATTTTGGTTCCATTAGCTTTAGAGCTGGTTGTTCATCTATTTCAATCACATGCTTTTTAGAATATTTCTGTATAAAATCCTTTTTTTCGCTTCCTTTTACAAAAACAAAATCTGCTTTCTTCGTAAGTGTTTCAATTATTTTTGGGAAATGATGTAATGGAGTAAATCCATTATTCCAATGTATACAATGATAATTTTTCGTTAACCATACCGCCTGCTTGTGACAATCAGGTGAAAGAAACTCCATTGGAAAAGGCTTTTTAAAAATGTAATGAGTCATTTCATAACCATCAAAAGCTGCAAGCTCTTTCGGTATAAATTTATTTTTTTCATCTTTGAATCCTTGAATATCTATAACCAATCTCATATTTTCAAAGCAGCAAATTTTTTAATGAGACTTTTTTTACTTGAATAATTTGCAATTTCTTCTTTCAGTTGATTAATTTTAAAAATAAATTTTTCAATTTGTAGTTGTAGTTTTGATGTCATGATTAAAACTAAAAGCTTTTGAAAATTTCTTTAAATTAAATCGAAATATGAAAATAGTGGGGATAAAGTTTATAATTGTTTCACAATTTTAGTAAGAGGGTTGTAGCTAAATAATTTGTCATGTAAAATAAGACAATAAGCAGAAGTATCTTTTTTAATTGCATTGTGTGTCTCAAATTCAATTCTCATTACTACGGATCCCGTTTGAATTGTTTCTTTTTGATGGGAGCAATCAATATGTGTAATAGGACTAATGTTTTTGAATTGTTCAGGATTAAAAATGGGTTCATTTGGAACACCATAATAAGACTGTCTAAAGTTGGCAAACATTTCGTATAAAGCAGAAAATTTGTTTTCTTCGAAATTTAAGTACAAATCGTGATAAGGATATCTTTCAGAATTTAAATATACTCTAATATTTGACAAGGTAATATTGTCAAATTTACTCATATCTTTAACAATTTTCCCTTTTCTGTTTTCTTGAAAGCCAATCACAACATGACGAGGAGCTTCTAGTTTACTAGTTGTTTTTACCGGCCATGTGTGACGGGTTGTTTCGGTTAGAGAAGAATATTCAACAAGTTCCCAACTCCTGAATCCTATCAATATATCTTTATTTGATTCTAATATTTTTGATAGAGCAAGTTGTTGTGGCATATCAACTAGAATGTGAGGAACTTTCCAATAAATTTTATCGAAAGTAACCAATGGAGTGTCAGGAGCAGTAACAAGGTGTGCCGGATCTTCTTTGAAAATAACACCATCTAAATCATCAGTTGATCTAATAAGAACCAATTCCTGTTTCATATTCATAATAATTTTTCTGTAATCTTCAAAAAATCCTAAAAGCATTTTTAGTGGTATGGATACGGAGAATTTTCCATCATTATCAACTAAAATTGTATCACCTTCTTTCCGATGTGGAAACCAACCTGCATTTTCCAGTTTTAAACTTTCGTTGGTATTGTGAGAAAGGTAGCTTTTTAAGGTTGATGCTAATCCAACATTTCTTATTGAATCTATAGTAATTCCGTTTAGTTCATAGCGGATTTCTCTGAACAAAAAGGCTATACCATTGTTAATAAATAGCAATTCTTTCTTATATTTACCTTCTGTATTAGTTAATTTTCCTTCGATATAAAGTAAACTATCTGATGGTAGAGTGTAAGCATCGAGTTCTTGAATTGGGATCCTTATTTCATCATTGTAATCGAATTTTGAAGAAATATATGGTTGATATGTGTGAAGCTCAGAACTGACGATGGAATTGTCTACATAAAGCTTTTCGTTTACGTTTAATATGTTCATTATTTTAAAACAGTGAAACCCAAGGATGTGAGAAATTTACGATTATCTCGTCTTAACTTGTTGGTGTTGGATTTGATACTGAACTGTTGTTTAGGCTTTTTCTTTTTATAAGTTTTTACTTTGTTGATAGTAGTAGGGGCAAGTCTCATCCCAAGGGCTCTATTATATCTAACTACCATTTTATATTTCACTTGTTTGTAAATGTAACCTTACTGTTATAGTTTCTCCTCTAAAACTGATAAGTTCTCCGTCTTGATCAACTATTTTAACTGTTATATTGTTAATTGCTTTGACGCTAACTGGAAAATACAAAATGGGCAAAGGAGATTCAACTATTTTATACCCTGGAGCTACAGTTGGATAAAACTGGTGAATAATATGAACAGGTTTACCATTATTGTAAGAACCGACACAAATATTACAGTCAATACAAATAGCATTCACCTTAGTTATTTTTGCAACATTATCTGATTCTTCCTCTTTCATAGCTTCTAGTATCCTGCTATTAAAACCCAACATTTTTCCTATCGAATCTTCCTTGGTAAAATCAATTATTCTACTACACATTAAAAAAGTTTTTAGAGTATTAACATTTGCTTTTAAAAGAAAAAAAATTTTTTCATTCGGAAATAAATCTTCTATACTTTCTCTTATGTATGTTTCTATATCTGTAATGTCATAAGTTCCGTCGGGAATAACAATTACTTTTTTATCTATATAAAATTTATTATATCCTTCTTTTATATTGGGGATAGTCATAAACGTTTCAAAATCAGCTAAACCCAGGTAATATTGTTTTTCATCCTCTAAATATATGGGCGGATTAAAATCAGCAGACAAAACAGAACTGTTTCCTGATATGGCAATTGTGGTAGACATTGCAGTTTATTTATGAATGAGATATTACAATAAATAATGAGTTTATATATTTTTTTGCAAAAATTTTAGGGATAGTTGACCACAGTTATATGAATTAAATTTTTGTTTATTTTCATAAGTATAAAATACATCCACTTTGCCATTCGAATTAAAATATTTGAGAAGTTCAAAAGGTGGTTTTAAATTTCCATAACTATCAAAATATATTACATTTTTGTTATTTTTAATATAAGCAGTCCAATGAGATCCTTTATTTTGTTTTTTATCCAAATTTACAATACCACATTCTTTCAGATTAATTTTTTTTGGAAGTTCATCGAGCATAAAAACACCTCTAAAGCCAGTTATTTTTAACAGCTTTACATATTTAATAATATCATTGTTCGTAAGTGCTCTTTTTGGAAAACTTATTTTGAGTTTTTTTTTTGTCTGATTGCTTTCATTTTGACGGATCCTCCTTTATAAGGTCTAATAAATAGTCCCTTTCCTTTATATGGTCTAATATATAATCCTTTCCCTTCTTTAGAAGCATTTTCCATTGCAATATTATGTCTATGTATTTCTTCTAGTTGCTGTTTAGCTGCTTTAGCATCATTTACTGCCTTAGCAATTCCTGCCGCGCCTCCACCTAGTGCACCCAGGGCGCCAAGAATGGGAAACAAAAGAGGTAGAAATCCTCCAATTTTTTTGGGCGTTCGAATGATACGTTTTTTTCTCAATTTAAGTTTACCCCCTTTTGTATTTTTTAATCCCAAACCGAACTTTCTTTTACCCTTCATTATTCCTGCAACACTTAAAGCTGCAATTTTTTCACCAATAGAAGAATCTTTAGCTTTTACCCTATCCCAGGCTTTTTTTTCTAATATTTGGTCAGATATGTGTCTTTTTGATAAATCTTCAGTCTGAGAGTAAGATATATCATGTTCTTTGCAAGCGGAATCCAATGGATTTATACCAACGTCACCTCTAGTTAATCTTTTTTCCAAGTTGGTGCCGGGACCACAATAATTATATCCTGGTATATGAACTTCGAAAGGTAGTTTGCTAATTAATTTATTTACTAAACCAGAGCCTTTTCTATTACGTGTTTTAATAGTTTTTTTCAACTTATGGCGACCCACAGTCATTGAAGTTCTTTTTATACTAAAAGCACATTGACATTTTTCTGGTATAAATACTTTTACAGCTAAAAATATTTACTAGTGTGATTAAGAATGAGGATTGAAAAACAAAAATTCTCATTACTAGTAAATAATCATGATGAAAAAATTTTAAGTAAACAGTTGAGAAAGCATGGTGACTTATTTTGCGGTGGTTCAAAAAGAGGGCTTATAGTTGGTTGCAGTGGTAGCGGTAAAACCATCGTTATTCTTACACTGCTCGAGCATCCAAATGGAATTAGGTTTGAAAATGTCTATGTTTATTCAAAGTCATTAGATCAAACAAAATATGAATATTTAAGAAAGTTGTTAAAACCTATGAAAGAAATTGGATACTTTGAATATGATAGCGATGAGAACATTATTTCACCTCATGAGATAAAGCCAAATTCCGTTATCATTTTTGATGATATTCCTTGTCATAATCAATCTATTATTAGGGACTATTTCACGCATGGAAGGCATAGAAACACCGATTGTTTTTTTATTTTTCAAGGATATTCCTCAATCCTTAAACGTCTAATTCGAGAAAATGCAAACTTATTAATTTTATTTAAACAGGACTGTTTGAGTTTAAAACATATATATAATGACCACTGTATATTAGATATGACATTTGATCAGTTTAAAAATATTTGTGCTAACTGTTGGATGGATCCATATGGCTTTCTTGTAATTGACAAAGATTGTGAAGTAAATCACGGCAGATATAGGAGTAAATTCGATTCCTTTATATATTTATAAAAGTAAAAAATTTGCAGTTTTATTTCATTTAAAACTTGTACAGCATGGATAAACGTTTAGCTCGAGAATTAATAAGATCCAGACAAGCCGTGAAGCAGAAATATCAAAGCTTGAAATTAGCTACTTCTTCTGCTCAGTCCGAATTAGAACAAACTTATAGACCAATAACACAACCACTTAAACAGCTAATTTCAAGTATTGGTAAATCCGAACCATTCGATTTAAAAGAAGAAAGAGTTTCAAAGTATGAAGATTTCAAAACACCTACAAAGCTTTATAAAACATCAACTCCGACGAAAAATATTCAGAAAACAGGAAAAACTCCGTCACTCCCTACAGAACTACCAACATTTTTAAATGACAGTAGTATCACTTCTTCCTCTCCTGTAGTACAACCATTGTCATCAACTGTTATAGCAGAAACTTCAGATCCTTCTAGTGACACAACAACAAATTTAAACTTGTCAGACATATTGGAACAAACTAGAAAAACAATTCAAACCTATGTTGGTACACCATCATATAAAGATTACTTAGCAGATTTTCATGAATTACCCAGATCATATATTGATGAGGGTGTGAAAGATACACAACATAAATTTGACCATTATTATGGAATAGTTCATGACCTCGAAACGGATAAGTTTTCTTTTGGTTTAACACAGATACCGGTAGAAATTATTGGAAAAGACATTAAAGTGGGAGGAATAACGTACACAGGCACGCCAGGTTTATACGAATTGCTTTTCAAAAAAGAACCGAAAGGTTATAAGAAGGAAGATTTAGATAATTACATGAACATTCTAGCTAAAACAAATGTATATCGTAGGAATTTTGATTCAAATGAACAAGTTCAAGGAAATACATCACACAAATATGTTACAATAATAGGACCATATTTACAAAGAAAGGGGATTACAAAGACAAAAACCTTGCCAAGATTAGTTACAGCATTTAACAAACCAAAACCTCCGTTTAGAACAACTAGAGCCAAATCTACAGGAAAGGGATTAATTTTGAAAACAAACAGATCAAATACAGACTATGTATACTGGAATAATGTTAACGAAATTGTTGATAGGCTACGTTTATTAATTTCATCAAGTGATGCGGGAAATAATGCTCATAGTAACGAGATTATCTCTATTATTGAAGAATTAAGAGAAGATAAAGTAATACTATAAATAACAGCTATCAAATATAATCATATTTATTGTTTAATGAAAGCTCAACATGACAGTTGATAAATTTGGATGCCATATTTCAAAACAAAATCAAGAGAGAATAAGTGACATTAATAATTTAAAAAGGAGATTAGGTGAAAATGAAACAAATAATGAAATCTTTGCTAAAAAGCTTAAGGTTTTTGATGAAAATTTTTTAAAGTATGAGAACCAGATTAAAGGATGCTATACCTCAATTGAAAACGTTAATAAACAGTTGCTAACGCTAAATCAAATAAGTAAAGATTTGCAATTTTTAAATGAACATGTTAAAAAGGAAGACAAAAAATTAAGTGATGATATCAACAAAATTAATAAAATAATGGAAACAAATATAAGAGAAGTAATAATTGAAAAACACAAGGAAAAAATTAAACAATTAAGAACTTTTATAAAAAGGTTAGATGATGAAAAAAAAAGAAATCAAAATAGCATTCTTAACAGTAGAACAATTGACCAACTCACTTTGGAAGAAAATCAACAATATATTTCCTTGGAAAATATAATGTCCAGTGTAATTAAGAAATTAGAACAAGAATTAAATAAAACAGAGGAGGAATTAAAAAATAGTGATAGTAGATCAACTACTTTCTTAACTGGAGAGATAAAAAAATCCTTTAATGCGTTAGAAAAGGAGATTACTAAAATTAGTAAAATTTTAAATGAAAAAAGTTATACAATACAAATTGATAAATTGAATGAATGGGAAAAAACATATAAAAGTTATATTTCGAATTATTACAAAACATAGAAAGTGAACTTCCTTAAAATTGAATAAACTAGTTTGTTGTCATGACAACCGTTAAACAGCAAGTCGTTAATGAATTACATAACCCTGCTAGAAAAAACTACAAACGCAGAAGGGTGGTAGTGAAAGGGTTAAATGATCTTTTTCAAGCTGATTTGGTTGAAATGTTACCCTATGCCAAATTTAATAAGGGATTTAAATATATCTTGATTACCATAAATGTATTTTCTAAGTATGTTTGGGCCGAACCGTTAAAATCTAAATCTGGAAAAGACGTAACAGCGGCAATGAAAAAAATATTAATCAGTGCAAAAACTCCACCAAAAAACTTGCAAACGGATAGAGGAAGAGAGTTTTTCAATGTAAATTTTCAAAATTTGATGCAACAATTTCGAATTAACCATTATAGCACGTTTTCCAATTTGAAAGCGAGTATAGTAGAAAGAGTGAACAGGACTTTAAAGAATAATATGTGGAAAATATTTAGCATTCAAGGAAATTACAAATGGTTTAATATATTAGCGGATATTGTAAAAGATTATAACAATACAAAACATTCTTCAATAGGAATGAAGCCAAAACAAGTAAATAAAACAAATGAAAATAGAATCTTGAAATCTGCATTTACTCATGCTAAAACGTTAGATATAAAATCTCCAAAGTTTAAAGTGGGTGATCACGTACGAATAAGCAAGCATCGAGAGGCATTTTCAAAAGGTTACACACCAAATTGGTCAAATGAGATATTCCACATTAAAGAAGTTAAGATGACAAACCCTTGGACATATTTAATTCAAGACGAAGATAATCAGGACATTCTGGGTGGTTTTTATGAGCAAGAATTACTAAAAGTAAAGCATACCGATGTGTATCTTATTGAGAAGATTTTGAGAAGGAAAGGAAACAAAGTTTATGTGAAATGGTTAGGACTTGATAAAAAATATAATACATGGATTGATAAAAAAAATATTGTTTAATTAAATTGAAATTAAATTTTAGTTAAATTTGTTTTATTTCTGTTCCTCTCTTTATGCTTTAGCTGATACAAATTACAAAGTCTTAATGTGATAATTAATTTCAAATAAAATTCACATTTACTAAACTAAAATTTTATTAAGTAAAACATCAAATACAATTTTTATTAAAACGTGTCAAATATATTTTATTTCTATGTTCCTCAGATAATATCGAATCTAGAATAAGTTTACAATCATTTATTCTTTTTTCAAAACGGAGTCTATCTAAGTACCACATCTGAAAGTTACTCCTACGGGCTTGTCTGTAAGCAAAGCTCCACTTCACTAACACATGCACCTTATTGTTCTCTTCCAGAAAAGATATTGTTTTCTTCGTAATATTTTCTTTTTGATCCATTTTCATTGTTTTCTTCGTAATATTTTCGTTTTGTTCCATTTTGCTTCAATTTGTTTTCCATTTGTTCAGGATATAAAGCAAGTAATTCCATCATAGTTGAAACATTTTCACTGTTAGGATTTTCTGTTGGACTTATTATATTATAAACATGCGTACACAAGTCGCCACAATCAGATGAAATATTATTTTGAAATATTTTGAAATATGTATTGAATTCTTGCCTTTTAAGTATAGATAATCTATAATCAATAATTTCCTTTAATCGCCACAAATTGTCCAAAGACTCTTGTCCTAAGTATATGAAGTGTGGGCCTTTTGTAATTTGTAGAACAGGGGTATCATTTATTTTCTGAACCTGCAGATGAATGTTGTTTATATTCACACTGGTTTGATCAACTTGAGGAAAGTAGAAATTGTTTACAATAATTCCTTGATGAACACAAATGTCTTTCCAATTTTCTTCGGTTAGTGCGATTGAAAATCCAGTTTTTCCACCAATTACAATTTTTGGAGAAAAATCATTTAAACTAATGCCAACAAGAACAAATTTTGACAAAGAATTATTTAAAAAATAAATTTTTGAATTAAGAAGCGTTTCCAAAGGTTTATGAACCACGGCGTTGTTCATAATGACTAAACGAGACTGAAACATATTGTGTTATTCTTGTACTTAAATATTCTCATCCCCACTTTCTTTAAAGTTTTGATTAAAATGGATTAATGAAAAAATAGATTTCCAGTTTCAAATTTGTAATAAAGATAAATAATTAAAATGGTAATGTATAAAAATAATGCAAAGTTTAATGTAACACTAATGATGGAAAAGTAATAATTTTTGAATCCGTCATAATAATTGGTACAGTTGGGGGTTAAAATTTGTAATTGATTATTTTTAAACTCTAACCTTTCTATCCAATTTGTATCAAACATAGATCGATTTGGATAATGATACAAAATTTTAAAAAATTTACTTGCATTTTCATTTCCATTTATTCGTTCCATCCAACTAATTGTACTATTGTTAATTAATCCAATTTTCATAAATTTACAATATTTACTTAGAGTGACGTCTGTTTTATTAAAAAAACATATTTCACACTGTGTTACGCCAGGGGGATGATGAACATAAAAAACATTTTGGAAAATAAAATAAAGAAGAATAAATTGAGATCTACTGATAGTCATTAAAACAAATTAATAATTATATTCCAAATTTATTAACATTAAGCAGATACTTTCACCACGAAAGCAAAAGCAGTTGTAAAAAAATAACAATAAAATACTTAATTTAAATATATGTAAAAGTTCATAAATAAGGATATTAATAATACTATATAAAATGTGTAGCTTGAAGACTTATTTTGAATGGTTACAATTATTCGATTCCTATTTTTCCATAAACAGTTATTTAAATCACAATTCCTAGCAAATTTCTTATGCTCCACAATAGGATCATCATAACTTAACCAATCAAAAATTTCAATACCACAATAAAAACATTTACAAATATCATTGATTGAAGTATAGTAAAAGCCAGCTCCAGCTAACACTTCTGGTCTCAATTTTCCTTTCCATTTTTTAAAAGTGGAAAGTCGTTTTTCATATGTTTTAAAATAACTGTTATCAATTTCTTTGTCAAAAGTTTCTATG
>JAUTXW010000365.1:0-230000 GCA_030620095.1 Kuschelorhynchus macadamiae
ATTCAAGATTTTATAAGGTTTACTATCAACTTTTTGACTTTGAACAGTTTCACACTTTTGACATGAACATAGAGGATGGCATAATTCTGTCTGGTCCAACTTTTTTTTAACTGCTAATAGCTTATCTAATTCTATGAGATCTCTTTATCTTTAAATTTTACATAAAACTTCTCGAAAACTGAAGTCGCTGTATTATTATGAACCAGTGTTGCTGAATTTTTTATATCTAAGAACTGATTACTATTAATAAATGCTAATGCAGCTTCTAAACTTGTAATCATATAATTATTTTGTTCAAGATTACAAAATGTTGCAAAATGAAACTCCTTAAGATATGTTAAATTGGCCACCCAATTAGGTATGTTAGATTTTAATATTAAGTACACAAAAATTTGTAAAAGGTCATCTGAAGTAACAAATATATTCTTTTTATTTTGTGAAGATTTATTATTAAAGATATTAAAAGTCCGTAATAAACAATGTACTTTATCCAACACGGTTACAAAATTGTTTATTCTAGATAATTCATATTTAGCATCAACAATGAAATCATTCAAGTCAGTAGGTATGTTTAAGTGGCTTAAAGTAACTTCAGATGAGTTTCTTATAATTTTATTAACTATACAATCAACAGAATGTTCTACAGTGTTAACACTGTAAATAAGACTCTTTCCAAGACAATACTGCATATAAGCTTCGACTGACAGTTTAACTTTATCTAAGTATATCCCATTTTTGACACACTTATTTCTTACTGTATCAGTTTTTAAACACAGTTGTAGACACTGAGAATAAAGCTTTCCTAAATACTCCTTTTGACTCTGTAGTGTCTCTGTTACGAAATAATTTTCATAGTTTTTCCAAAACTCCTTGCAAGATTTTTGGATTTCTTCTAACAGATTCTGTTGAAATCCCTCCAAATACAAAAAGTCAATGCAATCTTGAATACTAACTAACATTAAATTGTTGATAGAAAGTTTTCGTTTATGATGTATAAATAAAGGGCAATTTATACACCAAACCAAGTACTTTGCTGTTTGCTCCGCGTAGTGTGTCTCTTCAAACAAAACCTCTATTTCATTCTGGAAAATATTATTTTGAATCAGCTTTAAATGATTATTTTCCAAAAGTATTTCTTTTTTAGTTAGGGTACTATAATTTATTTCTGTATTTTGTACTAAAACGTGGTCTAGAATAAAATTTATTGATAAATCTTCTAGTTTAAAGCTTCCTCTTCTGGGGATACAGAGAACCCAATGTTCATTAGCTGCTTTTTTCAAAATATCTTCGTGATTACATTTGATTTCTTTAAAAAATTCGTTTTGGGATAGATCCTCGTCGTACTGAGACCACATATTTTAACACTAAAACAAATAACTAACTTGGGAAATTTTAATAAAACACTTTTACTTTTAAATAGTAAATAAATTAATGAAGTATGTCAAAAATATAAACAAGTCTCGTCCTCTTCTAATTCTTCTATTTAGTAGGGCCGGATCAACCGCATTTGGGTCAATTTCGTTTTTAACAATAACGCTTAGCTTACAAATCTGGAATATGAATAGAATGCCATAACTCTGCATATCCACGCAAATAGCCCCTTTTGACAAACCTCTTAATTTTTTTCGTAAATGTTTACCGACACTACCATCACCGGTTTAGGTGATTTTCGGTACATGGGTATATTTTCGGATGGTGATAACGAATCCGAAGTCACATTTTTTCGGTGACGTTTCATTTCCGAGATATACGCCGTCAAAATTCAATCTTATACACGAAGTTTTCCACCTTTTCTGTTTCCTTCAGACATTTTTATAAGAAAACGATTGAATACACAATTAAAATATCAAAATTACACATATTTACCGATTTATGACATTATATTACTCAAAAATCACATCAATAAAATTGTATCTGTCAATTGCTATTTTTAATAGGAAATTTTTCCTGCGTTTTTGTTTTAAGTTGGCGACCATAGTCATTCAAAGAAGAAAATGCACTAAATATTTGGATTTAAAATTCAGCAAATTTTATCAAAGTAATAATTTTCAAAACAGTTTGGTATGGATATTTTGTTAAATAGGTGGACCAGTATACGGTTTTACTCCGGAGGCACCAGACGGAAATGGTAGTGTGTTAGCACTAGGTTAGGCACCGGACATTTTTAAGATCATATTACTAAAGTATTATAGCTTTAACGATGATGACTCCGTTAATAAAAATTTTCGAATTGGAATTTTGAATATTTTTCGTTCGAAGAATTGACAGATACAATTTTATTGATGAGATTTTTGAGTAATATAAAATCATAAATTGAAAAATATGAGTAATTTTGAAATTTGAATATTCAGTCGTTTTCTTATAAAAATTACCGGAGGAAACAGAAAAGAAAGTAGAAATCTGTGTATATAAGATTGTAAACTTTGATGGCATGCATATGTCTATGAAACTAAAAGTCGCGTCTGAAAAATCTACCGGTGTATTAGGAATCATAATTATAATAAACTAAAACTGACCGCATCAAATATCTTTCTATCAGTGACGGCTCGTACTCTAAAATTTAGGGTCGGCCGAGACTCAAGGCCAATCAAAAGCGATTTTACAGTGAAGGGGTAATGAGGTAATTACCCCCCGCCAAAGACCATGTGTGACTACGAAGCACTATAGCACAAGAGCGACCTGTTGGGTTGGGTCTCTTGCATATCCATAGATAGAGTATTGATGTAAATATACAAAATGTAATTAATAAATTTGCTGCAGGAAAAAAATTGGACGTTACTCTATAACTATTTATTTCACTTATGTCACAAGTATGATAAAAAATATAGGTATTTAGTTGTTCTCATACCAATTATAATAAAATATATCAAGAAACTTTTTTTTTAAATTAATTTCCCTCCCCCCAGAAAGGTTTCCTAAAATCGTCCTTGAGGCAAATGTGGTGTTAATTAGTGCCGCGTCCAGATATGGTCAAATACTAGTCTTTTATTTTTTTCCGTTTATTTCTTCAATGATAATTAGGTAGTTATCAACCTATATATATCAGATCTAGCCTAGAGTATAAATTTAATAAACCAGAAAAAATTGTTAGTAAAGCGCTCTAGTTAATTTAATTTTTTGATATTTTAATGTATCTTGCCTCAAGAGGAAAATAAAATAGATGCCAAAAAAGTGGAAGCTACAGACACAACCAAAAAAGCACGTTGTCCAGAAAGAACCACGATGCGGCTGGCCGATTTCTAAAACAAATTGCAAATGATATCTTAAAATATTCACTTGCACTTATTTCGTCACCACATTTAAACATGTAAAATGAAGTAAAACTTGCTAATATAATATATTAACCATCATTAGTCATGACTAAAGCAAAAAACTAACTAAAATTAATTTTAAAATAAGTTGCCTCATAATATAGTAATTACAATTAATACCTGTAAAATCGTAGAGTTCAATTGAGAAAAATTCCGGGGATACGGCCACATCGAGACGGGCCGGTGCCGACGAACGTTATAACCGAGGTAATAGCATGGGATATAGGCGAACGTACTACGTACCGTGTGAACTAATAGATGAAGTATTGCATGTAAGATGATGGAATCGGCTGGCCTAGCCACCGTCTGTAATAAATATATTAGAATATCGGTGGCCCGCGGTCTGCCGTTAATGGCGTTATTTGTATGTTAGTCAAGCAATTATAATAGGAATACCTACCTATTTTGCTATGTGTCCAGGAAATAATAAAGTACATTTTGGTTTTGTGCGATTTTAGGATGTTTACAAAACTATTTTTAAAAAATATTTACTTTTTTAAAAAGATAATCTTCTCTGTATATTTTCTGGCACGGCCCGGCCGACCCTGCCGAGCAGCCACTGCTTTCTGTAATCTACAAGATAGGCAAATAAATCTTAGTTAGTGATGAGTGATACCGTGATTTTGTAGTCACAGTGTTATTTGATATCGTGATTTTTTGGAATCAGTGAATATAGAGCGTGACGGGATCACGGTTTTGAGTAATCTGTTAGCAAGTTAAAATGTTTCATATTGAATTAGCAGTTTCTTGAGTTTCTTCACAGACTGCAGAAAGGTATTTAAATATTCTTAGGGATACGGCAAGGGAATCAATGACATTTCCTAATAAAATAATACATTTTTGAGAATTATATCATTTATTATAAATATTAACAGGAAAAACAAAGCAAAAAATCAACTAACAAATTCAAATAAAAGAGAAATGCTTTATATTTCATCGTCAATTGATGTAAAACATTTCCACAAGTCACAGGTTTTTTTTAAATAGGTGCTATTTTGATCAAGTTTTAACTCACTAACTATATTTGGTTTTCCTAATTCGGCTAGGCCAAATGTCATTTAGAACTCTACTTTTCAAATGTTTCTTGTGGTACTAAAATGAATAAGTGTCCAATTCAAATCTATCTAATTTAATTTAATGTCTTTTACTCAATGTGTTCTTTTCAGAGTACCAGTATAACATATTTCATACACTGTTAAAATACTCTTTTCGGAAGCTATTATCTTCCCCAACCAACAAAAACACAATAAGGTACGTGCGGTTCATATAAATATTATGGTGTCAAGCGGAAATCACCTTAAGAAGATAAGACACGATATCGCTTAAATCCCTTTATATTCTTACGGTGATAAACTAAAAATCGTCCTTATTAATATAAGGCGCCGTTTTAAGTCACATTCAGGGAAAAGAGTGATCACGGAATAAAATAGAAATAGGATTGGTCGTATTCTGTTATGTAACTGCACCAACACCGCGCTGTGGCAGTGATCACGTCACGCTTTAGATTATCAAATAGTAACTGTGACTGCGTGAGAATTTTGGTATCAATGAAGAAATCACAGTTCCTGAAATACCGCTCATCACTAATCTCAGTTAACACCACAGCATTCCTGCATTATCACTTGAATCTCAAAACCAACGGCCAAGATGTTATCCGCTAATTTTTGAAAATACACTGGTGAAATATATTTAGGAATAATTTAAATGGGTGACTCATCAGACTGACCGGTCTGTAATTTGAACATCTCTTTGCGGTAGCTTTATTAAAAATTAAAATAAAGGTAGATCTTAATCGCTCAGTAGGAATTATTCCTATATTGTAAATGTTATATAATTACAGCGTTTTCATGTAGTATTTTATTTAGATTGAAAACCACACAAAAACAGGTGTTAAGTCCAATTTGCGTTTCAAGTTCGATACGCTTTTTTCTGGGATCGTATAGGAATCTGCGTATCGAATCGCATGCGCGCATTGTCTAACTACTAAATATCTGAACTCACAACAATAAAATAGGCCTTTTGTTAGTTAAAAATTCATTTTCTGTAAATTTGTCTGCAATTCGGGCGGACACCGCCGACTGTGGAGCCCGAATAGATTGATGCGGAACCGGTGTTCCGAATCAATTACGCCTATAGTGGGATGTCAAACAGAAAGTAGATATTATGTATTATTTTTGTTATGAGCCGGGTGAAATGAAACGTCATGATACAAAGAAAACAAGATATGCTAAATCGCGGTCACAAATTTGTCCAGTTCGCGCATGACGTCACGCGGTTCGTAAAATTTAAATTTAACATATTGGGATATGGGATTTTTCGTGGTTTTCTGCATATTAAGTTAGATATGAACTTTAAACATGAACAAATGTTGACGATTTATCTATACTGGTACGTTTTATACAATAATTTTATACGAGAGAATATTTTACAGCTTCCTGAGGTAATCAAAAAGTAGCTATAGTGAATAGATTTGCGGATTAAATATTAAATAACTTGATTATATCAAAATAAACAGTTACATTTAAACATATGAGTAGAAATAAATAAAAATAGTTAAATACAGTAGGTTTTAAGAAAAAGAGGGTACTATTTTTCGCTTTTAAAAGGGTTTTATTTAACTTGACCAGTATATTTGTTTGTTTGTTTCAATCTTGTAACAGCTTTTTCAACCATTTTTATTATTTCCATTATTTTTAAATTTTGTACACACATTAAGCTTTTGTGACAATACATAATCAATACATTATGATAATTTCACCCCATAAGTTGGGTTGAAAGGGGCAGTTTTTGAATTTGGAGAAGGTGATAGGTAAAGAGACCATTCATTTAGAATCGGGTAGTTATGATAAGATAAAAAAGACTATAGAAAAAAACTACAAATTTAACCCCTAGGGGGTTAATTGGGGTGGTTTTTTGTATCTCGTGAACGGTAATAGGCTAAAATACCGTTCTTCACAACCGGGTAGGTAAGTATTTATGATGAATTCAAAAATAAAATGTATAGAAAAAAAATACAAATTAAGTCCTTATGTGATTGAAAAGGGTGTTTTTTTATTTCTCAAGAACATTAATAGATAAATATACCCTTCTTTTAGAATGGAATCAGAATCACTAATTACTTTTACCAAAGATAATAATAATATTATTATTTTTAGGTATTGCTTTTACATAAATTATTTTTTCTACAACGGTGCGTAAAGTACTCACCTTACGCACTGTTCAAGACGTGTAACATTTTAAAACAGTGCGTAAAGTAATTGAAAAATTTTAATATTTTGACAAATGTCAGTTTTAAAAATATGTCAAATTTACTTTACACTAGTGTGTAAAGGAATTGAAAAATTTGGAAATTTTGCTACGATTTTTTTGGTTTTAGAAAAAAATTTGTATGCTACTAGTGTGTAAAATCTGACTCATGTGATTTTCACATTCGTCAAAAAATCATAACTTCACACACTTATCGCATAAAATAACTATTTTGATTGGGATAAAAAAAACACAGGTATAAAAATATTTATTTATGGGTACTGAAAAAAATAGATAAAACGATAAACAAAATATAATATGATGTTTTGTTTTATTTTATTAATAATGATGATTATTGATGAAATTCCCTTTTGAAAAGGTAATAATGTATTTTTACCTTTAACCCTGATAGAAGAAATGATATTGCTCATTTTATCTAAAATGTTGGTTTGAAGTTCAAGTGATAGGCCGTAAGCTTTTTTTCTTTCTCTGCTATCTTCTTCAGGCACTCTTACATTATCAAACCAGTCATTTACCTAAAAACAAAATACCATTAATCACAAAGTTGACGTTAAGATTTTGTTTTTTCGTTAGATAAAACGGGGATAATCAAATTAAACAAAAAACAAGAACGCATAAAATAAGAAACACTAGGATTATTAAAATTATATCAGTAATAACTGGAATACGAATAAAGTGGAAAATCTCTACCTAATTGTAACAACTCATACACATATATTAGTTCTTTCGTGTCGATTTTTTAAATATCTTATTAAGTCGCCATTTTATTTTACCATCTTGGATTAGCCACCAGGCTGCCATTTTGGATTCGTGCCAAGATATTACTAGATGATTTCTATGTAATACTTGATTTTTTCTGCAAAATTTTAGGTAAGTTGCCTAAGTAGTTTATATTTTTTAGTATAAATAAGCAAATATTCTTCAGGTGATAAAGCAATAGAACTGATTAACAAAATAGTTTTCGGTGTTGCAAAATTGACCTAGGTAACTAATTATAAGAATGAAACTAGTATATACTCTCTAGTGACTTATAACCAAACAAATTAATTTTTTTTATTGCAAAAGATTTATCCAAATAAAATATTTTTTCTTTAGTAAAAAAAGTATCATTTTAGGTAAATAAATTTAAATATTTTACTGTGACCTATTGACGTTTGTACTACTTCGAACGATATCGGACATCTATAGTATACAGCCAAGTATTATTTGGATCTTAATTTTTATATTGCTAAACTATGTTTGTCTAACAAAAGTACCAAAACGCGCGCGGGCTCAAGAAAAATCGAATAGAAAATAGTTTAGTGCGTTTAGAATATTAATCTGGATTCGGATGATCTAATCCGGATATTGCTTTCGTGCGTTTCCATATCATCAGGATATTTACAACACATGAGCGCGGAAGACAATTACGTCAATCGTTTACGATGATTTACGTCAAACTTTATTTTTCTATATGTGTTTTCCGGTGTTTTGTTAAATATTTTTTTGAAAAGTATGTTATAAACGGTTATATTTAATTCGAACGTCAAAATTATCACCCATTTTTGGGCCACAAATATGTACTTTCTTTTTAAATTTCCTTTTTGTAGGTCACCTTTTATGGTAAACGTTATGAGAATTCCATTGTGATCCAAGCGTATACTGTACCAGAAACTGAAATCTTCTTATCGTTCATTCATTGCCCATCGTCTCTTACAGGGGGCAGTGGTTCACTATTCGATTACTTTGAGTAAATAAATGTCTATTCATTCAAATTTAGATTAATTAGTACACACTCCGCAACATACCGACGTTGTCTTTTCTAATATACAAGTTTATTTCGGCGGAATAATTAATTTGAAGATTTGATGCCAACAATGCGAACGGTTCAGTTCTTTAAGTGTTATCGCATCCCGACTAGTACGAAAACTTGTTTAGTTTTTTTTAAACAAAACTTTTAATTAATAAAAATGCCGATTAGGTTAGATTAGGATTGGTTAGGTTTGCCGTAAAGAATGCGAACGGTTCATTAAATTTCGGGCTCTATTAAAATAAAAAAATTTTTAACGAAACTTATAATGCGTATAAAACCATCATAAAACCATCAGAGCTATAAACTATCATTAACGCCGGTATAAATAATTAAAATTCTGTTGTAAAAATAAGAGATCTTTGGCAACGTCGGTATGTAGCGGGATGTTTACTAATTCGTAAATTCACGTGACAGTTGTCAATAGTTGAAGTCAGCTGAGAAAGGTTACGTCTGTAATCACAAGACCCCTGTAAAAATTTTCTGTAAAGTATTTTGCTGTTTTTTGTGTGAGGGTACAAAAGTTTTCCTAGTGGAGCTGTAATATAAAATGGCAGGGAATTTAGCAGGGGCTGACCCTAAAATCAAAGAAATAATGACATCCCTTGATGATGATAAAATAGGTAAGAACGTTTAATAGTAAAATATCCTGTTAATTGAAGCTAAGGGTAAACTTGAATCATTTTCGATAGTGCCTAAAGTTTATTAACATCAAGCTTAATTTGAGCAATAGAGGGTAGAATAAAAAATGGGCTAAGGAAGTTTTTTAACAGGTTATATGGGTATTGAAATTCCATCACCTGACAAGATTTATGTACTATTGGGCGGTTTTTTGTTTACATCTTAAGCACAGATGCCAGATGCTATATATTTTCTTTATTTATTTATACTACGCCTGTGAAACTTGGTTCATGTAGCAAACTGTAGTATTAGCAATAACTTTATTCATTAAGAATAAGCAATAAAGGGGAGTTGTTATTTAGATAAAATTAAAATTTGTTAATTGAACTCACCTTAATTATGGCTTAAATAACACGAGCATTTAATTGGAAAAAAGAGACTCTCCAATCAAAATCCCAGATTGGTATTGTCCGATCGTAACGTACCTTGCAAACCATTAAGTTCTTGGGTCTCCCCGTTAGTCAGTCTTTTCTAACATATAGGTTTATTTCTGCAGTGTATAAACAAGGTGCATTAAATTTTTGTTATGAATCCTGTTAGCTCAGTGGTAGAGATTATCACTGCAAAGATCCTCCCAATTTCAGTTTTTTTTTTTAATAAAACTCATAATTTTGTGTGTAGTTGTGTTTTAGAAATCAGATCGTTTTTTGGTTATCTAGCCTTAGTTAAGTTTTTTGAAGTGATCTAAAAAAATTTATGATTTCTCAATTTAATTTTAATTTTTTTTTGTATATAAACCAAAAAAGTTCTAGAATAAAAGTACTTTTAGTCTTTTTTGTTTATAAAAAGAGGTTTGCAGTGCTCAACAAAAGACAATTTGTCAATTATTTTAGATAATGTGGGAATTAATGAAATAGGTCTAAAATTTAGAGGTTCCTCAGGATCTCCACACTTAAAAATTGGTATAACTCTAGCTCTATTTAAACACTCTGAGAAATTTCCCATTTTGAAAGATATATTAATGGCTCCCACTACAGCATGAAGCAAAAGCTCCCACTAGATCATGAAGTAGGGTATCTGGTAACTCCTGGAAAACTCTTAATGATATATTGTCCCAATCAGATGAATTCGCATTTTTATTTTCAGACATTGTGTTTTTCAACTTAACAATATTTGTTTGGTGGAGAAGAAACACATCCTGTATAGAAATGTTTTGCAAATGTTCTGGAGCATTTTTAGCAGCAGTATCTCTTGCCAGCATTGTAGAAATTGAACAATAAAATTGATTTGTCATTGCATGTCACACCACCCTTTCTCTCCAACTCAACTCATTGATAATGTTCCACCTTTCTTTTTGTTTGTTTTTAGATTGATTTATTCACATAGAAAAATAATTTGTTTTGCTCTTTTAATATTGTCTTTATAAGCATGGTAATATGACATAAACCTCTCACTATGCAAACAGTATTTACGCATTTTGTGAAGTAAGTGCATATTATGTGCGGACACCTTAAGACCTCATGTAAAACATTACTTGTGGTTTCTTTTTTAAAAAAAAAAGCTTTATCAAATATTTTTACTAAATATAGGTGAAATGTGTTGACCAAATCATCAGAGATGAGATGAGATAAGAGGATAATGTTTAAGTTTTCTTCCTTACACAGATGAAAGAACTTACCATAATTATTGTGCTTTGTAAAAAACCTACCACGCTTTTTAAAAAATGAGTCCTGTTTAGATTTATATATACATTGCTCACTGCAGCCTCATGGTCTGACAATCCAGCCCTTGTAACAGATGGTACAACATTATCAGGAGTAATATTAGTACAAAAATTGTCAATAGTAAAAGCTATGTGGGGACATATAAATTAAATAATAAATAGTAATAATAATACATTTATTCATAAAAAATTAGTATTACAACTTACACATTGTTTTGACTAAATTCTACACATTTCTAGTGGATTTAACTAATTGTGTGAATGGCACCTAGATGCATGCGCTGATTTCTAATCAAGAGTTTTTATTGTACATAAAATAAAATTTACCGAAAAAGAAAATTATTTTCTATTGAGAATGAGTACATATACTAAGACATTAACCGAGGGGAAAACTGCTGATGTATTTTGGTATACAAGCCCCGAGTATTCCATGTAATCCAATGTATTCCATGTATTCCACCTGCATTTCATTGTTTTCCAATATATTCTAGGGTATTCCATGTACATACTCCAATGTATTCCATCATGTATTATGTGTATTCCGCATGAGATGAACGCAATGATATTTGCGGGACTGTTTTGACCTTGCCATGTAATAGTACTCTATTATTAATGTACTATAATGAGCTATTAGGTGAAGTATTGTATTTGCTAGAATTTTCCGAATATATAATTGGGATTTTTTAGGTTTTAGAGGTCCTAAAGGTGGGGTAAATGTTCTGTTTGAATCAAAAAATTGTAAGAGTCATTGGTGTAGATACTTCTTTTTTTAAATATAAAGAATATTAATACAAAATTTTGGGAAACTGCGAAATACATTAAATTATATTTTTGATTTTTGAATGAAAATGAAAAAAAAAAGTAAAAGATCTAATTTAAATGGCAA
This sequence comes from Kuschelorhynchus macadamiae, assembly GCA_030620095.1. NCBI lineage: Eukaryota > Metazoa > Arthropoda > Insecta > Coleoptera > Curculionidae > Kuschelorhynchus > Kuschelorhynchus macadamiae. Next base: position 11,598 of record JAUTXW010000365.1, read on the forward strand.
AAAGGGCCAAATTTGTTTAATTTTTTGTTTATGCGACAAAATGATGTATCTTAAGAAATTGTGCAAGTCATTGGCACAAATACCTGATTTTTTTTGGGTTAAATGTATTCTTTTTTCAATAATTTTAGTTGAAATGTGATATATTTACAAAATATTTTTTTTTTATTTCTATACAGTCTCCTGAATGTGATAAGGGAAAAAAATCTGCTGAAATCACCAATTTTTGTTTTATTTAATTTTCATATTCACTTTTTACTTCCCTCGTAAAAGATAAGTATTGTAATTGTGAAAAAATCATCCTCTGAGATATTTTCATACCTCTACGCTTCATGGTCCTTAGATGCTGAAAAACATTTTTTCTCAATTCCGTCGGTCCGTCTGTTCGCGGCGTAGCTAAAAAACTCCTTACCTGATTGACTTCAAATTTTGGTCAAAATTAAGGGTCACATGGGGATGAGCTGGTAGCATTTTGGTAAAAATCCAATATGGCAAAACAAAATGGGGGCATAGTGAAATGTTAAAAAAATTATTATTATAAAACTATTTATCGAATGGATCTCAAATTTTGCAAAAACATCAAGTATTATGTTAGAATCAACTGGTAACATTCTGGTAAGTATCCAAGATGGTGGACCAAAATGGGGGTCTATTAAAATATTTAAAAATTCAGCCTGAAAAACTGCTTAATGGTTTGATTTCAAATAACTAATTTTTGTATATGGCAAATACTAAAATTTTAGTACTGATTCAAGAATGGGGACCAAATAAAATGTTTGTAATGTTAAAAAAATCACCCTCTCAGGTTTTATGTCTGTCAGTTCTCGGCATACTTAAAGACTATTTACCCCATTTACTTCAAATTTTTATCAAAAATTAAGAGTCATATGGTGATGAACTGGTATTATTATACCTTATATTATGATAAAAATCCAATATGGCGAAACAAAATGGCGGCCTAGTGAAATCTTAAAAAAATAGTATTAAAAAACTACTTACTTATCCAATTTATCTCAAATTTTGTACAAACATCAAATTATTATGACAGAATCAACTAGTAAAATTCTGGTACGAATCCAAGATGGCGGAACAAAATTGCGGCTTAAATATTTAAAAACTCAGCCTGCAAAAACTGTTTAATGGTTTGACTTGAAATTGTATGCCATAACTAATTGTGGCATAGATATCAACTAGTAAAATTGTGGTACTAATGCAAGATGGCCGAGCAAAATGGAGGCCAAATAAAATGTTTGTAATTGTGAAAAAATCATCCTTTCAGGTTTTACATATCTTCACGTTTTAGCGTCACTAGACTAAAAAACATGTTTTAGTAATTTCGTCGGTTCGTCTGTCGGTTTGTCTGTTTGTCTGTCTGTCTGACAGTTAGCAACATAACTAAAATACTATTATACAATTGACTTCAAATTTTGACAAAAAAAAAATCGGTAAATTTCCGTTACCCAGAAATTTCCTCGTGAATTTTTTCTATTATTAGGAATAGTGAAGTGTGCTTCAATTTAGTTCAGTATATAGTCATTTAGTAACACATATATATACTGTCTTTTAAAATAATTTTATTTGTCACCATTTTATTAGATTATGTTGGATTTCCACCAATATTTTACCAGTTTCTACTTATGCCACACTTGATTTTTGGGCATATAAGTAGTTTTTTTATATTAACACACACCGCCGTTTAGTTACGTCATGTTGAATTGCTACCAGTTTATCCATCCCGATATCACATTTATATTTTCTGGAAAATTTAAAGTCAGTTGAATAAGATTTTTAATCACGTTGATTTTTTAAAAATTTTATTTGGCCACGTTTTGTTCTGCTATCTTCAATTCAACCACAAATTTACCAGTTTATCTCTATATCACACTTAATGTTTGCACAAAGTTTGAAATTAATATAATTAGTATTGTTTTCAGAATGATTTTTTAAATATGTTAAAAGACCACCTTTTTGTTTTGCTATTTTATATTCATACCTAAATGTTACCAGTTCATTCCTATATATCACTTGATTTTGGTGCAAAATTTGAGGTAAATTGGATAATTAGTTTTTTCAGTATTAATTTTTTTAACGTTTCACTAGGCCGCCATCTTATTCTCGCATATTGGATTTTTACCAAAATATTACCAGGTCATCCCCATATGACCCTTAATTTGAAGTCACTCTGATAAGTTGTTTTTAGTCTATGCTGTGAACTGATATACAGACAGACAAACCAACAGATGAACTGATGGAATTGATAAAACATATTTTTTGCCATCTGGGGTCCCTAAAACGTGAAGATATGTAAAACCTTAGAAGATGATATTTCACAATTACAAATATTACTCGTATATTAAGCTGCTATTTTTTTCCACGATCTTGAATTAGTACCACAGTTTTACTAGTTCATCTGTACACTACGATTATCTATGGCACACAATTTGAAATCAGTCCAATAAGTAGTTTTTCTGGCTGACTTTGTTTTGACGTATTGGATTTTTACCAAAATGTTACTAGGTCATGCCTATAAGTCCCTTAATTTTTGACGAAAATTTGAAGTCAAACGGGTAAATAGATTTTAAGCTATGCTGTGAACTGAGAGACAGACAGACAAACCGACAAACGTACCGACGGAATAGATAAAACATATTTTCTGGCATCTAAAACGTGAAAATATGTAAAACCCTCGGTAAAACCTTTCATTCGAATTTCGAAATCATTTTATTAAGTAGCTTTAAGGCCACCATCTTGACTGGCCAGTTGACTCCTACGTAACATTTGATTTTTGTGCAAACTTTGAGATAAACTGCATACATAGCTTTTTAATAATATTTTTTTAACTTTTTACTAGGCTGTCATTTTGTTTTGCCATATTCGATTTTTACCAAAATATTACCAGGTCATCCCCATATGACCCTTAATTTTTGAACAAAATCTGAAGTCATTCCGTCATTCAGACAGAGTTGATAAAACATACTTTTTGGTATCTAGGGACGCTAAAACATGAAGATGAATGTAAATCCTGATAGAGACATAAGTCGTATTTTAGTAATAATTTTTTAACATTTCACTAGGCCTCCATTTTGTTTTGGCAGATTGGATTTTTACCAAAATGTTACCAGGTCATCCCCATAAGAACCTTAATTTGTACTCAAAATTTTAAATCAGTAGCGTAAGTAGTTTTTAAGCTATGACGTGAAATGACAGACAGACAGACAAACTGACAGACTGACCGAAGGAATTGATAAAACATATTTTTTGGCATCTAGAGGCTCTAAAACTGGAATATGTGAAACCTGAAAGAGCGATTTTTCACGATTACAAATATTTTATTTAGCCGCCATTTTGTTCCACCATCTTGAATTAGTTACCACGGTTTTACTACTTCATGTGTATACCACTATTATTTATGGCACACAATTTGAATTAGGCACTTAAATAGTTTTTCGGGCTGAATTTTTAAATATTTTACTAAGCCGCCGTTTCGTTCCGCCACCTTGGACTCATACCAAAATCTTATCAGTTGATTCTACATGATACTTGGTTTTTGTGCAAAATTTGAGAAAAATTTGATAGGAAGGTTTTTAGTGATAATTTTTTTAACATTTCACTAGTCTGTCATTTTGTGTTGCCATATTGGACTTTTGCTAAAATATGACCAGGTCATCCTCATATGACCCTTAATTTTTGACCAAAATTTGAAGTCAATCGGGTAAGCAGTTTTTTGGCTATGCCGCGAACAGACAGACAGACCGACGGAATTAAGAAAACATGTTTTTCAGTATCTAGGGACCCTGAAACGTAAAGATCTGAAAAATCTCGGAGGGTGATTTATTTATGATTACAGTAAAATACTTTCCTTTTATGAGGGAAGTAAAAAAAGATTTTGAATAAAATCTACATGATGTATTCCATCATGTTTTCCATGTATTCCACCATGTTTTCCAGGTATTCTGTATGTTCCATCATGATTTCCATGTATTCCATCATGTATACTGTTAATTTAGTATATTTTACCTGTATTCCAATGCAACTATATATTTTCGTGTGCACATTTTCGCTAGCGGTTTCCCCCTCGACCTTAACCTAACCTTAATTAACTAAATACTAAAGATATTTAAGTTATGTATTTTATATGCTTTAAAAAATATATCAGTTTTTCTTACTGTAAAAATATTGCAAAGTTTACTTAGTTATTTACAATATATTTTTTGGCCTGCTTATTAAAGATCTTAATTGTATTAATACATTTTATATTATTTGGCAAGAAATTATAAAGCTTTGGCACTAGGTAAGTAATATGTTTTTACTGATTAGTTGTACTATTGTGAGGTATGATTAAGTGTTTATTTACATTGGTTCTAGTTTCATGTTGATGGTTTACTAATGTTTGTATTGTTTCATTTTTATGAGTACCGTAAACTTGGGTGACTTTGGTCCACTTTTCAACTTTGAACGCTTGTAACTAATATCGGGGTCAACATATTTTCTAGCTCTTCGTCTTATTTTACAGGTCTATAATAACACTTTTAATGCTTAGAGTTACAGTTAGTTCCAGTCTTACGAAATATATATTTTTTTTTTAAATATTGGTGGCCAAAGTCGGAAGGCTAAGTCGGGTCACTTTGACCAGACTATATATTACCATGAAACTACAAAGACAAACAGTTATATGAATGACTTTGGCCACCAAAAAAATATTTCTCTTTAGTTTTGTATATTTTGCATAAAAAAACAACTAAAATATATTAAAAAAACTTATTTTATTTAACAAATCAAAACATAGCGCAAATTTATTCGCAAAAAATAAACTACAGTTCTGTGTGATACAAAGAGAATAAAGTAATTATGAATTAAACATGGTGTTACAGATGAACAAAATATTAAACATATTTTTCAATTTCTGGGATTTTGAAAAAGCCTCTTTTAGATGGGGTCGGTGTGTTAATCACCTGCAAAATGTCATCTTTTCCATACCAGAGAAAATCATCCTTTGTTGGTCATTTCCACTGAGAGATTCCACTTGAGGTGAGAGATTTTATTTTATATTCGTTTGTCTGTACATTTATTTCCAAAACTTGACCAGGATATATTCTTTTTTCATAAAAAAACAGAACGAATTTACCAATTTTAATTGCTTGGTCTTCACCATGACTATCTTTCGTTTCGAAATCACTTTCATCGGAACGGTTTGGATCTTCATTTTCTTCAGAGTGGATAGAAATGTCCAATGAAGATTCAGAGTCGCTGGAAATCCTCTCGTTTCTCTTCTCTTGGAAGTTTTTTTCTTGAATTCCGCTAGGGCCAGCTTCTGGGTCTCTGTGAATGTCTATGGTTGAAATACCCATCCCTGCCTTCACGTTAACTTTTTTTTCCTTGATGTTTTGACTTCATAATTTGAAAACCTTCTCTCTTCTAAAAGATCAATCACGGAAGCACTGACGTTAAGTTGTATAGTGGGATCGAGATTATTGTTGGTTGGTATTCGATCTAAAACTTTGGCCCTGTTTAGAGGAAAAATTCCTGCTTTTTCGAATCCACTTTTTAGATTGTTTTGTCGAGATTCTAATAAATGTTCTGTTAGTGACTTCAGAACTCGAGGAAAATGGGATTTAGGTACGGTATTATTTGCTCCAGTCAGTTTATACTTGGTGATAAGTTGTCGCCATTTTATTTTTAATGGCCGAAAGTACGCAATATCTAGTGGCTGCGTAAGATGTGTCGTGTTCGGTGGTATGCAAATAAACTTTATGTCATGCTGAGAACAAAGATCCAAACATGCACGCTTAAATGCGATGCAAGATTATCCCCAATCATAATTTTGGTTCCTTCTAAGCATCTCAAAGCAGGTAAAAGAAAAAATTCGAACCAGTCCTCGAATATAGCGCCCTCAAACCATCCACTTTTTGTACGGTTGTAATGAGTCCCAGCAGGTCCACCTTCCATCCAAGTATCATACAAATTTGTAGCCTCATACACTACGTATGGGGGTAAAACTTCACCACATGCATTTCCACAAAACATTACACTAGTAGATTGTTTAGACCAATTTAATATTCTTTCTGGGTATTTGCAACCCCGTTTGGTGATGACTTTTTTGTTACCGGGGTCATCTGACAAATTTGTCTCATCATAATTCCATATATTTTGTGGTGGAATTCCGTGCAATTCTTTTTCTAAGTTATCAAAATACGAATTTATTATTTCAGGAGAAATAGCAGCTCTAACGGTTTTTATATTTGCAGCAAACCTTTGTTGACAGAGTTGGGTGCCTTTTTAAAAAAAGCCTCACCCATTCAGGTCCTGGAAGATTATCTTGAAATTGTCTCGTAACTACACCCTTTCGATCCAAATAACCTTTGACGATTCTTTTCAAATCTAGTGCATCAACAGGGAAACCATATGTAGATGTTAATATAATGTGTGCCTCAATTTTATTTTCTTCCTCCATGGATAAAACCATCTGCCCACCAGCAGTTTTTTTATGTAAACCTTTGATCTTGTTCTGCAGTGTAGCACGTGGTACTTTGTACCTTTCAGAAGCTCTTCTTTGAGATATTGCTCCTTCGTTAATCAGTCGAACAGCCTCCTCTAAATTCGCCTTGCTATAATTCACGTAATTTGTGCTCCCTGCAACTCTTTTATATCGGCCCATTTTCGTAAACTATTCCCCAAATTAGTAAATGAAATAGGCAACGTTCACATAAGATAACAAACACTCAAAACTCACATAACAGAAGAAACTAAAAAGCGTTCAGCATAAACAGCGCGAAAACAAGTAAACAATGCGTCGAAACACGACAGATATGACAGAATGTTAAAAAATAAATCGATTTTACAGATATCTCCCGTGGCCAAAGTCAGGCACCAATCTGTCAAAAAGGTATTGGGCGACTTTGGCCATCCTCTACCGTAGGTACTGATAACTAAATTATTGCAGCTATTAGGTTACAAGATTCCTTAATGTTCGTTAATGTCATGTTTTGAGCGCGACCTCATAGGTGGCACCAGGTAACTCGATATGAATAAAGTTTTTAAGGATAGTAAAATTAGTATTTTCAAGAGCGTTTTTTTTTACGCTGTAACTAAAAAGTAGAAAAGTTATTTTGCAAATATGACTAACCTTTATATTTACTAAAGTGTACAGAATCATAAAAAAAATGAACTTGCAAATATTTTATGTTTTAATGCACATCTACATTATAATAATAAATTTTGAAGAAGGCCAAAGCCACCATTGCTGGCCAAAGCCACCCAAGTTTACGGTATATGGACACACGGAAAATATATACAAACAACCTATATTAATGAAATAAAGTTATATTAACTTAGTCATTATTGTTATGTTTGTGTAGTTTTTTACCTGTTATGGTAATTTTACCTTTTTTATCCTGATTACCTACTTTTAAATAGTGGCTTTTAATTACTTTAATACTTTTGATTTGTCTATCAAAATGTATTTTTTTCCTGAGATTAATAATAATAATAATAATATTTATTTGCCAGATATCTTTACAATAATCTTAACTTTAACTATAGAAATAGAAATTCTAATAACATAAGACATAAGACAAAATGGAGGCTGAAAACAATTTGGAAACGATTCTAGTTCAGCCCATCATATTTTCCATGTAAAGATGAACTCATAAACTACATGCCTGCAATAAAAGTCATCGAATCAGATATAGCATACGCAAATTAGTTGGTATAAATAAAAATCATGTCAAGGTCGCGGGGTGCTCGCTTCCAAATAAAAAGGATTTCTTTATATCAAGATTTAAAAGCTGAAACTGTTAGATGTTTAAGAATATCGGGAATTCCATTATAAATCGCATAAACATTATAGAAAAATGATCTCCGATAATATGCAGTCCGGTGTGGTGGAGGGGAGATATAGCCGCGGTATCTTAAATGAAGGGTATGGACATCAGTTCTATAGCAAATTTTACTTGTTAAATATGGGGACAATCAAAAGTTATAATCATATGAAATAAAGTAGCCGCATGTAACTTCCTCCGGTTCTCTAAAGATAGCCATTTTGTCTCTCGTAACCTGTATGAAACTGCCTCTCTGTTACTAATTCCATAAATAAATCTCAGACAAGCCAAGAACCATAAACAACATCAGCAAAATTAAAATGACTGAGCACCAAAGAATCAGTTGTATTTGTTGAGATTTTGTCAAAATATGTCTGTGAGGGAATAATTTTTTCAAGTTTGCATAAGCTGTTTGTATGCATTTATTTAAATGTGGTTTGAATCTTAATTCTGTGTCAAAATGCAAACCTAAGTTTCGAAAAGGTTTGAAATTTCATCTGAACCTATCTTTATTTTAAGATTGTTTTTTTTTAAGTTTTCTTTACTTTTACCAAATATCAAGAGAGTGTTACAAGAAAATTTTATAATTCGACTGACACTATATTAACGGGTACTAATAAAATTAAAGTATGGTGTGACTCGAATCTCTTGTCACTGAATTTGACAAAGACCAACATTGTTTGTTTTAGATGTTGTTTGGAAGGATTGGTACTTGATATAATGCTCCTTTGGCTAGAAAACATAGTTCAACTAGGTAGTATAGTTGGAAAATCAATATATTATGCCCTTATTGAATTGAGGCTTAAATATGGGATTTGTTTCTGGGGAGTAGCTAGCAGCTATTTAATTAATATGCTGTTCGTTATTCAAAAAAGAGCAGTAAGATATATATGCAAGGCAAAAACCCATGATTTATGTAAACCACTTTTTACAAACTAAAATATTAACCATTGTTAAATTTAAATTCAAATATTTTATTGCCATTCAGGTTACAAGAACATTGGGTCGCCAAAGAATAGTATATATATATATATATATATATATATATATATATATATATATATATATATAGTTAACAAAAAAAAGTAAGTAGTAAAATTAGGACAAATTAAATAACTAAATATAAAAAATATATATATATAAAGCAAGAGAAAAATACATTCATACATATACATACCCAAGCTCACATAACATACATACATACATACACATATACATACTTTCATTTTTGGCAATAGAGGCACTGATAATTATTATAATTTATATGTTCGGGATTTTGATGTTTAAAATAATCATCTACTGAATAAAAGGGATGTGTTTTAAAAAATAGTTTTATTTCTTTTTTAAATCTGGTGTACGGTCTGACAAACTTGACAGATTCTGGAAGCAAATTGAATACTTTGATTCCCATATAATAGGGTCTGCTCTCGTAGAGCGTAACCAAGTGTCTTGGGGTATTGAGATAATGTCAGAATTTTTACTTTTATATTGATCCTTATTTTTATAAACAAAGCAACAAATACTATATAAATAAATAGAATATACAGTCATTATTCTTAACCTATGAAAAAGTGGTGCGCAGCTGACAAGATAACCTGCATTACAAATTGTTCTTATTATTCTTTTCTGCAGTACAAATACTCGAGATGCAGTTTGCAGATTAGTGCCCCAGAAGATGATCCCATATAACATAGAAGAGTGGACATATGCATAATAAAATAAAATTATAGAGTGTTCACTAACTACACCCCTCAGGTTATAAGTGACATAATTTGCAGATGAAATTTTTTTACATAGAACTTCACCGTGATAGTGGTAATTTAATCTTTCATCGAGATTGAGGCCAAGAAATTTTAAAGTTTGCACCTTATTTATGATTTTTTCTTTAATTTGTATTAAAGGTTGCTGATCAGTAGTTTTGTTGTTTCTATTTTGAAATTTTATAAAATTCGTTTTTGAAGCATTAAGTAGAAGCAGGTTTTGCTCACACCAATTCTGCATGCTTTCTGCAGGATGGTTTCCTGTTTTGACTGTTATCCTTGCTGGATACTACAACTGAAGTGTCATCCGCAAACTGTACCACAGACACATTTGTCCCGCCAGAACCTAATCCCAAATCATTGCAGAAAACCAGGAATAAAAGTGGCGAGAGAAGAGATACCTGTGGAGCCCCTGTGGTAGTATCAATAAAATTTGACTGATAAATGTGATTTATTATATGATTATTTATACCCTTTATTCGCACAGCTTGTGTGCGATCCTGAAGGAATGATTTAATCCATTGTAAACTTGTTCCCCTGACACCTGCTTTCTCCAGTGTATGAAACAAAATTTCATGATTCATTAAATTGAATGCTTTGCTAAGATCAAAATAAATTCCCAAGGCAGTCTTACCAGAGTCCAGAGACTCCATTACAGGCATTATATGGCTATAAAGAGCTGTCTGGGTGGATTTATTCTGAAGAAATACATGTTGAGAGGAATTAAAAAATGATATTTTATGGACAAAAGGAAGCAGGCTCAGATAGAATGCCTTTTCAAATATTTTTGAAAAAACTGAAGGAATGGCCACAGGTCTGTAATTCTCCAAGTCCTGCATCCTTTTTGGTGCAGGGGTATAACTTTGCTTTTCTTTAAAATTTTGGGAAATTGGCCCTTCGTGAAAGAATTATTTATTATATACTTAAGAGGTTTGCATAATAGGTGAGATACATTTTTTAAAACATTGCATGGGGCCTCATCTAAACCTGTTGAGTTCTTAGAGGAAATTTGGTTTATTATATTAGTTATTTCGTGGTCATCCACTGGAGTGATAAAAAAAGAATTGCCATTTATAGATTTAGACCCATGATGGTCTCCCAAATGGATCCCATCCCCCAAAAGAGGACTTTGACTAAAACAAACATTAAACATGTTACAAATATTGTCAATGTCAGTGACTATTTCACCATCACAATTTATTTCGTAGATATTTGCATGTTCGTTTTTCGTCCCTGATAACTGTTTTAAAATGCTCCATACACTTTTAGTTGTATTACGTGATTCCAAAATTGTACTATCATAATAATTGCCTGTGTTGTCTGACAATAGATTTTTATATTCTGCCAACCTATTTTTATATCTGATTTTATACATTTTAGAAACTGTCAGTATGGTATATGCTAACAGAGATAAATTTACAGTCCCAAATCCTAGATATGTAACTCGCCACCATCTCAATCTACATTTACCTATTCCTACGTCAAGCTTAGGGAAAAAATCTTTCACTTATGAGGGTATGAAGATGTATAATTCTCTTCCCAGTAATATTAAGGAACAAACCACTCTAAAACTATTTAAAAAGCAAGTTCGGAAAATTCTGGTTGACAAGGCTTATTATAGTCTGACAGAATTTTATAGTGACATGGTGTGATACTGTTAGTATTGACATTTTTTTTGGATTTTTAATAGGTTGCTGTTGTTTTTTTTTATTTAAATTTTATAATCTATTTCTAATACTTCTTATTTTTTGTTTATAATTTCCATTTTTGCTTTTGCTTCTAGTTTTAAATTCTAATTATCCCACTCCAATTTTATATACGTACTTACAATCAATCTCTTTTTTAATTTTTTACTTTATACTTTTAAATTATATCTTGTCCTGACTGAATTCTCAAAATTTTTAATTTAATCCATGAAACAATGAAACAATGAATTTATTGATGCTATACATACATAAGATGTTTACATACGTCACAATGTGTTTAGGTACATTTATTTCACAATAAAATTTCAGGTAGATACTACAAATAAAACAGTGATTATATATCAGCAAAATCGTTTTGAAAATATTCCTCAAGGGAGAAAAAACATTTGGTTACCAAGTATTTCTTTAAATATTTTTGATGGCAGTTCTCTAATGTGTAACGGCAATTTGTTAAACATTTTTGGCCCGTAGAAAGTTATCTCAGTCTTGACCCTATGAACCCTGTGGTATTCAGTGTAAATGTTGTCTCTGTTACGTGTTGAATGATGATGAACCTCTGCATGTTTGATGTAACTTCCCACATTTTCCTTTACATACAGTAGACATTGGTATATATACAAACTATAAACCGTTAATATTTTAAATTCAGGAAGCAAATGCTTACATTCATCCCTGTAACTCAGTTTACCCATCACTCTGATGGCTCGTCTTTGCAGACCGAAAATTCTACTTATATTTGGGGCATGGCCCCAAGCCAATAGAGCATAATTTATTCTAGATTCAATGCAAGCGTAATAAACAGAGAGGAGTACCTGTCTGGACACTACATCCACAAGCCCCCTCAAAGCATAAATACCTGATGAAATTTTCTTTGCTACCACACCAATGTGTTCATTCCAAGTTAGTTTTGGGTCAATTTGTACACCCAGGAAATGTATTGAACCACTCATCTCCAGACCCTGCAGGACCCTTAGAGCGAAAAAAAGGAGCTCGGTCGTAGTGCTATTCAGGCTGAGTTGGTTGCTGTGAAACGACTCAGTGACCCTTCCCCGCGTCTCCCCCACACCTGCCTGCAAAGCGCCCAAGTCCTTACCCCTCCTGAGCACAGTAGTGTCATCCGCGAAGAGCACGAACTCGGCGCTAGGATCGCTAACCCCCAGATCATTTATGTAGATCAGGAAAAGCAACGGTCCCAGCACCGAACCCTGTGGGACACCAAACTCAACGTTCTGCAAAGATGACATACTGCTGTTTGAGTCTACGTATTGTTTTCTGTGCTGCAGGTAGGACGATAAGAGGCTGACTGCCTTAGGGACAAAATTATAGGTCTTGAGTTTATTTACAAGCAGGTGGGAAGAGACAATCAAAAGCTTTTGTTAGGTCTCAAAACAAAGCCGCAATATAGTCACCCTCACTAAAACCTTCATTTATGATTTCGATTAATTTATTTATTGCCATCACTGTTGATTTTCCAGTTCTGAAACCAAATTGTCGAACATTGAATAGGTTGTATGTTTCAAAAAAGGATGCAATCTGGTTTTTTAATGCTTTTTCAAACACCCTGGACAATATAGGGACTATCGAAATAGGCCTATAATTGTTTATTTCATCAGTTGGTCCTTTTTTATGGATTAGAATAACGCTGGATATTTTAAGAACATCAGGATAAATTCCGTCGTTAATGCAAAATTTTAATAATTTTGTTAGCGGGCTGATAATTTCATTTAAAATTACTCTAAGAATTTTACAATTGATACCAAAATAATCACAGCTTGGTGTATTTTTTAAACCTCTTATGATGTCCCTAATTTGTATTTGGGAAAGCTCAGAAAATTTAAAAGACCCATCAGAATTTTGAAAGTGTGTGTTTTTATAAAGTTCAGGGTATTTACCTGATGTGTCAAAATTGGGTATATTACTTAGCAGTTGTCTGGGAATGTTTATGAAAAAGTCATTAAACTGATCCGGCAGTATGTTAGACTCATTTATTGGTTTTTTGGAGCCAACATTGGAATTACATCTAACCACATCCCAAATTGCTTTGGGGTTTCCTTGATGGTTTTTGATGTAATTGTCGTTGGATACTGTTTTTGCCCTTATGAGTTCTCCCCTGTAATACCTTGCATAGTCCTTTGCGATCTGTGAATTTGCAAGTGATTTAGTGGTTCTTGCTACGTCCCTCAAGAAATTAAGTGTTTCACGTTTTTGTTTAAGGTCCTCGTTAAACCATGATATTACTGGTTTGTTCTTTACATGTTTAAAGATTTTTGGTGGAAATGCTGAGTCAACACAATTTTTTATAAACATAATAAACAATATAAATTTATCTTCAGTATTAATTTCCTTCACAGCTATAAACTCCCAGTCAATTTCCCTCACTAAGTGAACCAAATCATTTTTTTGTGTGATCGGCCTACAGTTGGTACCTAACTTATTATTTTCTGTCTTCCGAGTCACAAACTCTATGGCCACTCCTAGATGATCAGAGAAGCCAACATCAGTCACGTATGCTCTGTGTTCGTCAATATTTGCAAAGATATTGTCCAAGCATGACTCTCCCCTTGTACTACTGTTAATAAGGACAGATAAAGCGTATGAGTGTATCAGATCTTTTACCCCTATAACTTTTGTGCTCTCGACACCAAAATCCAAGTTAAACTCCCCAGTTATAATGATTTGATATTTTAATTTCCCAATTCTATCCATTATACATTTAAACACATCTATAAATATAGAAAAACAACCCGATGGGGGCCTATAAAAAGTGATAACAATTATTTTTAATTTATTTATTTATTTATTTATTTATTTATTTATTTTATTCACCATAGCGGTACCATTACATACATAGGTTTCGTCGAACAATAATATAAATGTTAAAACAATTTAAAATAAAGTGTAAAGATAAAATAGTAAAATACAATGTTAATATAAACTTAAAATTATTATAGAGCTCCAACCGCCAGGGTTGAGTCAGCTAAAGCTGATTCTACATTCAAAAAACTCTTGCAGGGAATAAAAACTGTGTTTCAATAAGATCTCCTTGATTTGCTTCCTAAATATGTGTATGTTTTTTAACTCTTTTAGTCTAGTTGGCAGATGATTATAAATTTTGATTGGTTGTATATAACTACTATTTGCTGTATGTGTCTTCGTATGCTGTGGCAGACGAACAGTGTCTACTGATGTCAATGAGTGAATCTGAGATTCATCACTTGTAGTTTTGTAAAGTCCAATATTTCTTTTAATATAAATGGAACATTGCAATATATAAATAGAGATAACAGTCAAAATTCCCAATTCCTTAAATAACTCCCTACATGAGAAATTTGATTTCTTGAACATAATTGTCCTTATGACTTTTTTCTGGTGTATTAAGACCTCACCCATTCTTCTCGAGTTTCCCCATGCGACAATGCCATATGTCAGCAGAAAACCAACATTCGCATGATAGTATGAAAGTAGGACACTTCTATTTACATTACTCCTTAATTTCCATAAGGCGAATGAGAAGGTACTCATTTTCTTTAAAACACAATTTATCTGTTCATCCCATGATAACCCCGAGTCCATCCTTATTCCAAGGAACTTAATTGTTTGTGACTGTTTGATCGAGTGGTTTTCTGATTGAACCAGAATTGAGTAATTAGTTGGTCTATAGGAAAAGAGAATGCATTCCGTCTTAGCAGAATTCAGGGGTAGCAGATTTGATTCACTAGATGATTGAATTTTTTTAGTATAGTTGGAAGCTTTGACACTTAACAACTTCTCAGTTTTCTCCGCAACAACAAGAGACACATCATCAGCAAAGAGTGACAGACAATCCCCCTCAGTCAAATTAATATTCTTAATGCTATCAATAAAGATCAGAAAAAGAAGTGGCCCAAGGACACTACCCTGGGGCACTCCCCTCTCTATCTCCCGCTGGTCAGAGCTTACCTCCCCCTTCTCTGTTCGCAACACTACTTTTTGTTTTCTGTCTTTTAAGTATGACAATAACCACATGAATGGCTGACCCCTCACCCCCAATGCAAGAAGTTTTTCCCCTAAAATATCATGGTCCACTCTTTCAAAAGCTCTTGAGTAATCAAAATACAAACCCATAACTAAATGTCTTTCTTCCAAGCCTTTTAAAATACAATTAACTGAAGCAACAATTGCATCTTGTGTTGATCGACCCTTTCGAAACCCATATTGGGCATTAAAAAGTAGGTTATTCTTATTTAGAAACTTAATAAGTCTTGTATGGAAAGCCTTTTCGTAAATCTTTGCAAATGCTGGCAGGAGAGATATGGCCCTATAGTTTTCGATCTTTTCCTTTTCACCTTTTTTGTGGATCGGTTTAACAATTGAAAGTTTTAGGCTTGCAGGAAAGCAACCCTCATTAAATGACTCACTGATCAGGTAAGTAAGGATTGGTGCAATATAATCAGAAATATTCCCAAGCAGGGAACATGGTATTCCATCATGACCAGAAGAATCCTTAACAGATATTTCATTAATCATGAGTCTAATCTCAGAAACAGTCACTGGGGACAGATACATTGAATAGGTAGGAGTTACTGAATAAGAACCATCAACAATAGAACCTGAATAATTTGGTTCTAAAGAATCCAAGAAATAATTATTAAAATTATCAGCCGCATCTTTGTGTTTTATTTCATTGCCTACAGTATCAAGAAATACTCCAGGATATGAGGGTTTTATGTTATGATTAATTTCATTTTTTATTATATGCCAACATGTTTTAGTTTTATTATTACTTTTATTATATAAACCTTCATTATAAGAATATTTACAGTTTATTATGTTTTTTTTATGTTGCTTTAATCTAAGTTTATAATGGTCTATGGTTTTGGTGTCACCACTTTGCTTACTTAATCTAAAAAGTTCACGAAGGTATTTGCCCTCATCTATAATATCTTGAGTAGCCCACTTATTTTTTATTATTTGAGAACAAGATTTCTTTAGTTCTAACGGAAAAGCCTTTGCTACTATGTCAAGGAATAAATTTGAAAAGATGTCAAATTTTTCACTCGCATCTGTACCCCCAAAGACTAGATTCCAGGATTGAGACTGAATTTGCCTTATAAACGTTATTAAACTAGCTTCATTTTTAAAGTTTCTAATATATTTGAAGTCCTTTGAGATTTTACTATTGTTTGTTTCACAAAAAGGAAAACTTATAATTTGCATTAAATGGTCTGAAAATCCAGTCTCTAGATCCCTGGCCTCTGATGTCTTTACATCTAAATTGCTAAATATGTTGTCAATAATAGTTCCCTTACCTTTATTACTAATTCTGCTAAAGCTATTTATACATGATCTTATACCAAATCTTGACAAATTGTTTGTAATTTCTCGTGCATCCTTATTAAAAACATTTACATCAAAGTTTACATTGAAATCGCCACATAAAATTATTGGTCGGGATCTATTATTTAATACATCCAGGATGTGATTAAAATAAATATGAAAATCATATAAATTGGCAGTTGGAGCTCTGTAGAGACAAGTAACTAACACACATTTATCATTAAAAAACAATTCAGTCGACGCGAATTCACATATAAAATCATTCTTTTCCAAGTTTATTTTTACTTCTCTATATTGTATGTCCTTTCTTAAGTAAATGGCAACTCCACCTCCTCTCGAATCCAAGCGACATGAGTAGTTTGCTAGATTATATTGGCCTATATTTAGAATCTTAATCTCTTCTTCTGAACACCATGTTTCCGTAATGCAGACTATTTCAGGTAGATATAATGACTCTAGCAGCACTTGCAAGTCATTTGTTTTATTTCTTATGCTCCTTATATTAAGATTACAGATTTTTAAGACAATATTTTTTGATGCAGATCCGCCTGTTCTTTCTAGTGTGGCGCTATCTTTGGTTTCATAAAAAACCTTGATACTAATGCACCATTTGGCCATATGTCACGCTTCCATGCCTCTTTGAAGTTATTTTGTTTTATAGTTACCTTCATTGATTTATACAAATTTGGTCTCTTTGATTCATGGTTTTCGCAGATTACCTCTGGGAATTTTACAGCAAGTAATTTTCTGAGGTCTTCAGGTTTAGTTTCAGGACTTAATCTTGTTACATGTAGTGAAATAAATTTAGGTACTGTTTGAATGTCCCCCATGTCAGAGTTTCCGCCCACAACAAACCTTCGATTGTGTCTTTGTTTGGGTTTTTTCCAACCTTCATTATCTTTTTCACCATTTGATAGATCTTGAATTTCCTGTATTTTTTGGATGGTTTGTGCTTCCATAATCGCTGAATTTACTTGTGAAGGCGTAAAAGTATTGTTTTGTGTTTGAGTTAATTTAGAATTCTGATTGACGTTTTTGCTGCTGTCAATTTGCGACCCTAGGGACTTTTTTCTCGTACGGTTTGCAGAACTTGTAGCAACCACTTTTGCAAAAGATACGGTGTGATTTGGTGGATCACTGTTGGTAACACTGAAGTTTCTATCACGGACGCCTTGTCCGTGATCGTTTAATTTATCCGTCGTAGCCGGTTTATCCTTATCGATGTTTTGGCCTGGCGGAGCATTATGCACTGCCTTTGATAATTTTTTTTGTTCCAACAAGGAAATTGTTTGATGTAAAAGCACTTCTTTCGCCTTTAGTTCGTAAATGATATTATCTTTGCTCACCAGAAGTGCCTCTTTGGCTGCAATCATATCTTTGTAGACCTCAATTTTAATAAATTTGTCCGATGTAAACATAACCTCACTTGATTTACTTCCACAACATTTTACTAAATTTTCTTTTCCTAGCGCAATAAGACCCGGGATTCTTAACGCACAAGATGTATGAAATACTTCTTTACAAGATTCACACTTGGCAATAGAATTTACTACACTTTTTTTGCAATACTTGCATAAAACTTTATCGTCAGCCGATTGTTGTTTGTCATCGCCCGCCATATTTATTAAATTATTTATCACACTGAATACCACAGACCTCACAGTTCATCTCAACTGAGAGATCACTTAAATCGTTTCTTGCAACAATTGAGATTGACAATGATTTATATACTGAATTGTTCGTCTTAAATATTGTATACATTGTATTTGTTTTGTAGCCAATAGTTTTTATATACTGTTTTTTTACAATATAAAATGGTTTTTACAGATAAAGTTGTCTGTTTTATAGTTTTTTTATATTTTTTATGTTTTATAGTTTTTTTATATTTTTTATGTTTTATTTTTATTTTTAACTTATATATAACTCATGCTTCGATAAAACTTTCTGTAGTTTTTCGATAATAAAGCTTATTTTGACTTTGACTCAGGTCATCATTAATTTTGTCTTGAACTATGTTTATCTCATTTGAGAAAAAAGACATATACAATTGGATATCATCAGCATCAAGGTGGACTTTGCTATAATTTAAACAGGTTGTAATATTGCATGTATAAATACAAAATAACAATGGTCCTAGAATCGAACCTTGTGGCAGGCCACAGTTTTGAATTCATACAGATACTGCAGTCTAGTAGTTGAATAGCTGCGCGTAAGTGGAACGGCACATTTGCAAAATCCAAAGGAATGCATAATTGAAATTACTAAATCGTGGTTTATTCGATCGAAGGCCTTGCTATAATCTAGTAATATCAGGGCGGTTGACTTACCACTATCAACAGCTTCTATATCATCAGTTAAATGTAAGAGTGCAGTAGTACAACTAAATCTCCATCTAAATCCCGATTGACATATGGGCAAAATATTGTAAAGTTTTAAGTGTGCTTTTATTTGATAATTTAATATTTTTTCTATCACTTTAGACAAAACAGGTAAGATGCTTATTGGCCTTAGATCGTTATAAGTGTCCGCGTTCTAACAAGCGTTTTTATTTCTAGTAGACTATCCCTAACGATGTCTCATTATGCTTTAAATCTTCTAAATTTCTTCTTTTTGCTGATGACCTAAAACTTTTTAACACCGTTACAAATCAGAATAACTGCATGTCTCTTCAAGAGGACCTTAACAAGTTTGTGGAATGATCCTTTAAGAATGGCACGGAACTTAACACATCTAAATGTAATTTAATGAGGTTCTCAAAATTGCGTCATAATATTTATTTATTTAATTATTTCGCTTTATGCCAAATGATCTAAATAGATATGACAATGTCAAGTGTAAAAATCAAAGATAACATAAGACATTTTTAAAACAATATTAAGATTGGACTAACTAACAGAAAACAATTATTGCAAAATTGAAAAGTAATTTCTAACATTATAATAACTTTTTTCAAGACGATAACTCTTTTTGCTTTTCTTAAATTTTTTATAAGAAGTTATTTCTCTTAGGCTTGCTGGTAGTTGGTTGTACATATTCCCACAAAAACAGTAAGGACTTCTTTGGAAAGTGCTAGTCCTATATGGCGGTATATAAATGTTTGTAGAGTTTCTTGTACCATAATTATGTAGTACTAGATGATGAGAAAATCTGGTGAATTGTTTTAACGAATAATACCGAGTGTAAAATTAGAATACATGGAAGAGGGAGAATTTTAATCTAGTCTAATGGACTTAATGAGAAAATTTTTCTAATTATTCTTTTTTGTAATATAAAAATTCTGTTTAAATCTGTTGATTGGCCCCAGTAAATAATACCATAGCTTAGATGACTATATGCTAGTGCGTAATAGGTATTTAAAAGTAGTTTTATTTCTAAAGTGTTTTAGATTTCTTATTGCAAAGTAGGCAGTATTTAACTTACTTGCAACATGGTTCATCTGGTTGCACCATGTTATGTGTGGATCTAGATGTAATCCTAGAAATTTAAAATTACCAATCCTATTTACATGTTTGCAGTTTAATAACAAATTTGGGACTCGAGGCATATCTTTTCTTATACAAAATGTCATAAAGCAGGTTTTGGATTCGTTGGCAATGAGGCAATTTTTCTTACACCATAAAGCAAATTTTTCCAAAATTATATTGGAATTATTTTCCAATTTCTCGAAATTATTATCAGAAATTGCTATAGTGCAGTCATCTGCATAGAGAATATTCTATTTTTTGATAGTGACAGAGGCAAGAAATTTTCCAGATCATTTATAAAAAGCGTAAATTGTAGAGGTGAAATAATGCTTCCCTGAGGTACACCACAGTTTATATTATGTCCAGTAGAGATAACATCCCCAATCTTAACATTTATCTTACGTTCCTCCAAATGAGACACTAACCATTTGTTGATATCTCCCCTTATTCCCAATGCATATAATTTCTTCTGTAAAAAGGAGCTATTTAAGCAGTCAAAAGCTCGAGTTAAATCAAAGAAGATGGCAAGAACGTAGTTTGATGTGTCTAAGCCCTCATAAACAAAATTTAATAGCTCAAAAGCAGCTGTAGAACTGGAGCAATCTTTTCTAAAACCGTGTTGTTTGTTACTTATTAATTTTTCTGCGTTTAAGAAGTTTTCTATCTTGCATAAAACTACTTTTTCAAAAAGTTTAGAAAAAGTAGGCAGGCCCGTAATAGATCGATAGTTTTCGATTTTTTCCCTGTCATCCTTTTTATAAAGTGGAATAACTTCTCCTACCTTCAACTCACGAGGGAATATACCTTTTTCGAGGGATAAATTAAAGATATAGCATAATGGGTGTTTAATATAATCCCATATTTTTTCTCATGCCATAACTGGGATGTCGTTTTTACCAGAAAATTGTGCCAAAAATAAGTCCATGATTCATTAACATCTTTAGTATTATATAGATAACTAAGGTCTGTTCTAGATAAGTGATAATTAAGGTGAAAGATATTTTGAGAATCAAAGAACTTTTTAAAAAAATATAAATTGGAAAATGAGGGCTTGTTCAGAGGGGCATTCAAATGAAATTTTATTCTTTGTGCCATATGATCTGCAATGTTCACTTCAAAGTTGATTGCATTAAAGTTTGGGTGATTTGCAATTACATAATCTAATGCTGAGGGGGTCTGATTCGAAATTACTCTAGTTGGTTCAACCGGGAGAAAAAAAAAATTTTCCAGCAAGACGAAAAGAACAGATTTTTCTGGTGATTCAATTAAATTATTAATATTAAAATGGCCACAAATTAAAATATATTGATTTTGTGACATCACATGACATAGTGTTGAGTTTAATGCTGAATTAAATGTCTTAAAATTTTTATTAGGAGCTGCACTGCTCTTTGAACGATAACTAGTTAAAAGAGCCATCTTTGTATTATCTAATTTAAAGCTGAGACCTACACATTCGAATACAAATTCAATACAAAACTGTGATAAATTTATAGGCTTGTAAGTACTGTTTTTACTATAGATAGCAACACCTCCATGAATGTGATCTCTTCTTGAGAAATTTGCTGGTAGCTGGTAACCTGGAATGGTGGTTATTTCGGCTTGGATTTCTTCCATCCAGTGTACTGAGAAACATAAAAATTGTGGGTCTTCCTGCAGCACAAGCAGCTCCAATTGGCATTGTAAGGCATTGAACGTTGACATGTATTATCTTACAAAACTGAACGTAATCTTCTTCATCTCTGGAAGTAATTGACTTGGAAGAGTCGGTTTGAAGTTCCTTAACAGGAGTTTGGTTGGTTCTTATACTGCTCTGTGCTACATTTGTGCCTGCTTCATCAAAGACGTACAAAAGGGAGATTGAGAAGAGATCTCATTGTTAGCAGATCTCGAACCCCCGAAAATATAGTTCTTACATAAAAATTCCACTAGGTCTTCCCTTTCATTATTAAGCATAAGATGTTCGCGAGTGGTAAAGGATAAGGGTATGAAGTTCGCGTTTTTCTTCTGACAGAATTCTCTTTGTAAAAAAATATTTTGTTTGTGAATAAATTCATTCAAAACAGAGGGGTGCCCACTACCACTAGGTGTGTATCACAGCACGATGAAATTAGATGCTCTACATGTTCTGGCTTTAAAAGTAATCTCCTGAGAGCATTTTCTGGTCCGCAGAAGAATACAATGCAAACGTCTTTCGTTAAATTTTAATTATACATAACACACTCCGATATCAATTCGTCGAACAGAAGTCCACTACGCCACTGACAATTTAAATCAAAAACACCATTGGTGAACTTCCTAAATAGGGTTGAGCCACCTCTAGCCATTTGATTCCCAATAATCAACAATTAGGGCTTTCTCAGGGCAGGCCCATTATTTATTTCTGTTACCTGCCTAATGTCTGTTTAAGTTTCAGCTTACAAATAGGACCCTGGACATTCTGAAAATCGTGCATGGTCTGACGAAGTTTTTTTAGTTCTCGTGCATTATAATCGTTCTCGTGTTCCAAAGCTTTGATAGAGGTAATTAGGTTTTGTTTTAGATCCGTCAATTCAGAGATTTTTGCCTCAAGACTTCTTTTACTTTCATTTAATTTGTCCGTCTGGAAAGTTAGTTTTTTTCTCTTTTTCCTCGTTTCCTGTAACTCCTTTAACAGTGCTTCATTGCGCTCACTTAACTTAGATAATTGTGAAGAAAACTGCTTCTCAACTTCAGAAGCATCGTCCTCAAAAGCTCAACTGCTTCGACGCAATCTTTCGATGTGGCGATGCTTCTCATATTTTTCTTTCCGTAAATCATCATTCTCATCTGAATAAGCACTTTCTTTGTCATCTCTTTCATTAAAAATTTCTTGGCATTTTGAGGAACATAAAATAGTGTATCCACCGTTTTTCACCACGTCATTTAGCCGTTCCAAGCAGCTTGGGTGAAGCACTCCGAAGCAAACAACATAATTAAAATTTGAAAAGTCTTTGTTCTTACAACATTTAAACTGTTTATGCATCTTGTCAGTAAAATAAAAGAAAACCGAAGGAAACCACAAACAAATAAAAAACTGGGACACACGCTTCTCGGCTAGGGTTCTGTCAAGCCGGCTTTACAAACTGACAAACATAGAAAAACCACCAAAAGGATTTCAAGAATACTATCACTGAACAAAATGCTTTTTTCCCTTTAAAATGACACTACACACACGAATTTAAAGAAACCTTGAATATGTAAAAATCAAGATTTACGACTGCCGATCTGAACGTTACGTTCAGATATTGGGGATCTCTCTGTTCTTACATCACTTAAAAGTTAATGCCATTGTCCAAGATTTTAACCTGCAATTATATAAGTGAACCACTGATTTGGGTAGATGAAACCCACTATAGATTAAATTTAAAATCAAGAAATATGATTTCACTGATTTCAGCAGATGAGATGGACTATAGATTTTTATTACTATTGGTATGTAGTTTTTTAGATATTGGCAAATTAATAAGAAATATTTTAGTTTTGTTTGTCAGTTTTTTGCAATTTCTATTCTATTGACTTTGACTATGTTGTCAACAACAAAACCCTATCATCATTACCCACATCACCAATAAATCCCTTATGATGCGGGGCTTCATCAAAAGGAACTCCAAGGAATTTTCCACAATTTTCTCTCTTAGATTACTTTATTGTAGCCTTGTTAGGTCCCACATAAAATATGCTTCGTCAGTTTGGAATCCAAGTTATGCTAACCACATTCAAAGGCTTGAACGAGTACAAAGAAAGTTTCTCCATTACATCCATCAAAAGTTTTTCATTGACACCGAGTTCCATTACGGCAATCTCTGTAAATGGATTAACCTGCAAACACTATCTTCAAGAAGAAACCATGATCTACTTCTTCTCTTCTTCTCAATGGTAGATTTGCATGCCCCTGCGAGAATAACACGTAGTCACCAAACATTTGATGTTAATTTTCACAGAACCAGCTATGGCGCTCACTCTTTAATTCCACGATCATCGGCACAAGCTAATAAATATAAACAGCTTAACTTTTTTTGCACCCAAAGACAATTTTTAATACAATTGTCCCATTTAATTAATTAAAAGTATTTTTTTTATATTTTACAATATCATTCATTTTATAATTTCTTTTACTTCCGATTTTTAATATTCTACCAGTACCAGTTTGGTTTCAGGAAAGACAAATCAACAGTTAAGGCTGTTTCTAGGATTGTGAGTGGGGTGGTTGAGTGCTTTCAGCGGGATGATGGGTGCGTCAATCATGAACGTTTATTACGTAAGTTTGAGGGGTACAACATCGCTGGTCAACCCTTGTCTCGTTTGCGATCTTACCTGAGGGGACGAAGACAGTATGTTGAGGTTGGAAATGTTTGTTCTGACTTTGTGTCCATTCAGCATGGAGTTCCACAAGGCTCAGTATTGGGACCGTTATTCTTTATTATTTATGTTAACAATATTTCAAATTCATGGATCCTTTTAATTGTACATTATTTGCTGATGACGCCACCATTTTTGTGTCTTGGCCGAAGGATGATGATATTTCCAGAAATGTCAATATTGCACTGAAAAAAGCAGAGACTTGGAATGCTAGGTGCAGAACCAACAACAATCGGGTTTGTTTTAGCAGAAAGAGTTGAGAGTTTGTTCAAAGTATCCTGACATAGATTTTCCTCTCAAGGCATTTTCGCATATCTACCGAGATCCATCGTTACATCAACCATGTCCTCAAAAAGTTGCTTGTCCCGATACTGGCAGTTTATGTCATATTTTGAGAGTGTATGTTTTTTTAAAAGTGACGCGCAACCTTTTACACAATTCCGATTGCCAACAATCAACATTTGAGGCCTTCTCAGAGAAACAGGTCTCAAACTAGACGGGTCCGGCACGGATGCCACAACTCGCACATCACACCCATTTCTGGTTTCCAAATTACCCAGTTCAATGTTTGATGAATTCTTTTCACTCACGAAGTTACACACTATTCTTATTGTAAGTAAGCATATTTTTGTTTAAATTGTGTAGCTCCTGTATATCTTCACTTAGCTTTTCTATTTTCTCCATGTAATGTGACTTGGAATGCTAGGTGTAACGCTGGATGGGTCTCTGACGGGAAGCTCACGCAAACATTACTTTGGTGCTAAGGCAGTTCAAGCGAAATTTCTGCACTTCATTCTTGTCTGGTGTACAGAATACATTTGTGGTGTAATTCAGTGGCCAGACCAGGGTATTTAGGGCTCAGAAGAGGGTTATCCGAGTTTTGTGCAGCGCTTGTCCAAGGGATCATTGTAACACACTGTTCATAAGTTTGAAAATATTGATGGTACCTATCTTTTATCAGGCCCTCAAAGTACATAATAATACACATTTATATCAAACTTATTATGACACACATTCTTCAAATCTTATTGTATCAAATAAATTCAGACTGATAAAATCACACAAGAATACAATAAAAGTCGTTAACTTACAGTGTTCTTTCTCCAGAAATGAAACAGCTCAGCCCAAAAATGTTCAAATTGGAATTTAAGAACTTTTTAATTGAGAAATGTGTTTACTCCCTTCAGGAGTATTTCAGTGATTGCAAAATGTAATCTGTTTTTATTTTCGTTTTTTTAATGGTATGAAAGAAAAAAAAATAAAATAAAGTAACAGAATAAGATAGGCATACATAGAAATATAAATAACTAAAATATATACACAAAAATAAAACATATTTAAATAAGAGGTCTTAGTCAAAAAGTATAAAATTGTTGCTTCAATTTCAGTACAAAGGTGGAAAACAACTCTAGCAACGGAAATGAATGCAAGAACATAAAATAGATTAAAATGAAAGACAAATTGGCGTGGACAACATAATATAAAAACAATCTCATTAATCATAAAAAGTATTTACATAGTAGTCAAAAGACTCTTCAACAAATTCAGCAACTGAATAGTAGGCTTTCCCGATCAAGTTTAGAGAAGAAATGCCCCTTATGTTTGAAGGCAAATGGTTAAATAATTTTTTGCTGTTATAAATAATAGATTTCGGGGTCAAAGCTGAAGACGGAATAGGTACGGAGTTGAATCGAGAACTACGAGTTGCATAAACTCAAGCAGACTTAATCTCATGTCTGAACTTAACATGCACAAGGCAGACTGTTTCTAATATAAATATACATGCCAAAGTCAGGATCTTCTGTGTCACAAAGTAAGGTCTACATGACTCCTGGGAGCTTAGTTGGCACATATATCTAATTGCACGTTTTTGTAGTACAAAGACCATGTTGAATTGCTGATTAGAGCAAGATCCCCAAAAGTATTTATCATAACGTAAGTGGGACTCAAGCAAGGCAAAGTAGACATTTCTTGCTATGGACATGCTCAGCTCCAGAGCCACAACCCTCAAAGCTAAACATCGCCTAGTTAATTTTACATTCATATTTAAGATATGTGTTTCAAACTTTAAATGTTCATCTATATACAAAACCAGAAATTTATTAACACCTAAATTTCCCAAAATCTGAGTATCAAGGGTCACTTCACCAATCTGACATTTAAAAGAAACAATATTTGTTTTTGACACATTTAAAGTTAAGTAATTGAAATCACACCCTTCTTTTATCCTTAAAAAATCATCTTTAATGGCAAGCTCCAACTGATTTGAGTCTTTATCATGCCAGAGAGTAGTCGTCTCGTCAGCAAACATCGTAAACACTCCTGGTATGCTCAATCGGGACACATCGTTGACATATAACAAAAACAAAAGTGGGCTTAAAACAGATCCCTGAGGAACACCAGAAGCAATGTCCCTGTCATTTGATACCCTGTCATTAAACACCACTGACTGATAGCGTTCAGACAAGTACAACCTTATCCAGGAGATAGCTGCACCTCTGAATCCATAGATCTCAAGTTTTCTCAGCAGCACTCTATGATCTACACAGTCAAATGCCTTGGTAAGTTATTTAAGAAAGAGAAAATTGCATCGTTTGTGTTCTTGGAAGCCTGAAAGCAAAACTGAACATTGCTTACAAGATTGTGTGACACAATGAAATCAACGATACGACCCTTCACCAGCTTTTCAACCACTTTAGTCAATGTGGGAAGCAAAGAAATAGATCTAAAGTTAGATGATTTTTCTCTGTCAACCCCTTTGAAAAGTGGAATAACTTTAGCTCGTTTTAAGGTAGGGGGGAAAATACCACTCTGAAAAGACAAATTTATCGCCTCAACATGTGTCTTAAGGATGATATCAGGTAAATGTAATAGTAACTTAAGAGAAATACTGTCCCAAACAGATGTATTTTTGTTTTTTAATTCAGAAAAAGTATCTTCCACCGATATACCGTCAAGGAATTTCAAAGAGTTCTTCGCAAGATTTATATGAGCTGTGAAGTTGGCAGCTATAGTGCAGTAGAATGAATTCAACTGATGACAAGTCAGATTGGCTTTAATTGTTCTTATATAAATAGTTCAATATTTATTAAAATACGAAATAAATGCTGAGTTTTCCAAAAAATATTTTCGCAACACGTGCAAATAACGCATATTTCTGGATGAGGTTTTGAGTCCTCTGGTAAACCAGAGCTTTCTCTTCCTCGTTTTTGAGGTTCTTAGGGGAAAAGCTAAATAGTATGAAAGGTTGCAACTAGGTTATCTGAGTATAAGGCTCTAGTTACTCTCAGCACATAATTGAGAAAACCTACCACAATTGCTATGGATATTAAGTCTACCCCTCTGTTTAGTTTTCTTTGGTTTCCTTACTGACATTTTAAAATTGCTTAAAACTGTATTGTGATCTGAAAGATCCACACTTAGAACAGAACAGTTTTCAAATGCACTTGCCCGATTTGAACAAATATAATCAATCAACGACGAAGAATATGTAGTAACATGAGTTGGGTCCTCCACATGCATGACTAAGTTAAAAGAATTCAACAAGTTAGATATTACTTGACGATTAAGATGCGATTTATTTGTGTAATCTATGTTTAGGTCGCCAGTCAAAATAATCCATGCATATAAAGGAAACCCCATAATAAGTGACTCCAGTCCAGGGACAAAAAGAGACACATCGGTACTTGGAGCTCTATATAAACAGACAACAAAGACGACTTAGGTGCATGCACAACAGAGAATTCAAATTCTTTTTCAACAATCCTGTTATTGAACTTATCATAGGCAACGAAAGAATACACATTTAAGAAATTATTGTGGACAAGTATCATTGTGCCTCCGTGAATGTGAATAGATCTGGAATACTTTGAAAATATAATATAATTTGATAGAGAAACCGGCTCAATACTATTTAGCCAATGCTTAGTCAGAAGCAAGATAGCAGGATAATCAATACTATCAAGAAAAAGTTGTAATTCATCAATCTTGTTATAGAGGGACTCAACATTAAGCAACAACAATGAAAAGCCAATACTTCCGCCTAGACTAAAAAAGCGTTAGGACTCGGTACACTCTTTTCCGTGACATCCTCACCACACTCGATAAGCACTCCTGACTCAACAGGGTTACCAACACATTCTTTTATATACAATCAGCCAAGCAATAAATCTGCATACCAGCCTCTTACCATCATAGGATGGATCACCTTTCCTAGACCTTTCTTGAACCTGCATAAAATTGTCCATTGGAACAAATATTGAGCTGTTTACGTCATGAATGCACGCTTGAATTTTGGAATTATGATTACGGATAATGTCATTCAGCACTTTCTTCCTAGCAGCAAATGCAGAACCAACAACAATCGGGTTTGTTTCAGCAGAAAGAGTTGAGAGTTTGTTCAAAGTATCCTGACATATAGACTTTCCTCTCAAGGCATTTTCGCATATCTACCGAGATCCATCTTTACATCAACCATGTCCTCAAAAAGTTGCTTGTCCCGATACTGGCAGTTTATGTCATATTTTGAGAGTGTATGTTTTTTTAAAAGTGAACCTTTTACACAATTCCGATTGCCAACAATCAACATTTGAGGCCTTCTCAGAGAAACAGGTCTCAAACAAGACGGGTCCGGCACGGATGCCACAACTCGCACATCAGACCCATTTCTGGTTTCCAAATTACCCGGTTCAATGTTTGATGAATTCTTTTCACTCACGAAGTTACAGACACTATTCTTATTGTAAGTAAGTATATTTTTGTCTAAATTGTGTAGCTCCTGTATATCTTCACTTAGCTTTTTTATTTTCTCCATGTAAGTTAACTTTTTCTTCTGTATAGAAGCGTTTTGTTCTAGGACATTCACAGTTTCAACCTTAAGTTTGGTTGTTTCCTCTTTTTTTATTTACTTCTTCGATATATTTTTTCTCCGACTCAAACAACTCATCCTCAAAATCCCAAGTTTTTCGTCTTTCTCTGTTATACTTTATTTCTTTCTCTGCTATTTCTTTACTTAATTCCTCTATTTTTTCCTGCAAAACTACAACAGTTTCCTTCATTTCCACCTCAAGAGAATCAATTTTTTATCCTTTTTATGTATTTGGCGTTTTAGTATATGCTTGTCGCTCTGTAGTTTATCTAATTCAACCATCAGTTTTTTTATTTGTTCGCTGTTTTAACCAGAAGTTCTTTCTTTGCATTCGTTTGAACAGTGTACTTGATGTTTTTGCAACTTAAGATGAGTTTTCCAGTCTCTTTCCAAGCAACTGGGATGCAAAACGCCAAAACATGTAACACAGTAGTATTGGGAAAAACATTTATTTGCGCAACATTTAAAATTAAATTTCGAATCCATAATGCTATTATTTGACTAAAGATAAAATGGGTTTAGGTCTTAAAAAAATTTTTTTTTAATTTCTTTTATTTTTTTTATTTTTAGAAGGCACTACTTTCCTACTCAGTTCAGAGAGCAGTAGAAATTTGACGCGTTAAAAACTTTGTTTCTATTTCCAACAATATAAATAAAAATAAAATATACCAAAATGCGGACCTGTTTACTTATTTACAGCAATTGGAATCTCCATACACATAAACTAAAACAAAAAAGGGAATTCCCTTAACAGGTCTATTTAATGGAAATGAAAAAAAAAATCCTTTACTTCTGTTTTTTTTTCAATATTTCGTTCGGTGTTTAAATTTAAATACTAAATATATTTTTCCAATTAATTAGATAATTTGTGGTGTAAAGTTCTTGATTTTTTTCGAAATATGTACAGATTTTTCACAGCCAGTAGAATGGTACCAATCACATATATAATTTACAAACAAAACCACTACAAAATACAGTTATTTACAAGAGCACAATATCCACACACACTACAATATTCAAGATTATGTATTTTGTATTAACAAATTTTTTACTGCTGTGAATGTGTCTATTTTATTATTTGACATCTGTTATTAATTTTTTGTCTTTTCACTTTTAAGATGTGTACTGTTCATTTTATTCCGTAACACTATTGTATTGACTTACTACAATGTATAGTTTACAAATGTAGTCAAATAATTAAGAAATAAGAAATAAATAATAATTTCATTCTCAGTGACTAGCCTTAAAAATAATGATTCTTGCTTTGTTCTTTTAAAATAAAACGATTTTGCTGGGCAGGTATTTTTTTTCCATTTTTATCCCGACTTTATTGTAGTAGTTTACCATAAGAGGGTCGTTTGAAAATCTTCGCCATTCTCGTCTGCAAATGAGTAGTTATTAGTGATATTTAATTGGTGTTTTGAATTTGTAGCCTCTGATATTATCTTATAAACCCTTTTTAAATTATTTTTATTATTGTTTATTTGATTTTTATAAAAATTTTATTTTTGTCTTAATTAATTTATTTAGATTAATTCTGTACAATTTATATTCCAAGTGAAGGTCTTTACTGTATTTAGCTTTTAGTTTCTTTTTGAGCTTGTCTCTATGTTTTATTGATACATTTAGACCTGTGGTAATCCACTCTTTAATTTTTTTATGAAACCCCTTTTTATTTCTTTTTTTGTTGTAGCTTGAGCTAAGTTTTTTTTGAATAATCTATAAAAGGAGTTGGTCTCAAGTTCAGGATCCTCCAACTCTAGAACCTCGGATCATTGTTGTTGGGAAATCTGATATTTTAAAATATTAAAGTCAGTTTTATTGTAAACGTTCCATTTGTGTTTATATTAAGCATTAAGGAGTAATGGTCTGTTACATCTGATTCCAAAATAAAAGAATTTAAAGAAATTATTAATTTTACTTTTTCCTAGTAAAAAAATTATCAATTCAAGAGGAAGTTTCACCCTAACCGAAACATTAGTTCTATTTTTGTAAGCACTAAACAAACAATTTATTTTCCTATATATAAGACTATTACCTATGTGTTTTGAATAATTGTAGCAAACAATCAAATTTGTGTATTTACCAACAGCAAAAATTTGCTTCAACGCCACAGTGCTGAAAAAACTCTGTATAATGCTTAAACACACAACAACAAATTCATGTCTGCCACAATTCTGCGTTTCGCCAAAGATAGTCCCTACGATCTCACTTAAGGGTGCGTAAGGTTTGGCAATACCTCTCACTCTAAAACTGGAATCCTCCAACAAGACATTGAGGACTCGTGGAACTTCGTT
This sequence comes from Kuschelorhynchus macadamiae, assembly GCA_030620095.1. Lineage (NCBI taxonomy): Eukaryota > Metazoa > Arthropoda > Insecta > Coleoptera > Curculionidae > Kuschelorhynchus > Kuschelorhynchus macadamiae. The sequence goes on from JAUTXW010000365.1 coordinate 43,202, forward strand.
CACAACCAGATTTGAAATTGTCCACTAAACTAACTTTATGGGTTTTTAAATTGTTCACTAAAATAACATTACCAAAACAATTATCCCTAGGTTTCTCGTCTGTTACTGCGCAAGTGTGCCATTCATGAACTCATATAGGCTCCTCTGTAAAACCATAACTTCCCTGGACAGGAAATCATTATCAATGGTGAGGGTTTCAATTGTAGTTAAGAGATCTCCTCTTGGCTCCGCTATATCGGCCAATTTTTGATTAACGATTGGTTCAAGTCTAGAAGCCTGTTCATTTCAGAATCACCCTCGACGGGTGTTTGAGACTCCCTATCCACCCCAGCATGAATACTAGAACACTGTTCAGTCTGTATTTGGGCAGTGTTCATCAAGACATCAGTTTGGGCATGCTTATGTTTCACACTTAGAACTATTTGTGTGGAAGATTTTGTCACCTGTCTGTTTTTTCTTTCCTATTCAAATAAAAACAGCTTTTATCTCAGTTCCACATTATTGGGTCTTTGAGAGTTATCTTAATGATAGGAGACAAATTGTAAAGATCCAGGATGCTTACAGTGAGCCATTGAACGTAAAAATTGGCATCCCACAAGGAACTGTCTTGGTCCCCTGCTGTTTAATACATACATAAACTGCTTAACAAATATTTCTGTTGAGAACGGCCATGTAATCTCTTATGCAGACGATACTGTTATAATTTTTAGGGATAAAACATGGGAGGAGATTAAGGACTCAACAACGGCCGGTATAGCCAAAATAAAAAATGGCTAGATTCCTTTAAATTAAGCTTAAACATAACCAAAACCAATTATAAAGCCTTATCTTTGACTGCCGCAAATCGACCTCGTTTTACTAGTATTAAAACAGATGGTTTCGAGCATGAAATAAGGGAGGTATCCTCAATAAAGTATTTAGGAGTAATTATTGATTGTAACCTAAAATGGAAAGAGCATGTTTGTAAACTTACTAACAATATTAGGAAGTTAATACGCAAATTTTATATCTTGAGGGAAATACTATCTACTAAGCTTTTATTGTGTGTGTATAGAGCACTTGTGGAGTCACTAATTATATATAGTATAGTTACTTGGGGTGGTTGTTACAAAAATTGCCTTATGAAACTAAAAACATTTCAAAATTATATACTAAAAGTAATTCTTAAAAAAAGATAGGAGATATCCAATACAATTGCTTTATAATAATTCTTTGTGTCCGTTCCTTGTATATCTTGTGTATGTGTTCATCTATCCATCAAAGAGTGTACTTAAGAGAGCAGGTTAATCACAGTTATGAAACTAGAAACAAGGTGGATAAACACTTAAGAATTCCAATTAGTAACACTAATATTAATTTAAGATTTGTAACCTATGTATCTTGCTCTCAAAATGTATAATCTTATTCCATTTAATTTTTAGATCTTTTAACAATCTAAAGAAATTTAATAACTGCTGCAAGACTTACATAATGGAGAATCTAGCTGTGTTCATTGCGTCTGTTTTTATTGAACTTTTGCAATGTATATTTATATTTATTTAATTTTTATATTTATGATTGTATACATCCTTAATTACTAGGCATTAAAAATAAGTACCTACTTAGCTAAATATATCTGTATATATTATACGGACATTCAGTTGTCTAGGTGCTTCTTCAAAATTGTTATACATTACCATAATAATTATAAGTATACTTAGCAACTATGTTATGATAATTGTAAAGTGTGTTAATAAAAATTGATTGATTGATACTAGTTTTCAGAAGTTCAATATTCTTTAAAAAAGTGGCATCAGCGTGTTTGGCCTCTTCATTTAATTCTTGTATTAACCTATGGTGTTTCGTAATAAATTTTCATCCTGTTTTTCAAAGTGCAAAAGTGCTTTCTGGAGATCCACCTGAAGATCTTTAATTTCATCAGCTTTTGATTCCATTGTTCCTTCTAGTAATTCATAGCTTTCATCCAGCTGCCTTTTCAATTTACTGATCGTCTGTTGCAAGGCGTCGATAATATTAGCTTTACCAACCTTTTTCATTTTGCAGTTCTCAGAACGGTGTATCGGGTCTTTCCTCATATATTGACCCCCCCCTAGAAGAGTTATTTTAAGAGATACAAAAAAATATCAAATACAAAAGTTTTAGGGATTTCCTTGAAATTTTTGAATCTGATGTCAAACATTTTTTTTTCATCCGTTAATGTCAAATTTTGATAGATGGTCATTTTTTTCTTATGGAACACCCTGTATACGAATTGACAGTTAAAAAGAGCGAAATTTTCTGATTTCAAATATATATATATATATATGTTTAATATGTTTAAATAAGGCGTTATTGAAATATCGGGCTCTAAACATCAAAATAATAACACATTCAAAATATCATGGTAGGCGCTGCGTTGTGAATATTTGACATTTATTAAAAAGCAATTGAATCAGACGCCATTATTATTTACTGTTAGTTGGCTTTTAATTGTCAAAAAATGCCGTACAGCGAGGAAGAAAAGTGCGATATAATTCGTTTATATTATAAAAATAATAATAATGCCAATGCCGCAAGGGCGGAATATCATCGCACGTTTCCTTTACGCCCCACTCCAGCAAAGAATACTTTCAAAAACGTGGAACAAGCATTGCGCACAAGAAAGACTTTAGTAAGAAAACGTCGGACAGTTGTGGCCAATCAAGACGAAGAACTAAACATTTTATTATATTTCGAAGGTTAGATCTTTTTCTTTCTCAAATTTCATATCAAAAAAAATTTATTTCTTTCTAGAAAACCCTAATAATTCAATAGAACATGCCAAAAATTTCTTGGTCGGTCTGCCAAAAAAATTTACACAACTTTAAAAAAGTATAAGTATTATGCTTATAGAACATTGCCTGTTCAATATTTAAGTGAAGAGCAAAAAAATAAAAGAGTGGCATTTTGTCAAGACATGCTAGTGTTGAAGGGAGAAGATAGAAATTTTTTTAAGAAAGTTCTGGGAAAAAGGGAAATTAAATTTCAAGGACGGCAGTCCCTTCATGTATGCTGTGGTATTTTAAGTGACCAAATTATTGGCCCTATTTTTTACGATGAAAACCTGTCCGGGCAAAAATATTTGGAGATGCTCACCAATGAAATTGAAAAGAGGCTGGACGATCTACCCCTAAGGCAGTATAATCAAATAGTGTGGCATCAAGATGGCGCCCCACCACATGATGTATTGCCAGTTATAAGATTTTTAAATCAAAAATATAATTTATGGATAGGACGTACTGGGCCAATTCGTTGGCCACCGAACAGCCCAGACCTGACGCCTCTGGATTCGTTTCTGTGGGGTTACCTTCAAAACAAGGTTTATGAGCGGGGAAATGAAAACGTCGAGATGCTCCGCAGAAAAATCATCGCCGCTATAAATGATCTCAATTTTAATAATATACAGTTTATAGTTAATACTATACAAAAAATTGAACAAGACTATACAAATTGCATTAATAATAATGGAGGTCATGTTGAGAACCTATAAAGTATAATTATTAAATTTGAAGTTAATTAACAGAAAACTTTTTTGTTGTTATTGTTATTGTATTTGTTTGTTGTTTATATTAATTTGTTATAAAATATATAATTTCTTCCTCGCTGTACGGCATTTTTTGACAAGTAAGACCCACTAACAGTAAATAATAATGGCGTCTGATTCAATTGTTTTTTAATAAATGTCAAATATTCACAATGCAGCGCCTACCATGATATTTTGAATGTGTTATTATTTTGATGTTTAGAGCCCGATATTTCAATAACGCCTTATTTAAACATATTAAACATATATATATATTTGAAATCAGAAAATTTCGCTCTTTTTAACTGTCAATTCGTACACAGGGTGTTCCATAAGAAAAAAATGACCATCTGTCAAAATTTGATATTTACGGATGAAAAAAAAATTTTTTGACATCAGATTCAAAAATTTCAAGGAAATCCCTAAAACTTTTGTATTTGATATTTTTTTGTATCTCTTAAAATAACTCTTCTAGGGGGGGGGGGTCAATATATGAGGAAAGACCCTGTACTTGGTGTTCTCCAAGTTCATTCTTCTTCCACAACTTGGATGAAAGACGTTGAAGCAAACGACGCAAAAAAAATTATTAAAAGTCTTTCCGCAACACTTGAACATTTTCAAACTGTTATGTCCACTAGAAAATTTAAGTTAACCAGTGACAATTTAAAACAGACCAGAAAATAAATTCCGCAGAGTATTTTAAGTGACTGTGCCAAAACACCCGATAGGAAGCGCCAGTCCGGTTCTGCACACTATTCTTCAAAAGTTCATTGAACTATTGACCCACTAACAACAATAAAATTCCCTTAAATGTGTGTCTAAGTATTCAAATGTTTATTTTTAAATATAAAAGAAGCATTTTATGGTAGCCTCTGTAAAAAATATATATATACTGCTGAATATTTATCTCTTTGCAGATAAGAATAAACTTTGGATGTTTTTTCCTTGTGTACATCTAGGAGGTTTTAAATTATTACACTAAATCAGTTTTATAATTGGGGGTTTTAGGACGTAAATACCACATTCCACATCTTTAAAACAATATGACTGCATAACAGGCACTTTTTACTTTAAAATGATACTACATACACAAATTAAAATAGAATTATACTACCAAAAATATATAAAATACTGGGAGCCGACGTGTAACGTTTTAACGATACTCTCGGTGTTAGTTAAAGGATTCAAAAGGTAGGTAAGAGTTTTAGCTGGGCTTACTTGTAAAGTTGGCACCAAATTAACTTTTAAACAACTTAAAATAATGACCACACCTTGTCAATATATATACAAATGTATTATTTTCAGTTACAAAAACAAAACCAGCTATGACCTTAACTTAATATAACACAAGGCAGGGTAGCTTAATAAGAATCCCATACCATTGGTTAGAAAAATCAAGGATTTCCACCAATTATTATAGCCCAAAATGCTAGAAATAAAAGACTTACCAGAAAGCCAATTTAAACTGCAGCTTATAGATAATGCTTTCTTTAGCATGCGAGAGTTCTTGGAATTTAACTTTAATACCTAATACTAAGGCCCATATCTGCGCTATTTTTCCTGCCCAATGTGTGCAGTACATCCTGTGTATCTATGAGTGAACTAGTTTATGTTAATATAGATTTTAAAATTAACTAACGGCTATGTTTGTACCCATTAAGTGGTCTCAGTTTTATTGTATTGTGAGCTTTAATTGTTTGTAATTGTTTATTTTAATCTTATTTTAATTACTTTATATATACATTGTTTGACTACAGAAAGTTTATATTGTAAATGATATCTGTAATATATGAATTTGAATTTAGTAAAAACATTTACAAACTTTGTCCGATATCTCAGGCCGTATTTGGCGTTTTTTTTTGTTTTTGTTTAGAAAAAAAACATTCTACATCTGTTTAAAACAAAGTTTAAAATCCGGGCCAATATAAATGAGATTTTTTCGCTATAAAAATTTAGAAGACTATGATGTCACACACAATATCTGCAATACCAAAAAATTCGTATTTTAGAAGCTTATAAGCAAATTAAAAATTATTGAAACATTTTTAACCACTAACACAACAAATATTTTTTTATTCTTTTATTCTATTTGAATTCAGTTTACCCTAGAGCTTATCCAAAAACATATAACTCTCTATTTTCAAAATAATCAAAATTTCTTTCCTCAAAAAGTAAGTAAATTGTAAGTGATAAAAATACTCATCTTTGCTATAAACCAACATACTAACCTTTTTATGTAAGGTTTGCAGAGTCAGATTAGGCAAAAATCCAGCCTTTGTATGATTTGGGTGTTTTTTTTGTCAGGTTTTTGGGTAATTTTGAGTCTTTATATACTTACACGTTTTTATTAAATACTAATGATATTTAAGAAATATTTGTTAATTATGCAGTTAATTTTGTAATTAGAAATTTAGTTAAAAAATAAAGTACCAACCTCTTTTAAAAGCTAACTTGTTAGATTTTGACCATAATTATTTGATATAGTGGCAGTGTTTTGGCCTTTTTCTAGGTTTTTGCCTTTGTGGTGGATTTTTATATAAAAACTCCATGGAGTTTGTGTGTGGGTTTTTAAATTTGCAAATCCTGCACATTCCTGAGTCCTAAATCTCGTTAAGAGTGTGAATTTTAATATTTTAATTAATGGTATTATTTCCTTTTGTGTTATTTGTCAATTATTTTAAAAAATCCCCCCTGCAACTTTGACTCAAAATTGAAAAGACTCTTCAAAATTAAAAAGTGTAATTCATAGTAGAACATTAGGAAATTACAGGTAAAATATAAAACCAGTAAGTTTTTTTCTTAAAAAAAAAACATTTCTAAAAATACAAGAAATATCAGAAAAATCTATGAGATTGTTTGCTTGTAAACACACTCTCAAATCACCCTATATGATAAATAAAACGCGAGTAAGATGAAGTTTTGCAAAATTGAATATGTCCTTTGAAACAACCCGATGTTTTAAAATACAATAACCTCAGGGTATCAAAACTAATATTCATGTATTTGATATAATACTCATTTTATTCAGATCATGAATTTCTAAAAGTGTGACTTTTAGTTGTCTATTTGGGTTATTTTTATTATTTTAATTTTAATCCATATGTTAGTCACAATCTCACACAATATAGGTGTGTATCATAAATTATATTTACCATTATTTTAACTTAGGGATCAATATTGTTATTACTCTAAGATGCAATAAAGTATACACATTGCACTTAGTTATTTTACCCAAATAGCAGATTTATATGATTCAGGAATTTTATAATATAAATTGGACAACAATGTGAAGACAGTTTCTAAAAGTTTGGCATTGATTACAAAAGTTATTTTGGGATAGGTGTGCTTGCTTCATTTAGCTTTCATTTATTTTTGTCTGACCATACATTATAATAATTATTAAAAGGTTGTCTTACAAAAAATGACTATTTCAGATATGCTTGCTGCCACTAGTGTCCTACAGCAAAAGGCTACTGATATTCGTAATCAAAAAGTAAATTGGCAGTCATATTTTCAGTAAGTATTTTATTTTTCTATCTTGCGCTATATCAGATAAGTAAATATTTATTTTATTGGTTAATATTAACACAATATAAAAACGATTATTTTTAGGTCGCAGATGATTTCACAAGAAGACTATAATTTTATTGTAGCATTTGATGTAACAGACAGCCATAAGAAAGATGCTCTTTTGAAAAGAGACAAAAATCAGGCTGCCCAGACCCTCCTGAACTTATTGGGACATGTTTCAAAGGATCAAACCCTACAGTACATCCTTGTTTTGGTTGATGACATGTTGCAGGTAATTTTTTCTTCAGGTTGTGGTTTCATCATATTCAGTGTTAAAAACCAGAATTTTTTTTTTTTTTTTTTGAGGGGGAGGGGTTGAATGTAATTGAGTTTTTTTCTAAATATTTATATTGCAAAATATACTTTAAAGAAAAACATCTGTTTTTTGCTTTCAGTATTTTGGGGCATATTTTGATTGAATTTCCTATAGTTTTTTATATATATTTTGATTGCATATTCCTATAGTTAGAATTTTAAACAGTTCTTTGTTCTGAATAATTTAAAATATAAAATAATCTATGCATTTTGGCAGTCTGGCATTGACCTACTTTGGACCAGTCATGGACAATTATCAAAATTGAGCAATGTCGTACAGTGGTTCCAAAATTGCATTCGGTTTTTTATTTCATCCAGAAACACTTTACTATTAAGAATTTCCTGAATTACTAATCTTTACCACCACTCCTACATCAAATTTAAATCTGTCTGAAAACTATTTTATTTTAAGGAATTTCTGAGATCTAGTTTTGAGAGTTGTACATAATATATATTGTTTATAAAAATTGTATGTAGTTATTGTTTATGCAAATTAATTCCTTAAGAAAAGAAAAATATTTTGGGGAATATAGTGGCACTCTGTAGTAAAGAAGAGTAAAAACGCTTTATCTATGTTGTGCAATGTAGAAAAAATGTTAAAAGTAATTGGGATTTATATGAAAAAATCCAAATTTATTTTCTAAAAAAGAGAGGTACTTCAAATTAAAAAAATTATAGTACTATCATATATTTTTCTATTTTAAATGTATTGAACATTAACTTCAGGTGGTTCGTGGATTTGAGAGGGGTTTGAAAACACACAATTATATTCTGTGCAACGTTTCGTAGATGGGGCAAGTTTTAAAAAATCCTTTATCTCTCTCCTACATCACACAAAACAGTCCACGCCAATTTTGAACGTTTTATTTTTAACGGTTTCAAATTTTTATTTAAATTTGAGTTAATATACAGAACTTGGGACACCCTGTACACAACAAGGTTGTATGACGTACAATTTGTAGCAGCTTTCATTGATTCCCCTTAGGCTAAACAATATGTTATGGAAACGTATAGAGTTCTGAAAGCCATACTCATATACAGGGTGTTTCGCTTTAAACTTTAAATGCCGTTTTCTCGAGAACTAACGGGGATATAAAAAATTGGTAAAAAGTGTTTATTTGGTAGGGTAAAATCTAATTATTTACTGCTAGAATAAAAACGACTCAGTCATAACTATAGACGTCGTGATCTTAATATAAATGAAAAGTATCTACAATGTTTTATTATTAAAATAATATGCCCCAAGCAAATACTTAATTTAAAAAATCATGCTACTAAATTACCACCTATATTTAAACTTTTGAAGTTTTTATAGTTGTTTTTTTTTCTTGGTGTCGCGGCGGATATGGATTAAAGTTAAAATAATAAAAATAATGACAGCGACAGTTTTCTATTAGCTCTAAATAATTATATTCTCCAGAAATCAGCGACTAAAATTTAACGTTTACTTCTTGGCGTCAAGACGCCTATAGCGGTGGGGGCGTCGTTTTTAATTTAGTCAAATTTGTTATTGCTGCTATACCCGAGAAAACGGCGTTTACAGTTTTAAGTGAAGCACCCTGTATGCCCATGAATTGATTTCCATCAATGTCAAAAATCTGGTCCCCCATTTCCTGCATCTAATTTATGTTATCCTGCGAAAAAGTCTGTTGTTAAAAACAACTCGTCCTAAGATCGTTGCTGACATCATCGCGTTTCTTTTATCCACCATATTATATCAATTTAGTTTAAATTTTTTGGCAAGCTTTTTTGATAAAAGGTAGGTTGGCATATAAAACATGTGCCTCTCACCAGGGATATGCAAAATGTGTGACTCGTACGGATCTGAACCTTATTATGTTACCAAGATAGAGAATAATAATAGTAGTAGTAATAGTAAGATGGGGGACAAGCCCAGAAACTAGGCCTAAAAGGGCCTTTTCGCTAACCCCGGTCCCTCTCACCTCCCTATTCTCAACAACTCATCCACTGTCTTGTTGCCTTTAACGCCACTATGCCCAGGGACGCATTTCAATCTCACCATCTTTGTCGTTGCTAGCTCACTTAGTGCATCTCTGCATTCCTGGACTCATCCTGGGCTCATCGATAGTTTTAAGGGCTGTCTGACTGTTTGAGTGAATGTGTAAAAACTATTTTCGTAATGTGTATTCACAAGCACACTTAAACGAAACTGGATTCTGTTCAAATTATTTATATGGCCCAAAGGAGCCATTAATGTGGTTGTGTTGGTGACTTGTTTTTTACCTCTACGATCTCGATTTAGGTTTTTTGCCAGTTTGATTAATAGTTTCGTTGTATTTGTATTATTGTTAGTAATTTCAGGTAGTATCTACATCATCTGTATTCAATAGAAGACCTACCTTTTAGCTATTACTTCGTTCCTAAAGAGTAAAAGAGTTAAAATATTAATAAAAACATTTTTGAAATGACAATATTTTATTAGAATGCATGAAAAAAGAATAAAACAATCTTGTCGCTTCTCCTCTTTGGTACAGTGCAGGCCCAAAAAGTTGACTAAAAGCGAAGCGGGGTGCGTATTGCGAAATACGATACTTACAACACACACTTTTAATTGTAATGTACGGGTATATAATCGCACATAATCAAACTAGGCTATCCTTTTAATGAAGGGCCTAGACACGACAACCTGTCCTCTATAATTGAATGTACACTAAAGTCCTTTTAGAAGACACGCCTCACAACACGCAGCTAGTGTAAGTTTTTATAAGAGTGCAACATAAAAAGTAATGAATATGCTGCTGTGTTACTTTGCGGACAATCCTGCCCCTGAAATTAGTTAAAGATCTTATCGATTTGAAATTTGAAAAAAATATTTAAACTTCATGTTTCAAAATTTATTATAAAAATTTAAAGTTAGTAATAATAAATGATCAAGTTATTCAAAATAAGTCAGATAGAAATTTAAAGAAAATACAAAAAAATTAAGGAATAAAGAAAGCACATTTAAAATTATATGCGATTTTCGATCTCCAATAATTACCTATGTACCCTAATTGGCCAATAATGATTACACTACTACGATAATTAGTTACTCAATTTACGTATAATTAAAGTTATATCAAATTTTAAATAATTGCTATCAGCAGCTGGCACAATAGTAGACTGCATAAATTTTAGTTTGTACTGGAACTCTCTCCTACTTCATTCCCTCAACGGTTCCCGAATAGGTTTTCAGAAGTTCTGGGTGGATCTTATTTCATTGGGGCAAAAATTACTTTACTAATCTACCCTATATGAAATTATGAAGAGAATTCAAATTTGTTATTTAGGTAAGCCTAAATTAAGAGTAATGGCAAACTTAAAGGCAATTTAAAATCAACTTTAGTGGTTAGAGCAAAATAAACTTCATGCAGTATGTTATATTACCTATAAAAACCTCAGTAAAAAGTACTAATAATAGAACTAATACTATATACGCAACTTCAGAAAAGAGGCTAATATAATAAATTTAAAAAATTTCCTGCAATATGAATCCTGGGATGATTTGGTAAGAGCAAACACTGATGCTAATGCTAAGTTTGATTTATTTGTTGGTAAAATATTGTATATTATTAATAAGTCCTTCCCACAAGAGCTCATCAGATATTGTACTGATGGTTCTCGAGTATCATCTAATGCACACTGGCTTACTAATGACATTGTAAAGCAAGGCGAAGATCTACGATTTTTATTTATGTGTTGTAAAAAATCAAATAGTGAGCAAATGTGGGGAAACTATAGGGTAAGGTTGAGGGAACATAGAGAACTCATTGCAAACAGTAAAAAAAATGTTTATTCACATATTTACAATAATTCCTCAAATAAGATGAAAGCTTCATGGAATGTAATAAGTAATGAATTGGATTCCTCAGCTAAAAAGCCTTCATATCCAACTTTTTTCGAAAATATGAATGATGGTACTCTTTATGACTACGGTCTTGCAACTAAAGGGTTTAATGACTATTTCATTGAGAGTATAAGGCAATTGTCTGGTAGTCAGTCGAGCATTTCTCATTCAAAATTTATTATAAAAATTTAAAGTTAGTAATAATAAATGATCAAGTTATTCAAAATAAGTCAGATAGAAATTTAAAGAAAATATAAAAAAATTAAGGAATAAAGAAAGCACATTTAAAATTATATGCGATTTTCGATCTCCAATAATTACCTATGTACCCTAATTGGCCAATAATGATTACACTACTACGATAATTAGTTACTCAATTTACGTATAATTAAAGTTATATCAAATTTTAAATAATTGCTATCAGCAGCTGGCACAATAGTAGACTGCATAAATTTTAGTTTGTACTGGAACTCTCTCCTACTTCATTCCCTCAACGGTTCCCGAATAGGTTTTCAGAAGTTCTGGGTGGATCTTATTTCATTGGGGCAAAAATTACTTTACTAATCTACCCTATATGAAATTATGAAGAGAATTCAAATTTGTTATTTAGGTAAGCCTAAATTAAGAGTAATGGCAAACTTAAAGGCAATTTAAAATCAACTTTAGTGGTTAGAGCAAAATAAACTTCATGCAGTATGTTATATTACCTATAAAAACCTCAGTAAAAAGTACTAATAATAGTACTAATACTATATACGCAACTTCAGAAAAGAGGCTATTATAATAAATTTAAAAAATTTCCTGCAATATGAATCCTGGGATGATTTGGTAAGAGCAAACACTGATGCTAATGCTAAGTTTGATTTATTTGTTGGTAAAATATTGTATATTATTAATAAGTCCTTCCCACAAGAGCTCATCAGATATTGTACTGATGGTTCTCGAGTATCATCTAATGCACACTGGCTTACTAATGACATTGTAAAGCAAGGCGAAGATCTACGATTTTTATTTATGTGTTGTAAAAAATCAAATAGTGAGCAAATGTGGGGAAACTATAGGGTAAGGTTGAGGGAACATAGAGAACTCATTGCAAACAGTAAAAAAAATGTTTATTCACATATTTACAATAATTCCTCAAATAAGATGAAAGCTTCATGGAATGTAATAAGTAATGAATTGGATTCCTCAGCTAAAAAGCCTTCATATCCAACTTTTTTCGAAAATATGAATGATGGTACTCTTTATGACTACGGTCTTGCAGCTAAAGGGTTTAATGACTATTTCATTGAGAGTATAAGGCAATTGTCTGGTAGTCAGTCGAGCATTTCTTGGACTTAGTATGGGAACCTGTGACGAATCAATGTTTCTCCAGCCAGTTAATGAACTTGTGGTACACACATATCTAAACTTAATCTCAAATAAGCACTCTGGTAGTAGTGATGATATTCCTTGCTCGCTGTTGATAAAAGTGTCAGAGCATATATCTCCAGTTCTCACCTACCTAATAAATGAATCCTTTAAAGAAGGTATATTTCCCACTCAACTAAAAACATCTATTATTCGACCTATACACAAAAAGGGTAATATTAATAGAATAGATAACTATAGACCAATCTCACTTTTGACTGCATTCTCTAAGATATATGAAAAAGCATTTTATGACAGACTCAGTAACTTCTTGAATAAAAATAGGATTATACCTAGTACTCAGTTTGGATTTCGAAGGGGCTGCTCAACGGCTGATGCTATTGTTTCCCTTGTTGGGGAACTTGTTCGGGCGTTGGATCAGGGTTGTGTCACCATGAGAGTTTTCTTTGATTTCTCTCGCGCCTTTGACTTGGTCAATCACTCTGTTTTATTATGTAAATTAGAACGTTATGGAATGAGGGGTACTCCACTCAAATGGATTGAGACATACCTGTTTGACAGGAAACAAAAAGTCATACTGCTGGTGAATGGCCAGAAGTATCAATCTGAATTAGCAGATGTTTCTACAGGTGTTCCACAGGGAAGTGTGCTGGGACCCTTATTATTCCTCGTCTATATTGCTGATATTGCTCAGTCAGCTTTGTTGGGCCCTAATATTATATATGCAGATGACATAACTTCTGTCATAACAGGTGTTTCTTTGGCTGAGATAAGGAGATTAGTGGAGGTCAGCATTGAGCAAATGCTTGATTATTGCAGATTGAACAATCTTGTCCTCAATTTACAGAAAACACTCCTAATGCGGTTCAGTACCCGTGCAAATGACACAAGTCTAAATCTAAATATATGTGGTAATGATATGGGCAATGTTAACACTGCTAAGTTCCTAGGCGTCATCATGGATTGTAACTTAAATTGGTCAGGTCATGTCGACTATATTCTTAAAAAACTTGCCACCCATTCGTTTTTCACTTGGAAACTAAGAGCAGTAGTTGATAGAAGCATACTAATGTCTTATTACTATGCCTACGTCTATTCCTTGTTAAATTATGCTATAGTAGCTTGGGGAAATTGCTTGAGAGTGAATGAGGTATTAGTTGCACAAAAGAGGATAATTCGAACAATCCTCTTCAGGGGATCAAGGGAATCTTGTCATCCACTCTTCTCAAATCTTCAACTGTTGACAGTTGTATCAATTTATATACTTCAATGTGCCCTGTACATTCGTAAGAATCTTAACTCTTTTACTCTGGTTGATGACATGCCTCACTGCTATCCACTCAGAAATGGTTCCGACTTAAGACTACTGGCTGTTCGACTGACTGCAACTGCTAAAAGTTCCCTTGTAATGCCTTTAAAAATATATAATCACTTGCCGATTGAACTCAGACGAACTATAAATTTAAAATCTTTTAAAAGAAAACTATTTGACTTGCTTTGTAAGGATCCCATTTACAGTTTGAATGAGTTTTTCTCTAGAAACTTTGTATGATCTTGAAATATTCTGACTTGTATTTTGTATTTGTATTTTAACTTTTACACTATTTTATTCACTTTTAACTTGATTAGGTATGTTGTAGTATTATTCTTAACCTATTATATTATTATATGTATTTTACTTTTATAATCTTCGATGAAACACATGTCACACTGTGATCTGTTTGTGAATATAGGAATTTGAATTTGAATTTGAATTTGAAAAACAAATAAGAAAAGACGAAAATATCAAGAAAAGTCGAAAATATCAAGAAAAGTCGAAAATAACAAGAAAGTCAAAGGGGGTGTAGAGCTGAAAAGAAAAGAACAAAATAAGCGTCAGCAGAGCATGGCACACAACTACAATATTAAGTGCAATTATAATGTATCTATGCTATATTATGTATCCACTCACACGTATACAGGTTATTTGATCAAGGCTGATTACCTGCCGTATCTCAAAAAATAGTGGTTCTTATTTTTTAAGAAAAAAAATGTATAGGTAATTTCACTAATTAAGATATGTTAAAGATATAAGCTACATAAGGGAATGTCACACTTTTCTTCTTTTGAGAGCTTTGATATTGAAATTAAGTGCTCTATTTGCCCTACTCGTAGAACCAATATTTGAATGGTATAATTTTTCGAACAATTTTCCAGAAAAACGTCAAAGGGTATGTTAAAACTTTTTATCACAACAGCTTATGTTACGGTTAAAAAGGAGGGTCAAAAAATACATTAATACATGAAATTTGAGAAAGCCAGCACAAACATTAGAGCATAGTAAACTATTAAGAATACATGTAGGTAAAAAAAAATAAATCAATATTCAAAGGTATTTATTTTTTACATTTCCCCCCTCTAAACTGACGGACTGCAACTCATGACAGTAGTACACCGTTACATAATGTTAGTCAACTATTTAGGCCTGCATTGTACCAAATGAGGCGAAAAGGCAATATAAGTTTTTCCTTTTTAGGGCATTTTAATAAAAGCTTTATCTTATAAAATCATAGAAACTAATAACCAACGAAAGTTAGGAATCAACATTGTGATTCAGTGGTAGCCGTAGTACTAGCCAGCGGAGCAGTTTCTGTGATTCCATTTTGTGCCTCTGCCTTACACGGGGCTCGCTAGTCTATGGCGACGAGCTTTAAAAAGATCGAAATCGTAATCGTCGTTTGACTGAAACTGATCATTGCGCCCGCTGCATTGCAGGACATGTTCCAGACAGAGATAATGCTATCTTTGTTGTGACTTTGGTATAACATGAAAAAATGCATACAGGCTAATTTTTATACAATATTCATAATACATAATGAAATAGGTATATATTTTGACTTGGAATGGGTAATGATATACTTTCAGAAGAACATAACATTTGGATTTCAATTTAAACAGCATCTTTTATTACATTGAGAAAAAGCTTCTAATAAACTGGGAAAACCGAACTTGTAAGGTATCCGTCAAGGGGAGTGGGAACTTCTAGTCGTCTTTTCCCCAAATGATATATAATGTCTTTTATAGGAAGATCGAAGCAGAGTGGAAATATTCCATGAATATGCTAATAGAAAGAAAGAATCAGTGTGGGGTCCATTCTTGAATCTTTTGAATCGTCAGGATGGCTTCATCACGAACATGACATCAAGGATTATTGCAAAAATCGCTTGTTGGTCTCAGACACCCATGGAAAGGTCTGATTTACATTTTTACCTAACTTGGTTAAAAGACCAATTGAAATCACAGGTAAGTACTACAAATTATAAAAGATATTGTTATATCATTTTTATGATTATGTTGGCAATTAAGGAGATTATTATTATTATTATATCTTTTTGTTTTTTGAGTTGCAAATTATGACGATGCTGTAAAGTAATGTAATATGTTAGATATTTGAGAAAAAAATTCTAGAATAATATTTTTTAAACGATTTTTCGGGATTTTATTGTAATTGTAAAAGCTAGTGAACTTCCAATCCTTTTTACATTACTTTGAAGCCATATTATTTTATTTTTTTTGCTTGCATTATTTATTAATAACTTGCTTGTAGTGATCAGCATTGACTAATAAATTGCTTGGGATAATTTAGCTTTAGCCAGGTAATAATAGCTCACAAGTGTTTGGCCAAAATTGCTTCCAAATGAATTTTTTTCTTTGGATTTTTTTAACTCTATTATTAAATTTTTTAACATATGAAGGCATTCTAATCATGTATATAAAAGCATTATTTTAAGATGCATTAGTGTAGTCTTGACAAATGTGCATAAACATATATTATGAATATGCGAAAATTGTTTCTTACTGAACTTTTAGCAACTCCCCATTTCACGCTTTTTTTTTTAGTACACAGGATTTCCCATAACTTTAAAATGCCTCCAAACATTATTTGGGTCGCGACATATATACAGAGTTGTGTGTGTTACCGACTCCTTCAAAAGTTATGGCCTCGTTTGTTACCATTACTTTATAGATTTCTTAACTACAGGAATCGACAACTTTTTGCAAAAAAGTATATATATATACACGTTTTCTTTTTTTTTAAATCAGGCGCTTGAGTCAGGACTTTTAAATGCATTCCTTTCTTAAATCTAGCCTCCCGTCATCAGCCGATTAATCCACTGATCCCCTTTGAGCGGTTACAGACTCCATGTAACAAATTTAATGTGTTTAAATTTAGCCAGCATTCAAATATTTGACCATAAGATTTGATATTATGGCATTACAATTTATTTTCTGCAAATTAGTTAAACTTGACAACATTACTAGTACCACCATCGACTACCATTAATTCCTATAAAAAAAATGGCAGTGTCAGGCCTCGAGGGGCTTTAAAATTTTGACTTGGAGCAAAACGAATTGAATATTTCGGTATTAATTTATAAAAAGCCCCTTCGACATTTGTTAATAAACAAACAAAAACAGTTGTTATCATAATGAAGGCCATAATAAATGTGATAGTAATGTGCAATCTGTTTTTCTTGACTCAATGCATTTAGACTTTAAAGCCTCTAAAAATCTAAAATTTCCAGCATATGTCGAAAACATTTTATTTAAATTAGATGTAGGTCATGCTAATATGTCCAACAATAAACGCCACAGATGTTCGGCTATTTTAAAACACTCATGGACAAGTATTTCTATAATATAGAAAACAGTTAAATAAAACCCACTAGTCCGAATTATTTTCTTAACTTTACTGCTTTTTTTTTGTGTAATATATTTATCAGTACTTATATAAAAGACTAGAGGAGGGTCTATCATTAGTTAGTTAATCACAATTTTCGGCTTTCTAGCATCGATAAAGCAAAGTTGGTATATATTTTTTCTCAAGAACATAATAATATTTGTGCACTTAACTTATATATTTAACAGTACTTGTACAGCGTATACTTTGAACTACACTACACTAATAACTCATAAAATCGATAAGACACTTTTTGCCTTCCTATGTAGGAACTAAAAAACAAACTCCATACCGCGAAAGTGGTTCCAAAAAGGGAAACTCGCGGATGCTACAACATCATTGCTGGTACGAATTCCATTTTGTTTGGTATGTCACTGGCCGACGCTGCCAGGGTTGCGCAAGAGGTAATACGCGCTTAATAGCGCGTTGGTAACGTTCAATGTTGAGTGTCGTTTGTGTTGACGGAAATGTACTAACACTTCTGTGTACTAACATTGTTGCTTAGGTATTAATTAATCTGAAACTAGGTTCTTATGTTGACATAGTAATGACAACTTTATTTGATTGGAGTCAATAAAAGTATCTAAAGAAAACTAAATTACTTTTGTTTTTCTGCGTAGTTGCGCCCATATGTTCTTTCATAAATAAAAAAAGAATTATTTTAGGGAGTTTATCACCCATTATTAATATTCTTTAATATAAGAAACGATGGTTCTTGGAACTTGATCTTATTAAAATGGAATCATTTACCAAAGTTGCACGAGGCATTTTCGGAGATCTGCATGCTTGACTTGTACTCACTGAACCGTGATAGCATAGCTGTATATACAACTACACAATATTCAACTTAATGGAACAAAACATTTGGATTTTAAAGGCAACGTCAAAATATTTCTAAACTAAGATGAACTTATACAATGATTAACAAGTCCTACTTATACTATTAAATCGAAAGAAGAAAATAATCAAACTTATAAAAATAAATACACAATTAATAATCAAACTTAAATGAATAAAAACATTTGCATTTAGCAAAGTCGGTTGCAGCCTTTTTGAATCTCCTCATTTCCTCAATATTCCTGATTTCAGGGGGCAGAAGCTGGAATGCCCCAGTGCACCTATAACATGGGCCAATAAAGGAAGCCCACCTATGACCAGCAATTCGAAGTGCATTTGGGTTTCGAGTTTTAATAGCCATAGTTTCAGAATACATATCTGAATGGTATTTCACAAAGGTGACAAGAGCTACGAAATGTAGAGAAGGGGCTTTAAGGATTACCTTCTGCATGGAATAGGGCTTCCATGATGTTCGAGACTTCAATCACTCGTTTTTGGGGTCTAAAAACATTTATCGAGAAGCGCGATGCTCCCCAGAAAATTATTCCATACCTCAGGAGTGAGGACACATATGAAAAGTAGAACATTCTGAGGTTCTCAAATGCACCACAGCCTACGAATCAGTATACATGCAGAGCTAAGTTTGCTCTGTAAATAGAAAGCATGTGCCTCCCAACTTAGAGTTAAATCAAATTAATTAGTGTTTAAAAAACTTGCAATTGAGTCCCACATACAGAGACTGAGACCTTTTTGCTGAAAACAAGCAACTCTGTTTTGTCCGCATTAAAAAATGGACTCACACCAGGCTACCATCCGTCCAACTGTAGCAGAACAACCCACGGAAAGGGGTAAGCCCACACTGAATGACAGGTATCATTAGCATACTGGCAAATATGCTCACCCCGCAACCCTCTCAGTAGATTCACATACAACAAGAAGAGCGATCCCAGTATAAAACCCTGTGGAACACGCATTTAAATAGATATTTTCTCTGAATAGTGTCGCTATCCACTATGATAGACACAGATAACCTGATATTTATAACTCAGATAAGATGATATCAGCTCCAAACTGATGCCCCTTACGCCATACTTATCTAACTTATTCAGCAGCACTTCATGATTAATGGTATTGAAGGCCTTTGAAAGATCAAAAAAATAAACCAGCCACTTTGTTTATGCTGTCAAGTTTCTCAATTATGAAATTGATTGTACTGGCTACCATTAAGTATGTTCCAACTTAAAAGGAACTTCAATAATCTTGTACATGTACAAGGTGTTCCATTAAAAATAATATAGGTTTACACAATGTTTACTTTTCATTTCTATAATTTTTTAATTCCAATAATTCCATGGCCGCACCCGGGATTTGCTAGTAAAAAGTTTTTCCAAAAATGAAATATGTTTTTGTGAGACATGGTTCAATCAGATCTACCAGTGTGCTGTCAAAATTATTATGAAGAAATATGTCTTTTGAAAATCTCTCTGGACTCACCCTTTTGAATGAGTCTCGTGCAATCAAAGTCTACACGTCTGTAACTATTTCCGTTTTGACATGGTCTAATCCTAAAAATCATGACTTCTTAATTTACCACAGTTGTAAAAACTTCTATTTATTATTTAATGTGTTATGAAGCAAACATTTACTGTGAAAATTCTGCGGGAGGTAGGAAAATTATAACAGGTAAATTTATTTTAAGTAAGAATATATATGAGCTCTGACTTTAGCTGTAAAAGGCATGTTGATTCATTTTATTTAACATCTGTTCAGTGGTTTTGTTCTTAGTTGTGTTTTTTTTTGTGTATTGGGCTTACAGTTGGTTAACATAATGAGTGTTATCAAAGAAATGTAGTGCTCACTATAGTGTTATTGGGTTTTAAAAGAGGTTGTGGGCTACCAAAATGTGCGTACTAATACTTAAAACGAAATAAGATATGATAAGAGGCATTGACATTTTTTGTGTTCACTTTTTTTTTCATTGTGATTCTAAACAGATCTTTGCATATCCTGACTGTAATACTCAAAATATAATGTGACAATGATAAGATCATTTATAAAAGCAGCAGTAGATTTTTATTAGGGTAATAAATAAGTATAAAAACAGGATAAAGCATAAAATGATGATACCATAAACATTTCACAAATTCATTTTTACATTTTTTGTTTCTGAAATATTTATTATTATTTTTATTAATTAAAGAAAAACCCAAAAAATGTCGTATTTTTTATAAAGTCGTCATTATGTTTGTCACTATGTTGAACGGTTGGTTTTAGTATGATGCTTTGGCAGCCTTACAGACTACAGATTCACTTAGGGGTGAAGCTACGGAACATTACTCAGAAAGTCGTTTTGATGAGCAGGGACTATCAACTGCTGAGATTTCGGTATACACACATACATTAACAATTATTATGTTCAACAATTGTTTGGTTTTAGATTAAAAACATATATCCTTGTCTCTAAAGACGATTAGTTAAACATAGTAAAAAGCATATAAACGGTTTAAAAACATACACTGAGCATTTGTTGAACTTGAAAACACAAGTAAAGTATGTTGATTGTACTAATTTATGAGAAATGGTATTATTTAATACTAATGTCAGTTAATTAAGATATTATTTTAAAGACAAATTGTAAAACAGTTTAGAAGATACGTTCAACAAACACTTTATTAAACACGGAAAAATATTCAATATTATGTAATTTTCCACAGATCATTTAAAATGGATATATGTACTGTGCGTTCAATATATCTTGACAACGTTAGCATAAGCTGTAACTTTTTTGTTTTTAAAGATATCAAGGTAAATAAAAAAACAAAATGTAGGGTTAGTAACTAAGTTGCAAAAAACTAAATATATATATATATATATATATATATATATATATATATATATATATATATAGAACACCATCTATATTAAATATTTATTTAATAGTATAAGTTATTTCTTATATTTGACATATTGACAACGTTGGTTGTTGAGTTATTGTGACAGTTAATATTATTGAAATGGTATTTCTCAAATTTAGCATCCGTGATTGAAGTGATATACTGTCAGAATAATAAAAGTGCAACCGCTGCGCGTCTTCAGAATATAAGAATTTATCCAGGGCGCCGAGCTCTTTTAAAACAGATATTCGCGAGGCTGGCAAAGAAATTTGAAAAAAATGGTAACGTGTTAAATGTGAAAAAGGTATGTCGGAATTATAATGTTTAAGTGAAGAAAATATGACAAACATATTAGGATTATTTGAAGCACATCCAGTTTCTGCTTTTACGACAGTATATCAAAAGACAGGTATTTTTCGCGGTTCAATCCTCTCAGATATGAAGAAATATAAATATAATGCATTTAAATTTCGTAAAACCCAAAAACTAAGTGAAGAACAATTGCAAAAGAGGATGCAGTTTTTTTTTGGAATTTTTAAATAGAACCGATGAAAGTTCGTTCACTACAAGAAAAGGTTGTAATAGACAGAATACGCGATATTGGTCTATACATAATCCTAGACAGATAAACGAAACAAAACAAAAACCCAAGGGTACCAGTCAGTTAACGTGTGGTGTTTGATTATAGATACATATATTTTGGGTCCGATATTTATAGACCAAAAGTTCCGGAGACCATTATTTTCATCTCTTAGAGCACCACATAGCACAATATATAGAAGAATCTACCCGTAAACATAGCACAAATAATATGGCAGCAATGTTGTGCGAGTCAAAGTTTTTCTTAACATGGAATATCTTAGGGTTGGGATAGGGAATGGTGGAACTATTAGTTGGACAGCCAATAGCCCGAACTTAACATTAATGATATTGTTCTTTTGGGGACACATAAAAAATCACGTGCACGGAACTCCTTGTGATAACGTCGTGAAACTACAGCAAACAATTTCAGCAGCAATCAGTCAGTTAAGAGACAATCTGGAAATAATATTAAATGCCAAAAATCGTACAGTATATGAAGAATCTATTCAGCAAAATGGTGGTCTCATACGGCAGTATTTAGAATAATTAAAGAATTTTATACCTTTTTATTGTTGCAAATATGCTAGTTATACGTTATAGGGTCACTGGTAAGTTGTTGTTGTAGACAGCTTTGGCACACTGCAAGAAAATAACATTTTTATATTTTTGACAATATAAAAATATATAAAGAGTGTTATATCTATTAAATACTTATATAATATAGAGGGTGTTTTATCTAAAAAAATATAAGATAAGCTTATATTGTTAAGGTGTTGTTTTAGATGTAACTTAAAAAAAACCACTTACCCTACATTTTGTTTTTTTAATTATCTTGATATATTTAAAAACAAAAAAGTTACAGCTAATCAAAATGGTATCAAGATAAATTGAACGCACAGTATATATATACCCAAATATATGTATCATATACCAACGGCCAACACATGATATTAATTTGTTTTTTCGAGATTTGATGTAATCTTTACAGGCAAATATTTATAAACGAGGGCTATTTTAAAAGTTACATTTTTATGTAGTCTTTTCTATACAATCTTTTAAATGGGCAGTTGCAAAATATACTAATTTCACTACAAACGAAAACAATTACCACTTTTTTTCTATAAGAGTAATAAAATATGAGGCATATTAACTGAAAAATCTCAAGCTTATATAAAGCATTTTATTTGGTGCTCATATATAAAAACATAAATAAAAAATATCAGCTTGATCTTTGTCTATTCTATTTATTTACCAAAAAATTGAACTCTATATCTTGAAGTTCGTGAGTTATAGGAACTTTTTTTTAAATGTGAACAGTTTGTACACATATAATCACTAGTTTACATTTTCAATTTTGTATGCCCTATATAACATATTTACGACTATAATACTGAACACTAAAACAATTATCAATAAATTTTAAGGAGGACAGGGATGTTGTCACACACACTTCACGTAACATGGAATTTTCTGAACAATTTTACAAAAACGATACAAGGTAGTTTATGATGAACACACGAGGGAGCAAAGAGAATTGGGGAAAGCTATATTTGAAAACATAAATTATTTGAAACTCCAGACCTGCTTATTTTAAAATATTTAATGAATAGGCTGTAATAGTTGGGTTTTGTGGTAACATTATACATTGAGCTTTGAGGGGTAGGCTATATTCTTTATTAAGTTCTATTACCAGAAATTGTATTACTCAATCTTTAGTGTGCCATATCTTTCTTTCTTTCTCTTCGGTTTATGGCCTTAAGCTGCTAAGATTATACGGCCGAGATGTTATACATGGGATGTCCGAATGGCGAGCTCTAAACTCCCGCCACACTCCGTTTATTCAAAATATCTTTTTAAATTATTCTTCTTTTTAAATCTTTCTATGTTTCTGTAGCTCTTGGATTCTACTAGCTATCCCTTGAGAGTACTACTGGTACAACGAGGTGACCCTTTCTTTCAGGCTAACTCCTTACCCCTCCTACTCCCGCCACATAGCATTACGCTAATATTCTATATAACACTGGGCAGACGAACAGGATACAATGCAAGAACAACTAGGACTCCCATGTTCACAGCGTCTGCTCCCTTTCTAGCGGGGTCGTTAGTTTCCACACTGAGCGGTTGAGTCTCCCGCCTCCCTCCGAAACAAGGCAGTTAAACCGAACATGTGGAACCACTTATGTCAAAAAACACAGGTCTGCCTTCCACGAGGCGATTCGAAAGACTAAGTGTGCAATAGAAATGTTTGTGGTTATGTTTCACTTTGAATATTGAACGTATACACCCAGCTATCATAACCTTTTTCTTATTGAATCAATTTTGTCCCACTTTAATGTTA
Source organism: Kuschelorhynchus macadamiae (assembly GCA_030620095.1). Taxonomy (NCBI): domain Eukaryota; kingdom Metazoa; phylum Arthropoda; class Insecta; order Coleoptera; family Curculionidae; genus Kuschelorhynchus; species Kuschelorhynchus macadamiae. The sequence continues at coordinate 67,217 of JAUTXW010000365.1, forward strand.
TGAAAGTAATTATAGGGTATTATAAATGTAGAGAGTTAAAAAACAAGTTGATATTTCAGATATTAAAAAATTACTATGCACTTAGTAGTTATGTTCAATTATAAAAAATTATTATATGGATCTTTCAGTATCAGAAGGGGGGAGGTCAAACCCGCCAGAGGTACATTTTTGTAGCTCGTTGTATACAACATTATTCAGTCTCTAAAAGAACATGTTATACTATTATTTTTCTCAGTTAGGTTGAACCCTTAAATTTTACACTTGGTAGAATATGCACGCATATTAAACTACGAATAGTAAGTATCAAATAAATGTAAATGGGAATGTGCATGCTCTGGAATGTTGAAGTTGTATAGTTGTAAAATGGTTTATCTAACCCTTTTGCACATATTTTAAGTAATAAAACTCAGATTATATGTACTAAAGCATGAAGGTAAAAAGATATTTTCAGTTTTGTTTTATTCGGCAAATTATGTTTCTTAAATCATCGATTTTTTAAGATTCTGCTGGCAAAAGTTAAAATTTTAAGATGTATAAGTAATAATATATATTTAAAAAATATAAATGATAAATTAAACAAAATTTACACAAAACTGAATAACTTCGAGGAAAGCCTTGATTTATTTGTAAGCTGAATCTTTTAAACATTCATTATTTTAAAAAATTTAACACCCGGCTACATTTACCCATTTTTATATGTCATTAAAAAGGGAAAAATTACAAAAAAGGCTTATTAGCATAAACTTTATGCACGTTTATTAAACATGAATGATATCATAATCTGATCTTTTATTGTATGAGGTAAAAAAAAAGCTTTCATATTTGAAAAACGTGTGTGTTTTCCTACCGGAAGGTAGAGTCAAAAATAACACAAATAGTTTATTAGACCAAAATGTATGTACTAATAATAAAGGAGTAAAAATAGGTAGCTTTCATATTTGGCAGCACGTTTATTTTATTTACAATACGGTGGACAGGGACAGTCTTAGCCTGTTATCAGAATTCAGGTATATCAAGCATTCTGGAGGCCAAATACGAAACAAAATTGTTGTTTAAAGTTACTTGCTTTACAATATTTTTAATGCAGAAATATAAAATAATTTTAAGTTGTTTTCTGCTAAATCATTTATCACTTTTTAGTTATTTCAACAGAAAAAAAAATGAAATTTTAATTTTGTTTTTCGAGTAATAGAGTAACCCTATATAAAGGAAAAAATTGCTTCTGTATGTAAGAAAAGAAATAAATTTTCCTTATTTTATTGTTTTTTTTTTAAAGCTAATCATGATGGAATACAAAATATATGTACTTTTAAGGGACTCTTGTATCGCATAAGGCTCCCTCTACAATGGAGAAAATGTTTTATACATATAGAAGAAGGTAAAACAAATTTGACAAGGTTTCAACTTTTTTTTTTGTGGGGGGGGGGGCTGCGTCATATCTGTTTTAAGAAAAAAAAAATTACGCTGGCCGACAAGATTTTTCTAACACGGGCCAGTCCATTATTTTCACAATGGAAATACCCTCCCAATAATAAAAAAAATATTCGGAAAGCCCTAATACCTACCATTTTTAATAGCCTAATTAGAACCTTTTATATTGGCAGGTAAACAATTTTATTGTGGAGCGGCTAAAATGGGTTCATTTTACAATGAAAAAATTACCTAGACTGGGTTATTTACAGCATTAGACATAAAATAAACGGTGGGCTCCCCACGTGTGCTGTGTTAGTGTATCATTGGTGCAGTGGATAAAGGGAAGGAGAAAAGTATGCCTTTTGCAGTTCCGATGGTATGGCTAGAACCCACCAATCATTCTGACGATTGTTAATTTTGCCTGGCAAAGACTGAAGGTTATTCCAAAAAGGGAAAGCACGATATAGAATATCCAAATTTGCAATCTGCTATACGACCTGTTCCTCATAATGCAAATTTACCAGTGCCGATTGCGCCTTTAAATTGGCAAGCCATTGATTTGGGAGATAAAGCATCATCAGGCAGCTCAGAAGAACAGTGCACCGATCCCACTTTTACCACAGGTCACAGTTCCCGCGAGCCACATTTGATTGTTCAAAGTGAATTAAATGATTTAGTACGTGATTTGGGGTTATCCAAGCAACAGTCAGAACTTCTGGGTTCTCGTCTTAAGGAATGGAACCTATTGGCCAAAGAAATAAAAATTACGAATTTCAGAAAAAGAAATGCTATGTTTCTGAATTCTACAGTATGGAAAATTCGTTGTGCGCGTGTACTGATATAGACAGTTTAATGCAGGAACTTGATATTGAACATTCTCCCCGTGAGTGGCGCTTATTCATAAACTCATCTAAATATAGCTTAAAAGCTGTGTTATTGCATAATGGAAATTTAAAACCCTCTATACCAGTTGCCCATTCAGTTGTAATGAAAGAAAATTATGAAAATATGCGCACGATTTTAGATAAAATTAACTACAATAGGTATAAATAGCAGATATGTGGGGACTTAAAGGTTATAGCGATTTTAGTGGGACTTCAGGGGGGATTTACAAAATATTGCTGTTTTCTGTGTTTATGGGACAGTCGTGCAATAAATCAGCATTATGTAACAAAAATTTGGCCAGAAAGAAGCGAATTTCAATGTTAAATTTATACTTCTTGTTGATCCCAAAAATGTCCTTTTGCCTCCTCTTCACATTAAACTTGGGCTGATGAAAAACTTTGTGAAGGCTTTGAATAAAGATGGTGATGGATTTAAATGCCTAAGACAAGTTTTTCCCCACTTAAGTCATGCCAAATTAAAAGAAGGCATTTTTATTGGGCCACAAATCAGAAAATGGCTGGACGATGTCAATTTTACGGAAAAGCTTACCAGGCAGGAACTCGGAGCATGGAATTCATTTGTTAATGTAGTAAGAGGGTTTTTAGGTAACAATATGGATGAAAATTATGAACAATTAGTTAATGTACTCTTAGATGCCGCTAAAGCGCTTGGTGCCAGAATGTCATTAAAAATTCTTCCTCCATTCCCATCTGTCATTTTTTCCTAAAAGTTTGGGAGCTGTTAGTGACGAGCAGGGTGAAAGGTTTCACCAAGATATCGGAACAATGGAAATTCGGTACCAAGGACGATGGGATCCAGCCATGATGGGTGACTTCTGTTGGTTTTTGAAGAGAGAAGATAGGACACCTCATAAACGGAAAAAATAAGGTTTAATTAGCGTTTTAAGTTAATATTTTTCTCGTTTGCTTTTCTCTTAGATGTATGGTATGTTTGATAGGCGAAAAATTTTCTATAGATATTAAGTATCGTAACATTCGATAAACCCTACGTGCTACAACTTTCTATTTCCCATTTTCTTCATTAAATTATGCTATTCTGATTTGTGTTACAACAAAAAATTTTTTTGGTCGTCCAGTGTTATGGGTATTTCGCAACAATATGTAAAAAAGAAAGTATCTGCGAATTCCTAGCAGAAATTTAACCGAAATGGCAAATCTCTGCCTACGATCCTAAAGTTAAATGATATAATTAATTACTGGAGGAAGGAATTTTTGCAACTAAAATATTTTTTTCACGAGTGAACTAGATTTTGCGGCAAGTCTTATAGTCATAATAAGTTCTTACTAAGTATGAATAGTGTGTACCGTAGAACGAGCATTTTACATAGGATATCATAATAATACTTGGGAAGGTTGCATGGTCTTAGATTGTGCATGTATTGGTGTTGATGTATAGTCTGTAATACATATTTATAAAAACTACAGGGTAAATAGATGATAAGGGCCTTCTTCAATCTTCTTTAATACCTCGTAATTAATAAAAAAGGGAAAAAGTTCTCAAGTCCAGGTCCAGATATAGGAGCTTTTTAAATACCCAGTTACAGGTGAATAATATGATAAATGAAAACTAAAATACATTGTTATAATAACAGCATCACCTCTTTTTTTATAATATTACGGTACTAATAGATAGACTGATTCATCTCCGGCATATTAAAATAAAATAATTAATTTAAAAACGGCATGTTCGTTGATTTTATAGGTCAAAGTTACAGAAATGTTTTAAAACCCCAATAAACAAGTACTTAAAAAATTATAGTATTAAGAAAGGAAAAGTTGATACTTTCTGTATAATAATTTATGTAGCAAACGAAGGACATATATTTTTTGAGAAAATCATTGGATTTGAAGTATTCGATATCTCTTTCTAAAACCAATAAAATACATGTTTTGTAAAGAACAGATTGGAGTTTACATTGCTTCCCTTCCCTTGTAAAATTATGAAAATGGGACATCATCTTTTTACCATTTGGTCTTCATAGGTATTCCATTACCTTAGTGAAATCAGAGGTAAATGGTGTAAAACATGTTAAACATTATTTCTTGTATTTTTATGAACTTTAAATATTGCGAAAATAATTTTTTCTTTATCAAATGTTTTAACATTGGTTGTGTTTTTTTTAACCTTCTGTCATGACAGGTTAATAAAAATATATCTCCAGTTCTTTTAAACGTTTCCTCGTTCTTTTAATAATAAGCGATGATACAAGAGCAACTTTATATAAAATAATTGTTAAATTTTTGTATTAAATTATTTTTTGTTCTAAAAGGGGGTTATTCCATTTTCATTCTAGTTGCACGTCTTTTATCTATTAAAGTGCGGGACACGAAAGAAAACCGGACGGAGTCAATCGGTTTAGGAAAGTCGGCCAAGAAATCTCTTTAAACCAGTGGTGTCCCGTCGTTCTTTAAATAAAATGGCACTCCTTTTTGACTATACGCACTTCAGATAATTAAAAAATATAACTATGCTTAATGAACCTTTATCTATATTTTTCTTTTTTCTTTCGTGTACCGCACTTCTATATCTCTTTTGTGTAGCAAAAACGGCGAACTTTCGAATTTTAAAATGATGTAATTTTGATTTTTCTTGATCGATTTACCTATAAATATATTTTTTCTTGAGTTCTGTCATTAACGGTTCCCGGGCTACTGCCTACGTCCACTATTATTGGACCACCCAGTATAATGATACACGATTTACGAGTCCAGGTTTTACAAGGGCAGCCAGCATCAGATCCAGTGAACGCGATTTATCAAAATTTTAATTTATGCGGTTCGACTTTGGGCTATTCGGGTATGCCAAAAGTGGCCGTCTGTCTCCGTTTGTCATATTACTTTATACAGGTGCCCTCATTGTGAAGTACTATACAGGGCGTTTCCTAATTGCGTGCTGATGTTAAAGGGGGTGTTTTTATGTCCTAAAAGTCTTAACTTGTGAGATACAGGATGGTGAAGTTTAAAAAGAAAACATGTTTTTTCATCCCAATTCTGATGCTATTGTATATGACTACATGAAATTTGATACACGTCTTCTATGCATTAAGAGCATACGGATTTACCCAGGTTAATTACATATGCACGCCACTGGTAGAAATTTCAAAAATAGTTAATAAAAAATGCCCTTTTATGCATAAAAGACGTGTATCAAATTTCACACAGTTATTTATCTATAATAGCATCAGAATTAGGATTTAATTAATTAAAAAGTTAAGGACTTTTAGGTTCATATTAAACTTTTTTCTTAAAAAGGTCCAAGAATCACCCCCCTTAAACATTAACACGCAATTAGGAAACGCCCTGTATAGTACTTCACAATGACGCCCCCTGTACAAAGTAATATGACAGACGGAGACAAACGGTCACTTTTGGCATACCCGAATAGCTCAAAGTCGAACTGCATAAGTTAAAATTTTCATAAATCTTGTTCACTGGAATTAGTGCTGGCTCCCCTACTATAACTACATTGATGTGTTAATTTTGGAAAAATATGAGTTCTATATTTTTTCAAATATTAATTGCAATATTAGATATTTTTTGACGCTCGGTATTGAACAGAAAATTAATTATTTTGAAGCAGTTTATTGACAGCTACTTTATGAACAATTTTACAAAATATATGAAAAAAACTAAGCCATTTTTGAGGTTGACGGCTGTGGTTCTAATGGTTCGATTCCTTCTAAATCATTATCTTCTTCTGAAAATGATGAGTTTTCAATAACCGTTTCAATTTTACCATCTACTTCCCAGTATTTATCTTCAATAGAACGAACATGTTTAACATACGATTTCCAATTTTCAGTCGATATTGAGTAAAGCGCTTCTAATGGTATTTTATTTAAATCTTTAATTGAAAGTTCACCGGTGTTGCGCTCTCGAATATATTTTTTACTCCTGCCCATGCAAGTTCAATAGGATTGAGTTCGCACATGTATGGAGGCTGCCTTAAAGGTGTATGACCGAGGTTACGTAAAAGACCGTCAATTTTATACTTTTTTTCTCTAGGCTTGTTGGCTGATATTACTTCATATAATTGGCTGGTTGGGAGGAATGTTTGGTAGAAGCTTCTCGAGCAACCACTTTTCAAAATTATCTCTATTTATCTGTCCATGATAGTCTCCAGTTGTTAGTCTCGAGCGAAAAACTAAAGCAGCACCTGGAGCAAATCCGGCTACTAGCGCAGGTTCCCAGAACAACACCTGTAACACTTTCACTTTGCCAGCATTTGTTCACTGTCATATCATTATCTACCCAGGTTTCGTCTAGATACACAATATTGCGTCATTCTTGCCTATATTGCCTTACAGTTGATAGATACTTCACCCGCTAGTGAAAAATATTTGGTCTCTCAATGAGCAATTTTCGTTTATTTTGGCACTTGCGCCAAACAAAACCATTTGTTTGGCGTAGGGAAAATCTATTTTGTTCTTTACAGCACGAAGTAGGGGGTTGCAGGTCGGAACCTTCTTCAAGTTTACATAAAAATCCTCTATTGTTCGTCAAACTACTTGAAAATCACCATTGTCAATTTTATCTTTGTATGATAATCGGGGTGTTTTTTTTAACTAGGAGATTTTAAAGGTGAAGTAGAACATGAGCGATCATTATGTTCTCTTTAAGTTTTTCTTACACTACTTTCCGAAACACCAGTGTAAAATGCAGCGCGTTCTGTTCGATTTTGAATTGGAATAGTCACACTATTATTTTCAGCTTCTCTAGTACAGGCCTCTATAACGCTAGCAATAACTTGCACCGCTTCGAATTGTTTTTCCTCTTTTGCTCGCCATCGTTACTTCGAGAGGGACTGGAGACTCTAGGCACATCCCAATTACAAGTGGACCAGTGCGAAATTTACTAAATCCTCGATTAATTTTTCGTACCGCGTAGCTGGCGCACTTTATAGGTGAAGCGGCAAACTATTACAACAAATAAAATAACATAAAATTTATTTGCGTACACAAATGTTACTTGCTTAAGACTATGAACCTATATTTTAAGGACCGCCCGGCTTTCTTTCGTGTCCCGCACTTTACTTACAACTTAAAATTTTATTATTTCATGAATTTGCGTAGTCTGGATTTTGCAGTATCTTTTTTTAAGATACAAAATGCGTTTCTTGAATTTCGCTAATATAATTAAGTGCAAATACTAAAGTAATTTAACTAATTTCCCTATACTTTTTTAACAAGGATGGTTTTGTTATAAAAATAAATTGTTGATTGTGATTTCGATTAAATATTTAGGGAGTTACAAATTCAAGGCACGAGTATTTACAGCTTGAAAACGCTAAGAGATATAAAGTTGGTTAAATAGGGGAAAAGTTGACGAATTAAAGTGTTATTAATTTACCGGGGGTAATTTTCAAAATTCCTAATACTACCGATTCGAAAATATTCTACAAATGTATAAGAAAAAAATTTAAAACTCTTATTCCCGATATTAACTTTCTTATTTTAAATGACACACCGTATATAATATTTCATTTTTAGATTCTCCATAATATTTTTAGTTAATGCAATAATACAATTTTATTTTTTTTTCTTCCCCAAATTTGACTGTACATATATCACTAGTGTCATCATTATCTTTATTTTTTATGTCTAGTTGAACCACAAACTCTATACGTTGTGTTTTATTTCAATTATGTACATTTTGTATTATGAGATATTTATTTTTTTTATTTAATATATAATCCCTATAACTGAAACCAACACAGAAAAATGCCATCGATATATTGTTTTACGTTAAATACAGTTATATAATAATGAGTAAGGCAATGGAGAAGTGTATCAATAGTGATCTTTTAAATTACCTTGAAAGGTATAAACGTACTCACAACCGGTATTCATTAAAAAACGTAAAATTATTTTTTTTTAATTGAGACTTTATTTGAAAAAATAATTTAAAATGAAGTTTACATTCTTATTGCAACTTTTTGTCTTCTCTAAAATTGCATCGTCTGATTTTAATTTCGATGTTTCGTCTACTGTTCGATGGACGATCATTAGGTCGACTTTGTTAAATAGAGACCGGTTTTTTTACTGCAGTTTTGTAAACTCCAATGTTCACTACATTCTATCGCACTATTATTTTAATCAAATAAAACATTTCTATAGACTATAGCCTAAATCTAATTAAAAAATATATTGTATCTTTAGAATAATGAGTATATCCAGTCCGTCGCCAGATGTCTCCAGATGATGCTCCGCATTGACGAATATCGGTTTGCGTTTGTCTCAGTAGATGGAATTTCTACCCTTTTGTCCGTACTAGCAGGACGAGTCAATTTCCAGGTAAAAGTATTTCAGTTGGTTTTATCATTTTATTTATAAATATATCTTTTATCATTTTATTTTATACATACTTAAGTAATATATAATACTTGCTAAATATAAAGGGTAAATACGATTGGTATATAGAGATGGGCAATTCGGGTCCTTTTCAAGATTCTTTCGGTGGATCTGGCTAACTAATATTAACGGATTTCTGTAGAATAAATCTCGTAGCGAATAAATGAGCAAATAATTATTATCGTGAATGTAGAGTCCATCCAATTCTTTATTGTTAGATATCATCCTTTGGTAAAAAGAAACACGACATACATTTTACTCTTAAAAACAACTGTATTTTTTTGCCAAAAATGGTACCTCGGTAATAAAATGGTATATCTGGCAACACTGCAACCATCCTTCAGCTATCGTCTTTTCATATAACCCACACTTCTTTTGTATAATAAATTTATATGTCTGTGGTCCATAATTTATTGTCAAAAGTGTATACATCTGCACTTATTTTTTTATATCTACTTATTTGTTTACTTTATAAAAACGTGATTTTTAGTTTTTTTAAATATATGTAAATTTACACTATTAAATACCCCCCTATCCCATGCCGGTTCTTTTGTTGAATCTGCAAAAATTTCAGGATTTGTCCTCCATGTTGGCACCGCCATTTTATTTTTTAAATGTTTCCAAAAAATGCATAATTTTCACTTTTAAATATTCTCAGATCTGCACCTCGATGTTAGAAGACAGACTTTTTGACTTTGCTCAGCATTGAAAGATAACTAAGTTACAGAGATGTTATAAGTTGCTTTATTAGGAATAAGTATAGGCGCAAACCAATTAGCCACTAAGGCACTTGTAAGTTACATTTTACATAGAAACTACACTTTAATAGTAATACACAATTAGTAGTATATATAGTTTTTAAAATATTTGGAAATTATATAATATATTTTTATTCAATTTGTTGTTATATTATATGTTATACATATTGAAACAATTTTCTGCTTAGGTAATTACATTTTATAGGTCACCATCAAATTTTAAGTGACTCAGTTCTTTTTAATGATCCAGACCCACGGAAAGAATCTTGAAAATGACCCGAGTTGCCCATCTCTATATACCAATCGAATTTACCCTTTATATTTAGCAAGTATACTAATATATTACTTAAGATAAATGAAGCAATAATAGCAGTTTTTTTAGACTTTAAACGGGCTTTTGAAACCATAGACCGGGAATGATTATTAAATAAATTATACAAATATAAGGGATATAAATTGGTATACTTTAACAGATATCAAAAAACAAGAGTATCAAATGAAATTTCGGTGACAAATGTATTGAATATTTTCAAGGTAGTATTTTGGGACCATTACTTTTTATTTTGTATATAAATGATATTTCATCAATTTTAAAACATTGCCATATTCAGTTATTTGCTGATGACACATTAATTTATATACAAGATAGAAACATATTAGCAGCACAAGATTTTATTAATTCAGATCTAAATGTTTTATCAAATTGGCTTAAAGTAAATAAATTAAAATTAAATTTATCTAAATCAAAATGCATGGTTTTGGGTCAAAATTTAAACACTTAATAACTTGTATATTTCATTAGAAGGGTCAAATTGAATATTTTAAAAGAACTTCACCAAATTTAAGTTTCTTCTCCAAAAAAATTATTTATAATACTATTATCTATCCACATTTTCTATATGGTTCTACATTTTTGTATTTGACAAACGAAGAAATATTTGATAAATTACAAATTTTACAAAACAAAGTCATGCGGATTTTACTAAATTGTGATAAATATACAAAAATTACTTTAATGTTAAGAAAATTAGAATCGTTAAATGTTCGTAATTTAATTTTTTATTTCGTTCAAATTTATATTTATGAAATAAAAAATAATTTATTGCCCTAAAATCTTAGAACATTTATAAATGAAAACTGTGAAGAACATAATTACCAAACAAGGCAAAACACAGACTTACATTTAAATTATGTTTTTTTCATAAAGGGTCTATTTAATATAGTAAACTACCATTTATTATAAAGTCTCAGAAATCTTATAAACAATTTAGAATTAACTTAAGAGATTATTTATTTAAGAATCAATTTTAAAAGCTGATAAGGAACACAAAAATATGGTTTTTGAAGAGTAATCTATAATATTTAGATTTTTATGCTTGAAAATGTAAATTGTAGCATTTATGCTAAATAAAGAAATTAACTAACTAAATTTTGCTGAGGTTTTGAATATTGTAGAGGTGGGTTTGGAAAAGCTGAATTTTTCCTTAAAGAGAATTACATTTGATTTTAATGTGCATTTTAATATGCCTGACAACATGTCAAAAGAGCTTTGCAACTTAATGTTGGCATTTGGGCTTCAGCAATCTGTTAATTTTGGTACAAGATCAAACGCATGTTTAGGAAATTTATTCTGTAATATTCCTATAGGCAGTCTTTCAGATCACAAGGCCATAGTATGCATTCATTGACATCATATCAACTGAAGCCACTAATTCTAGAGTTGCTTACAGCCCAATAATGCATAAAGGCTTATGTACCCTTTATAATAAAGTTGAAAAATAGTGTTTGTGATAGCACAGACGGTTATAATGTGGATGATCAGTTTTCATTATTTGTGAATATTCTTTTAAATTTTACTTACGACTTTTTGCCCGTTAAAACGCGAATGAGTGCTGCTGGTGAGAGTGGTTTAATGAAGATTTGAAAGATATGCGTGAAAGGTTACAGTTAATCAGATTAGTAAATCCAACCCTTTATTGATTACTAAGTAGCAGGTAAATGAATACAAAACTTCCTAGAGAAATACTCTTTTGTGATGCAAAAAAGACAGCCAATGAAACAAATATCCATGGAAAGTAATAAAGCAAAATTCATGCAACCAGACGCCAGCAAAGAATGCATAATCTTTTAACAGATATTTTACTTCAGTTGCTGATGATATTCTCACCACTATGTCAGGTTCATCATCATCATTTAAAGATTACATGCCTGTCTTTGAGGACAATTTTAGCTTTTCTTTTCAGCCGACATTATTTAATACTGTCAGAGATAAAACTAAGAGACTGAACAATAGCAAAAGTACAGACTGTTTTGATTTTAGTACTAAGATTGTTCAACCTCTTAGGGAGCTTTTGGTTGTTCCTTTGAACAAGTTGATAAACCAGTGTATTTCAGCAGGCGATTATCCAAAAATACTTAAGAACGCAAAAGTTATCCCTGTTTTTAAAGGTATCTCAGGATGAACAAGTAAACTACCACCCAATCTCTCTCCTTCCCATATTTTCCAAAATAATCAGTCAATTTTAAAGGATCAATTAAAAGACTATTTTGAAGCGAACAATTTATTTGCTAAAACACAGTTAGGTTTCTGTAACAACAAATCTACAATGTTGGCAATAGATAGTATCATAAAAAATGTCATTGAAGCATGGGAACAAGCATTTGATTGTGTCTCTTTTGAAGTCCTAGTTGAGAAATTAAAGATATACTACCTAGATGATGCAAGTAGAGCATTGAACAAGTCATTCCTTCAGAACAGAAGTCAGTATGTTTGTTGGTGGTGGCTTGTCAAGTGGTAGAAAAATAAATAATGGTGTTCCTCGGAGTTCTGTCCTTGGTGCCTTATTGCTGTTAATTTATGTGAATGATCTCCAAATCATCGAGCTCCTAAATCTTATTTTGTTTGCTGATGATACCACCAATATGATCAAGTATGGTACTTATGATCCTATAATAAAAATGATAGCCAAAATCAATAATGTAAATTCATCAGCTCTATTAGTTGATTCATCAATGAAGTTTCTAAGAGTTGTTTTAGATCCAAAACTAACATGGGAAGAGCATGTTGATCAGCTCTCAGGTGAATTGTGCAGAATAATATTTATGATTAAATCTTTAAGGGCCATTACATCAATGTCCACTATTTTATCAGCATATCATGGTTATTTTGTAGCAAATATGTCTTATTCGATTTTTAACTGGGGTCATTCTGCTCATGCACAAAACATTTTTGGGCTCCAGCAGAGTTGTTTGAGAACTATCGAGACTGCTGTAGTGCCTCACTTCATGGACCTTAACATACTTACCTTTCCGTGTGTCTACATTTACCAATGTTTGATGTATATTATCAGAAATATCTCCCAGTTTAAAACCCATTCTAATTTCCGTTACAACACCAGGCATAACAAAAATATTATCCCAGACTTTCATGGGCTCTCAAGGACCAGAAAGGGCTCTGATTATCACTGTGTTAAAATTTTTAATGTCATTCCACTGAACATCAGAAATACTGAGAGTCACTGATTTCTATCAATAACAATATTTGATCAATGGTGCATTTTATTCATTTGAACGTTTGTGTATATCCAATTGTTTACTTTAACTTTGTGTGAATTGGCAATTATAATATAGGTTTGTTTATGTTGTTATTTTATTACATTTTTTATCTTTTTTATTATCATAATTGCTACAATATGACCTGTACAAACACATTTGTGTAAATAAATATTTGATTTGATTAGATTTATTTCAAATTATTTTAAACTTCTTCGTAAAGAGCTATATTTGAACTAGATGTAGGTAAAATAAGCTTGTTTGCTAGTTTTAATTTTTTATATTTTGCCTTTGCCCCACATGTTATTATAAAATTATAACTTGTTATTTTTACATTGAAGTATTTTGGCCACATGAATCTCAATGTTGTGTTATTATTCCAAATAACCTATAAATTGTAATTTAATTAATATTATTATTAATATAAACTCATTATTACATGGTGATGTACATCACCCCTCTCGGATATAAGTATCAAAAAGTTAAGGGAAACCGAAATCAAGGTCATTTTTGGCAATATTTTCTGACCAAAATGATTTTTACCAGTGTTTCTTCCAAGGTCTTTGGTATGAAACCCGTTGGTTATACCCTGTTCAGTTTCCACACTTCTTGGATCTCTATAGCCACTTCTGCATACTCAATCTTCTTTTGATGTTCTTCAACCATGTTGCAGTTGTTATCCAGCAGCACGATGTCGGGTCGGTTATATAAGAGTCGTCCATTTCCGAAGCAGGTTGGTATTAAGGTACCTAGGTATTTTAGCCTGTACTTGTTTGCTAATTTTTGATGTAAGATGTTTTTGCATATTTCTTTGTGCCTATTCGAATAATCTGACTTTTCTACATATGTCCGATTGGATGTTAGGATCCTTAATTATAAAATTCTTGTAGTTGTGTTTATCTTGAATCTTGAATCGCAGCCATGGATGAATGCTTCAATTTCTGGGAAGAGCAACCCATTACTTACCCACTCGTGTGATGCTGATCTGTCTATGTGCCTTTGGTGTAAATCATTGTAGCATCAGAAATTGTCGTTATTTCTCTGTAGTCGTTTGCAAAGTTGAGTGGCGTGTACGACCTAAATTTGTCATCCTTTGCAGATCAGAAGTTTTAGTTTTCCTGAAAAAGAAATTTCTCAATTTACTTAGTTGGCTAGAATATAGGGTTGTTATGTCAACAAGAGCTCTTCCTCTTTCGTTTCTGGGTAGGATAGTCCTGAGCATAGATAGGCTTAGGATGATGTATCCAGTGTTTGACCATCATGGTTCAGGCGATTCGTTGGAACTCCCGCATATCAGTTTGATTCCACTTCAGGATTCTAAATAAGTAAGCAAATACATATACTATACATGTAAGTATTTATTCCAGTAATAAGGTTTCTTCCATTTAGCTCAGACTTTAATAGCGTTTTGATTCTCTTTAAAGTTCTGATATCGTATTCTTTATTTTGCCTGCATTTTCTCTATTAAGCGTGCCTGTTAGTATTTATCGTATTTGTAGCTTTCACCACCCTCCATGGCGTGGACTATATCTCCTTTTGGCAGGATAATATCGCCTCCAATCGTTTTGCCCTTTTAAGATATTTAGGGTAAAATCGCTGTTGGTTCTTGGTAAAAAGCTGATGTTGGCTCAGGGTGTTTATGTAATCATACATGTGTTGCGGTCGAATACCATCCATTGCTTCTTTTAATCACAGTTGCCAGACAGGTTTTCTTTGAGTGGCTCGTTTAGTGTTTGGGATTTGCATCTACTGGTTGTTGTGACTACCAGCTATGCTGCTACAGTTGCATAGGAGGTCAACGTGTGCAACCTGCTTAGGGAATTATATTCTACAACCACTAATTAACAAATATAGTTTATTTATTATACTAGTGATAATGAATTTCCATCAAGTTACGGCTACCTTGATAAATTAATATTCTACTATTATATCCATAAGCACCAGATTGACAGCAGCTCTAACCCTATTATTTGGGCTCCCGATAACGCCCTCCTCAACTGATACAGAGTCTCATCAGTAACTTAATTTTGACCTGATTGATCACGTTCATGCTTACATTCATTAATCTCGATATTCAGTAGGTCATATTCGACATCCTGTTCGCTATTTTCGTGCTTGTATTTGAATTTGGATCCGTGAATAAGTTATTCTTAATAATCACCCTTCTTTGCTCTGTTATTCGTGACTCCGTGGTCAGGAATATTTTCGATAAAGGTCATTTGAAGGGTATACCGATAGGTGGTCCTGTCTCGGTCTCAGAGTTCGTTATTTTCAAATAAGAGCGCATAATAAAAGAATTCATCTCAACAGTCCATTTCATACTCTCCCTTGGCTTTCTAGTTTTTGTTGTGTGAGGTATACTCACTTGTGTCGCGGCAAGAGCACCTTCAGCTGGATGTGAGGAGTCGATGTTGGGTTCTTCAAGGACAGTTGTTTCAGTAGCAGATGCATGACATCACGCGCTGTAGCTGTTTTAACACACAAGACCCTCTACATAAATCTTGAGCGCAAGAGGTTTCGGTGGTACACGTCGATTCACACATTTATTCCGTAAATTGCATATTTGTAAAATGGGATTTGCATTTTATAACTACTCCCAGCCGCCGGTCCTAACATGGGCCCAGACTATTTACTTATCCGGTGACCCCCGAGTGCCCGTTTTGAGGCAAGGACCGTCAATCTTCTAGTCGCCTTTTACAACATGCAGATTATACAAACTTAAAAAAAATAAAAATGGTTTCATTTCATTTTGGAATTGACCACCGAAAAACAATATAGACGGGAAGATAATCCATTCCTTGGAAAATAAAGCTTTTTGGAAAAAATATCAAAATTGATTTGTGCTTTATATTTGATACTTTATCTAGAATTGTAACTGTGTGTCTGTAAGTTCGTACCTAATTTTGTGAGATGTTATGCATGTTAAATAAATTTCTAAAGCAGTTATTTAACCTAATTGAAGTTCTGATGTTCTAGCTTTAAGATTTTTTGGCGATGTTGTGATTTCAGGTTATCCATCATAAAGTGTGTCAACGGATTCAAAGAAGACACGTTTATATTAGTGTTATGAAAAATGCGTGTTATTTAAATAATTTACTTGAGGTAACTCAGGGTAACTCAAAAAAAATCAAATTGCTGCAAAAAAAATTTTTGGGAGCTTTCGTGTCCTTAAAACCAAATATATATCATACTTATTTGGTGTTGATGACATCCAGAGTTACTTTTTTCCAAGGAAGCATGGTGAAAATGTAAAAGAATGTATTTTTATTTATTGCTTAAAGCCAGGAGAAGTTAAAGGAAATTGCGAATTGTTGATTATTCGCAGTTATCTCTGTGAGGGGATTGGGTCCGCACCTGAAATATTTAATCGTAGATCACCGAGTTGCGTCCCGGCATATAAAATGTCATAGGCAAGTTGCGCCCCAGGATTTTGATACCCTTAATTTTTGTACACGTAATTTTGTATCTTTTTACTTTCACATGCAGTGAAGAAACAGAATATGTGATTTTTACGGCAACCCAAAGCAAAGATATAACTTGGGCTAACCGAGAAGGTAGTCTGATAATTATAAATGCTATGTTTCCTTCCACACTAACGTGAACGAACTTTCTAAATGTTGGTTCACGCGAAACCACATATGACGTCATTAACGTTCGCGCTAACTAAACTATTTATATATTTAACATCGAGAAGCGGTAGAGTAGTGGTAGGGTTCTCGGCCCGCGTCGTATAGGTTGTGGGTTCGAATCCCAACAAAGGCAAAACATTTTTTAACAAAATTTATAATTAATACAAATTTGGATTAGTAAGTAATCTTAAAGTTAGGTTAGGTTTGATGTAAAGAAAGCGCGCGGTAGCGCGCCAACCAAATTCCGAGTCTATATTAAAACCAGGATTTTTTTTTAACAAAATCTATGCTGTTAAGTCAATCCCCCGGTTAGAGTAGTACAAATTTGTCAAAAATACAGTCATTCACACGTTTTTCTTATATAACGTGAACCGACTTTCCGACCATTCGTTCACGCTAGCTAGATGTTCGGAAATTCACCTAAATACATTTTTTTTGCGACAACTTATATCTATCTACCCTGGGCGGAATTTGGTCAGGCAATTTTAGGACCCGGACACAATGTGAGCATTTTATTTGACCGCGGGATGAAACTCGGGACCTGCGTCTGTAAGTCTTAAGTCGTAATAAAATTTTAAAACAGGAACATTTTCGGTGCTAAAATGCGCAAGGTTTTTTCAGGCTGCGCTGAAGCATGTTCTTATCGAGTCGTCTTGGTACCGCTAAGAATAGGGTACCATATAAGTCATATACCTACATTCAGAACTGTATCAACAGTTTTTCAAAATAAAAAATATAGTTTTTTTAATTTAAAATCGAAAACCTGAAGTAAAACAGATATATCCTGGAAAAAACTGGAAAAGTCATGGAATTTTGCATCAGTCCAAACCCTGTAATTGTTTTTAAATATTTCACTGAATATGTTTTTCTTTTCTAGGTCCAATATCAGCTTATTTTCTGCTTATGGGTATTAACATTCAACCCACTTCTGGCTGAAAAGATGAATAAGTTTAATGTGATCCCTATTTTGGCCGACATTTTAAGTGATTCAGTCAAGGAGAAAGTCACCAGAATAATTCTCGCTGTATTTAGAAATCTCATTGAGAAACCTGAAGATTCGCAAGTCTCTAAAGAGCATTGTATATCGATGGTACAGAGCAAGGTATTTCAGAGTATTAGATATTATACAGTAACTGCAGATCCCTTTAGAATCTTAATGTTTGTACACTTTTCTGTTGTTTTTGCTACATGTGTCGTACATGCTAAATAGTTATTTTAGTATCTAATATAAAGTCAAAGTAAAGGCACCTTATAATTTAGTGTAAATGTTCGTAGGTCCTCAAACAGTTGCAGATTTTAGAACAGCGCAAATTCGACGATGAGGATATCACGGCTGATATCGAGTTTTTGTCCGAGAAATTACATTCTTCAGTACAAGACCTCAGTTCATTCGATGAATATGCTACAGAGGTGAGAGCTTTTCGTCAGTTAGCTTATAATTAGTTGAGCAACAATATAATCTTATAAAACCATAAACTTAAATAAGTTATATTTATTAAATGTTTATTAATTTTATTACTATTCATATTTTTCAGGTCAAGTCAGGTCGTTTGGAATGGTCGCCAGTGCACAAGAGCAAGTTTTGGCGCGAGAATGCTCAACGTCTCAATGAAAAGAATTACGAGCTTCTTCGCATATTGATTCACCTTTTGGAAACTAGCAAAGACCCCCTGGTACTTGCTGTAGCTAGTTTTGATATTGGAGAATATGTCAGACATTATCCCCGTGGAAAACAGTAAGTTATGCCTGATTTTCAACCCATCTTCAAATTTTGAAACAGTCCAAGGGATGTAATTACAGTGTTTTTTTTTATATATATCTTTGGAATAAAGAGGAATTTGATTCAAGACTTTAACCAAATCTTTTTTAGAAAAGTTAATTTTATTTTTAAGAATTAAAGTTAAATCTTGGATATTAGAAACAGGATATCGGTTTGGAATTGTAAATGAGTTGAGTCTTCTATCATGACCACACGGATGTGATTCCGAAATGGTTTTTCTGGCCTTATGTGTACTAGATCAAGGCTCTTTGAAGGAAGAATAAGAACTTAAAATGATAATCAAATTCCCTTTTAGCTGCAATCTAGTTTCTCTGGACTTACTTCTTTTACTTTGCTGTACAGGGTGTGCCATTTTGGATACTATTGCGTTATTTTTATAGATAGAAAGGTGAGGTTTTCGCGACAGTTTGCAACTTTTTCGTAAAACCAAAGATGCCGTTAACAACATTTTCATAGCCCTTTTAGGTTTTAAGATACAGGGTTAAATTGAAAATGTTTCATTATCAGGATTTTCAGGCACTCCTCGTATCTCTAACATCAGATAACTTATCGAAAATGTGGAAACTTTTTCTTATATAACTTCCTGTAGAACTCAATTCCGCCTTCGTAATTAGTATATTTTTGTTTGTTAGTATACAGGGTCAGGTCAAAAAATTATCGGACCTTACTTTATTTTTTTAAATGGAACATCCTGTATATTTATAGACTACAAAATTCATTTTCTTTTTAACTTTTCAAAAATATATAATAGTATGCACTTTTTTTCAGAAATATCCAAATAAATAACAATTTTCTAAAATTAAATGAATAATATAATGGTAGACTATGGCTATTTTTTATGACCAAAAACAAAAATAAACTTTTTATTTATTGGTTATATTATGTATCGAAACATTCCGTAGACAGACATGTTGAGATATGTAATTTTATTAAATATTTGTTTCAATTAATTTAAAGTTAAATATTTGTATTCAGTTGCGAAAAAGCCAAAAGAGATTTTTGTTTGTCAGTTATATTCATATACTATATTTACTTACAAGGTTCGTTCTATAATTAATTGGTGCACCTTTTACCGGCTACATATATATCTCTGCAATATACTGCTAATACAAAATGTGTATTAAAATTCATGGCTATGGTAATGTCAGCTATTAGCAAATCTTTTCGATACAATTCTTTAAAGTTTATTTAATTTTAATAAACATTAAAAAAATTAGCCAAATCCGACTGTTTGTTTTAACTTAATTAAACTTTTTGTAAAAATTGGAATTTTAGTGTTTCGGGTGCGGTCGAATATGTAACAAAATCACCGCACTGTGAAAACAGTTACAACCTGTTTGAGCTTATTTTTACTAATACATATAGCAACTTTTTATCTCACATATTTTAAGCGACTTATTTGAACGCGTATTAAGTGTTTATTCAAAAACAAAAAAATAAAATAAAAGTTGTGCCTAAGAAAGCTTTTGATCAGGATGTCGAGAACTGCAACATAGCAAATTTTCAGGAAAATTGACAGAAAGCCATTTCCCATAAGGATTGTGCCGGGTCCTTTGTTTCTACGACTTATTTGTGTTTAGATGCATTACCCCGATACCGATAAAAAATTTTAAACTAGCTCTCTTATCTTGTGAAAAGGCGGCGAGTTTTTATACAGTGTCTCTGTTTCGAACCTTCTTGAAAACTGAAAGGAAAAATAAACGTATGTATTGTAAACCTTAACGCGAGAAGTCTTCAGAGCTAGAATTTTTCCTACATGGGGAAAGTTATCTCGAGGTTGTAAACTGAATCATTATGACAGTGCTGTGTGCAGACAGGATGATGGCGTCTCAGATTTTTACGCAATGACTTTGGTAGATGAAATAGTCTTAATCTAAACTCTGTTCCAGCGATTGACAGTATATTTGAGATAGCCTCAGCAGTGATTTACACCCAAACTAACATTCGCATTATTGTTTGCTGCATTTACCATCCTCCTAGCGCGGGACCCTGACGTTTTTGTAGCTCTCTTGAGGAACTTTTAAATTATTTAAGTCAATGTAAAGAACCTGTGTTTGTCTATGGCGATGTTAACTATGATTTTAAATCTGTAAATAGAGAAACTACAAATATTTTAAATGTGTTCAGCTCCTATGGACTTTCTTAATCTTCCTTTCATCCTTCTAGAGTCCAGGGAAACTACTACACCTTGGTCACTAATGTTTTCACAAAGAACCCAACACTTAATACCAAACTACTGATCTAAGTTTTTCGGATCACAGAACTCAATTGCTATACTTTGAGTCCAATCAGTGTGGAAGTGACATTACACCTCCAATAAATCCGAAAAAACGGCCTTTTTGTGAAGAGAATATACATTACTTCAACGACCTATTTTCTAAAGAAAAATGGACTTATGAAATGCAGAATTTTGACGATTTCGAGAAATTTCCTTACTTTTTTTCATCATTTTATATATTATTCGATTCGAAAAAAAACTAACATAGGGAAAAATGGCAAGTGGATACCCTAAACCATGATTAATAAAGAAGCCTATTTAAGAAACCTAAATAGACATCAAATCTACAAATAATTCTAACCTTCTGGTAATTTATAGAAATAAAATAAAGTCTCATAAGAAAAATATTGCACTTGCCAAAAAAGAATTTAATTCTGAAAAATTATTAAAATCAAGTAATATCACCAAATTTGCATGGGATATTATTAACTCCCATACAAACTGTAGACCAAAAGAGAAGTGTGTTCCAGATAGGCCTATTTTCAATGGTGTGGAAGTGACTGAGAGGGCTGGAAAGCTAATGGTTTTAACACTTTTTTTCATTGACTTTGTAAGTCAACTGGTTGACAAGGCCAGACTTGACAAAAATGTTAGCTTACCCTCTGAATCATTTACTCAAACAATTTTTTTAACACCTCTAGGTGATATTGAGGTGAATGAAGTTCTATAGTCTATATCTACAAAAAGGCCTTGGGGAAGCAATCAAATTCCATGCAACCTATTGAGTGAGGGTGCAAAACTCATTCTAGCCTCTATTGAATCTTTCCTTTGAACTGGGCTACTTTCCAGAGGTCCTAAAAAAGTACCTCTACACAAAATCACCTATCAATAACTACAGGCCTATTGCCGTCTTGTCGGTTTTCTCAAAAGTCTTCGAAAAAGACTAATGTACTTTTTGGATTCCTTGAAAATACTAATAGACAGTTTGGTTTTACCGCTAACCTCTCAACCGTTGACGCAATCCTATCAGGATACTTGAAAATACTTAATGACTTCAACAGTAAATTAAAATCAGTAGGAATATTTTATGACTTCCCAAAGGCATTAGACGCTATTATCCGAATACTTTTGAACATACTCGAACATTATGGAATAAGAGGACCAGGGTACAACTGGATAAAAACCTATTTGTCCGGTAGAAGCCAGGCTGTAAAACGAACATATAAGAATGACGTGGTCATCTCAGGTGGGGTAAATGTCGCAACTGGTGTACCACAGGGTAGCGTCTTAATTAATGTCCTGTCCATATTTGTGAATGATAGTTATATGACAATCTTCGCGGACGATACCTCTACTATTGTAGGACCGAACGATTATGAGGACTTGTGCCTTAAGGCTGGCAGTTGTGTATGACATTTCTATGTGATGTGAGAAAAATGGTCTCTGCCTTAATGGCACGAAGACTAAATCTATAATTTTCACCCCTATTAGGGTCATCCAAGACCGATCCTTACCCATAAGACATAAAACTATCGCTATAGTACGTGAGTCTGTTAACTTTTTGGGCATTGCCATTGTCCAGCGCCTTTGATGGAATATCCAAAGTGTATGCAGCAAGCTGTCATCAACGAACTTTTTTCTTATTGTTGAGGGATTTTGTGGATGCGGGAACTATCCGGACTTTCTATCATGCTGCAATTCAGTCTATTCTGAGCTACAGACCACTAGTGTGTCAGACGTCTATACATGAAGTCTAATGAGATTTTTCTAAATATTTCATCCTGCGATTGTTAAATAATACTTCTGACTAAACAGTGGCATTTCTAGTATTGAAATTTTTTAGTAATAAATATGGAATTTTTCGTAGAGACAAGAAATATGAAGAACTGAATTGTCATCTCGGCCGGTAGTGGGGTGTTGATTGCCGTTTCGAGCTTATTTCAGGCATCCATCATTGATACTCCTACTCGTCTTCAGTGCGATGATGTTTGCGTTCTCATGAGTGGGGAATGTAAATATGGTACTAAGATGCGTATATTTCCAACTAAATTCTAACCAAGAATATTATCAATCTTCCTGCGATACTTATGAATCTCTAAGAAACAGTTTGTAAACCAAAGTTTTCATTTTAGGAGATTTCAACCTCTCCATGGTGTATCTATGAAGATGATGCTAAATAAATTATAGTTTAAGAAACTAAGAAACACGCTAAAAAATCGGACATTAGAAGCTGCATTATTTATTATATTATACTTTTTAGTGTGTTAAAAGCGTGTTTCTTTGTTTTTTCAACTATAATTTATTTTTTCTCTATTTAGTTATGGACTAAACAAAATTCTCCCTGCCCCTAAATATGTGAAACCAGTTCAATGGCACCATAGTATTGCGTTATCGTTCGACTTACATACGTATGCAAAATTTTGGCTCACCTGAACATCAGGAAGTGGGTCGCAGAACATTTAGGCGCACTCCTAAATACGTAATTGGACCAGCTCAATGACTCCATAGTATTGCATTGTCATCCGACTTACATACACATGCAAAATTTCTCCTCCTTCCTAAATACACGGCTCTAGATCAAAACAGTGATAAGTAGTAGTACAAACTGTGCCATTGTAAAATATAACGTAGGATATACAAGCACATGCAAGAATGATCACACATGATACAACTAGATAAACTAGACAGAGAGATTAAACAGGAATAACGCACAAATAAAATAAAGGCATTTGTATTCCACGTTTCTACTCTACACTCATGGATCAGTTTCTTTTTTAGATGCGGCTACTCTACTTACCAAACTGACAGTACAAAATGTCAAAGATCACACCATAAAAGTAAAACTGACTTCATATCTAAGTTATCCCGTTCTCGAGTCATAAACCACAGGTTATATTCTACAACGGGACGTCGCTCTTTTCGATGTTGGCCACTTGCGAAACACCGGTTCGTAAGGGTTTATAGCGTTCCTCCCATAAACAAGTAGCAATGGCAAATGCCAACGGATTGCCAAAACAAAAAAGTACTTGATTTGAAAATACTCTTAGAGGATTTTAAATGCTTTTTCGTTCGCCAATACTTTTGAGTTAGTTTTAATTACTATTGCATTTCAAGTAAAATTCATATATACTTAAAATACTTTTTGGTAAATAAATAAAGTACCAAATACTTTTTAGAAAGTAATTGAATTTCAAGTACGCTTACCATAAAATAAAATGTATTTGAAGTACTATATTTCAAATACCAAAAATGAATTGAATTACTCAATTAATTAATTTTCAAGTATTTTACTTGAAGTACTGGCAGCTCTCGTATAGAGAGATACTACATCTAGCGAAACCATTAAGTTTTTTTTTTTGGAATTTTTATGCTTTTTATTTTTTCTTTAGTATCTCTTGAATCTTGTTAAACATAACTCAAATAAAATTGAATACAAATTTTACATTTCCACTTTTTTGTCCTTTCCCATTGTTAATGATTTATCTCAACAGTTTCAAAAATTATTTAAACTATACAATATTGCCGTATGCCA
This sequence comes from Kuschelorhynchus macadamiae, assembly GCA_030620095.1. NCBI lineage: Eukaryota > Metazoa > Arthropoda > Insecta > Coleoptera > Curculionidae > Kuschelorhynchus > Kuschelorhynchus macadamiae. Next base: position 91,354 of record JAUTXW010000365.1, read on the forward strand.
TAAAAGTTTTAATTTACTGGGAAAAAATTTCATTAGGCTTAAATAAAAAATACCGAAAAATAAAGAAAGCAAGGTTATTTACCGAATCGTCTGTAAGAATTGTAATGGCGTTTATATAGTGCAGTCCAGCCAATATTTAGAAAGTAGAATAAAAAGTCATACATATAATTAAAATAATTGTACTGCCTTACAAACCATGAAAATTGAAAAAGAAAAACTTTTGATTTTTTAAACACTAAATTTTTAAAAACCGAGCCTCATACAAAAAAAAACGGGAGTTCCTAGAAAAGATAGAAATCCATAAAATCAAAAATTCAATTATTATTGATTAAAAAAAGATGTAAACAACTAAAATAAAATATACATATCGGTTTTATAAATCCCACAGTTGCTACCTGAGCTTAATAACAGTAGATTAGTTTTATTTATGTTGTGACAATAGTACCTATTATAGTTTAAAAAATATATATATATATATATATATATATATATATATATATATATATATATATATATATATATATATATATATATATATATATATATATATATATATATATATATATATATATATATATATATATATATATATATATATATATTGTTGCTTACTTATTATTATATTTTATTATTTCTTTTAGTGTAATTGAACAATTGGGTGGAAAACAACTGGTAATGCAGTTACTAGGTCATGATGACCCTAATGTTCGTTATGAAGCCCTATTAGCTGTTCAAAAACTGATGGTTCATAATTGGGAATATCTTGGTCGCCAGCTCGAACAAGAAACCGGTGCCGATAAAACAACCCCCAAAGGTGGTGCTCCAGTGGCTGGAAAAGCGTAATCTGTGCATAGGCTTTAAATTAAATCTTAGCATTAAAACAGTATTTGATTTTTTTATAGATCCGGAAAGCAAGGGAAGATATCTTCAGATACGTCTGTCACTTGGGTCAAATAATTTCTGTATATGATGGCAATAGTTAGTACACAGGGTTAGAGCATCTTTTAAAGTTACTACTTCTTTATACTTATTTTTTTTCATGTGTTTATTTTAGGAGAAAATACAGAATACGCCTTGGGCTTCTAAAGAACGGTCTAAAACAGTTAAACATCTGGATGTTGTGAACAATGTTAACGGATATTATTAGTGGCACACCTTTTCTAAATTTAATGAAATAACTAATATTAAGGAAGACTTAGACAGATTTAAATAATTTTTTTTGAAAAGCTGCTCTGCTACCTTATATATAAGCATGTATATTACATTCCCATATTATTACTTTTTGAAATAAATTGTCTCTAACTTGTATATACATCTTTTTGTGTTATAGAGATAAGGCTTAAATGTGCATTTTAATTATTCAAAATGTTATTGTTACAAGTTTATTAATAGAATTGTGTAAAATTGAAATAAATATGTATGTTGATCAAAATAGGTTCATCTGTATGTTTCATTATTCCATTTACTCCATGCACTCTTACTTTGCACACAGTTATCATGCACACCATTAATGAAATTCTGATTGTCGATTTTCTTTCAATTTGGGTGTTAAAAAAATGGATATCAATTTATGAATCCACCTATTTATTTTTTACAAAAATAATTACAAAAGATCAAAAGTGTTACTTGGTAATAAAATACTGTTTCTGAAGTGATGCTAGGGAATATTTAACTGGAATAAATTGCTATAGCTATGGTTGTTTTTTTACTTTGATATTGTTTATTGTTTTTTATATGTAATTTTGTAGTTCATGTTTATGTATCATAAGTAATTTTGAGAGAAAATGGCATCCCCATATTGTTCTTTTGGGCCACTTAGAGCCCTTTGACATCCAAAAGGCTAAAGAACTTTTCTATCTTAACTTTCAACGATCTATTAGATGACATAAACTTTTTAAAATTGTATATTTCTGGTTTTAATGAAAGAGGCGAGTTTTGTCATTTTCGGCTAAACCGGAAGATAATGCCATCTGATTTTAAAAATAAGACAGGAAAGAGCAAGTCATTTTGTTCTAATCTTATCTTTTGGTCAATAAAGGGCTCTCTAAAATTTTGGAAGCCATAACGAAAATGTGTATTCATTGCTGCGCATCTGATAAATTAATACGACGGCCATTTATTAAACTTTCAGCAAATCAACGCAGGCGTTCCACAGGGTTCAGTGTTGGCATCTACCCTAGTCCTCTTGCACATCAAAGACTTGTTTTCTTCTACCAACAATCCTATTTACACCTATGGTGACGATAACACGCTGTACTCCAATATACAACTTCCGTGGAGTAATGACTATCGTTAACCGAGGACCTGATTAAAATCATAGAAATAGGAGCAAAGAATCTTGTCCAGTTTAACGCCAAAAACCTTTTATTCTCAGAGTGACCAGATTTTGGAATGTTAACACTTGCTGGTAACCCAGCAAGTGTTAACCTTGCTGGGTTACCACTCTTAATCTTCAAGTCTTTAAATGCCTTTAATGGACTGATTTCAAATTATGAGCTATAGCTAATTGTGGTATAGAGTTGAACTAGTAAAATTGTGATGGTAATTCAAGATGGCGGAACACAATGGCTGCCAAATGAAATGTTTGTAATAATGAAAAAAGCACCATCTCATTTTAATGTTTTAGCGTCCCTATGTGTCAAAAAATATGTTTTATCAATTCCATTGATCGGTTTATCTGTCATTTCGCGGAATAGCTTAAAAACTGCTTTGATTGACTTCAAATTTTAGTCAAAAAATAAGGGTCATATGGGGATGACTCGGTAATATTTTGGTAAAAATAAAATATGCCGGAACAAGATGGCGGCCTACTGAAACGTGGTTACTAAAAAACTAATGATCAAATTTTGATAAAACTACTTATTAGATTAATTTCAAATTTTGTACACGCATTTAGTGTGATGTAAACCTCATAAAATCATCTTTAAAATTCTTCGACATTTTTCATAACTCCATTACGGCTTTCTTATGAATTAACAAATTTTACAGAAAACCGCAATTTACAGAAAATATATCGTTTATTTTACTAATTTATTATAATTGACAAAATAATTTCTTTATATTTCAATATCAGACCCAAAAATTAAAGGACTGAGATTATGAATTTAAAATTTGTCAAGAGACTATAAATCTGTTTGGGTCTATTTTTATTCTCAACTAGCCCAAGCTATCCCAGATTCGCACGCAATAAGGTATCCCATTGAAGCTTTGACAGTTATGTCTTTGCGGGCATATTCGTCTCAGAAATGCTTTAGTAATAGATACAATTTTACATAACTCTAAAATGGGTTTTTCAGCAACTGTTCAAAAAGATTTAAACAAAAAAATCGAATTAGAATGCAATTTACATCAAAGAAACTACAACCCTAAGAAAGAAATGTCGAAGAATCCAGGAGTAATTTTTTTGTGATTATTTTTAAAGGCCACTAAATATTAAATCCTCGTAACATCTAATTTAGTTAACAAAAAAATATTGCACAAGAACGAATAATATATTTCAACCCCTTAAGTCTAGAAATCTAATCAATCTAACCTGTTTATGCTGTAAATTTCAGATAACAACATATATGTATGTTTGGTGTTCAAGGGACTCACGATAAAAAATGTGCTCCGATTGAAATTCTGCTGAAAGAAGGGAACAGAATCTTTATATTAGCTAGTGCTGAAGAAATAATAAAAAAAACTCGAACTGAAGAACAAATAATTTATTTTACAAATATGAATTATCTATTAATTAACAGGAAATAAAATCATATTTATCCTAAATAATTGTAATGAACAATTATTAAAAATTTTAACAACCATTTTGAATAAAATAATACAAAGTTTATTCAAATTTTATAGGTTTATAACATTCTTAATGCAGTAACGAAAATATAAAAACTCTAATACCATACAAATTTGGCAAATGGTAACATAAATTACTAAATATTTGTCATGTTATAATTAAGTTATTTATCTATATTTTGCCCACTTTCTTTTATATCGATATTTCCTTTCGACACGTTACTTTCCGCTGCAATAAAAATAAACAATTAAAATTATTATAATTTACTTTTCGAATATCTAAGACTAAGCGCGTTTTCACAATACAAGATACGATCATTGTCACTGGGATACTAGCATTGTGCATGTAGGCACTGGCCTATTCAATTTAAGGGTCCCTTAAATAATTTTTACAATTACCATCCCTGGTAGGAGGGATCTCCAAGCCAAGGGTGTGTCTGTGTGCTTAAGTGCTTAATCCGTCACTGGCCATATACCGATGTTGTCTTATCTAATATATAGGTTATTCGACGGACTATAAACAAGATTTGGTACATTCTCGGTGCGAAGCCCCGTGCTGCAGTGGTACGGTTCTTGGCCTACGTTGTGCAAAATGTACCTACAGCAGGATTTTTTTAACAGAACCTATAGTGTTAGGTAGATCTGGAAATTTTGTTCTATAAAGAAAAGAACTTTGGCAATGTCGGTATGTGGGTGTTTACCGAATTTTCTTTGTCGTCCCGCTACAACAGTCGGCAGACAGGAACATTTTTTTTAAACATCTGCACAACACCGGCCGCTTCCGAGCACAAGGACAGATGATTGTGTTATGTTTATAAACTTTTTTAATAACTTTAATGATGGTTTTTATCGACGAAACTAGGCTAAGCTAATGCCTAACGGGACAGATCCACCTAACACTATAGGTTTTGTTACAAAAATAATTGTTTTAATTTAGACCCGGAATTTTGTTCAATCTTCATACAACTGGCGCGCTAAAGACATCTCTTGACCGGGGATTCGAATACACATGCAATCAGCATCCAAAGTCGAGAACCCTGTCATCTTAACACTAAGCGAGCAAGCTCACACTGAAAATTCAGCAAAACTTTTATATACTCGTCCGAAATAAGCCTATATTAACTCAACGTAGAGACGCGGCAAACGGCGGGACTTGTGCGGATGTCTAAGAATAAAAAATCCTCGACGACACTGAACTAAAGAAACTAACTTTACTAGACGAAAGGATATCAAAGGAAAGTTTAAAAATGGTCTTTAAGTATTGTTTATATGACAAAACCCAGTAAGAATATGTACAAGTTCTAACGAATTGTGATACGGTAGCGTAATTGGCTAGAATGAGCTAAAGATGCAGAGGTGTTGATCATATATTTCACAGTTTAAAAAAACAGAAAATAGTTCTATTAAAAATTTGGCGTATACGGGTACAACGTTAAATTTATAAATTACTAAGATGGAGGGAACCTAATAGCGATGTCAGATTTGACGTCCAGTCAACAATAGTTATGATACTGTTGGGTTTGAATATGTACAAGTTCTAACGAATTCCTTATCAGTGGTACGATAGCGCAGTTGGTTTGAGAAATAGGCTTGAGTTCCAGAAGTGCGGATTCAATCCCCGCTCGTACCATAACTTACTGTTGACCAAATATTTCTAAAAAAAATAGATTGCTTATGTTTCAAAAATCTGTTGGTAGATCTTCATAGACACAAGTAGGGTTATTTCTAGTTTAGATAATATAATTAAGAAGAAAATATTGTGAAAACTTAATGATACGATAGAATGAGTCTATAAAGGCGATAATTATTTCTGTGGATCCAGTGACGATAGTACAACCGGTTACTCAGAAGACGAATGGACAAAACGATATTGCTGCAATAACGGCCCTTTTTTACGGCCAAGATATTCAAAGAAATTCGTCTTATACAGAGTTTGTTCAGTTTTAGTTAACTAATGGAGAACTTTTCCCCAAAACCTGTGTAAATTTTTTTTAATTTATTAAAAATTAAGTTTGGTACAAAAAATCCAGAAGTCTTTTTCTACGTATATACGTTTAAGTGTCGAAAATTTACAGTCACCATAATTTTACTTAAAAACTGCTTTTATTACCAAAATCATCTAAATAGCTTATGGACTCACATTAACGGCTCTTTAAATTACCTGTCTCAAAAATTTTAATATCTTTTTTTTGTCTTGCAAATTTTATTTTTAAAATAAGCACAACTTTGTGAAGAATATTTTTCTTTTTTTGCTAAAATCGATAACAAAAAAGTTTTCCATTTATTAAAATTGAAGAAAGTCTGTCCTTACTTATTTATTTTCGTAAGTGCAACAAATACAAATTACGACTTGTCTATAGAAGCGCAACTGACTATTAATTTGCTTTAGAAACAATAGAAATAAAAAATAATGAAAATTATTTTTTTATATATACAATATGTCCACAGATTGAGAAAAACTTTTTTATAAAATATAAAATGTTTTGCTTTAAAAAGAAATTATGATTGAGATCAAGTAATTTCATATCTGATGTACAGGGTAACCCATTTTTGGCACTTTTGCGGGGTATCTCCCTCATTTTTAAAGGTTGAGGTTTTCGCGATAGTATGCTTCTTTTTTGTAAAATTAAAGATGACGCCAGCCGAATTTTCATAGCCCTTTTGGTTCTTGAGATAAGAGGCGTTTTTGAACATGTTGCGTTTTCAGACACCCTTCGTATCCCAGCTATCTAATAACTTATCAGAAAGGCGAAAACTGTTTCTTATATGACTTTTTCCGTAGAATTCAGAGCCGCTTTTAGAATAAGTATACGGGGTCTGGTCAAAAAGTTATCCGACTTTACTTTATTTTTTTAATGGGACACCCCGTATATTATTATTTACATTTATAAGCAAAGATGCGGGCATTACAAAAATATATATATTTATACATTTATTTAGTTATTTTCAAAAACAAGCTTAAAATTCGAGATTTTCTAAAATTTCATTTTCTGACCAATTAGTCTGTGGCTTTTGTGTCTAATTAGGCTGTGGCTAATTTTTTGGATCAAAAAGCAAAATGTCAAAAACCTTGCGGTTTTGATTATTAATGAAATATTTTTGTTATTTTGGTGTTTCTATTTAAATTTATAACATATTTAATTTAGTTTTATGGCGGTCTACGAAAATTATGAAAAGTATTGATATGTTGGTTTGTTTCATACAATCGAATTAAAATCCCCAAAAGGCGTCGGAATTATATTTACAAAGATAACGCATTTTGAGCGCTATGGTTAAGATTTTCATATAAGATAACCAGAAAAGGCAATCTTTCCAAGACATATTTCCACGCCTTAAATCAAATTTAGTAGAGCAAGTGTGCCAATTTTGCATACGGGAAGATGGCCGTCGTTTTGAAAACCACCTTTGAAAATTCTTTGCTTTTTCAAAATTTAGTTTCTCTTTTGTTTTTCCTAACTTAAGTTTTAAGTAAGACATGTAATTATTGTTTTGTTTTAAGTAAAATTCAATATATTTTTCATAATTAAGTAAATGCTTTAATAAATAATTAAATTTTAAAAATTTCCAATTTTGAGCTTTTTTTTTAATTTACTGCATACATGTATATATAACAATGTAATATACAGGGTGTCCCATTAAAAAAATAAAGAAGAGTAAAAGGAACAGTTTTCGCTTTTTTGATAAGATGGCTGGGATACGAGGAGTGTCTGAAAATGCAACATTTTCAAAAACGCCCTACATCTCATAAACTAAAAGGGCTATGAAGTTTGCAGGTTCCATCTTTAATTTCACACAAAAGTAGCAGATGCCTCGAAAATCGCAACCTTCTATCTTTAACAATAAAGGAGATACCCGCAAAAGTGCCTAACTTCCACTTCTCTTCCTCTATCTCCCCCCTATCTTTCTCTATCTCCCCCTCTCTCTATCCTCTATATTGCCCTCTCTCCTCTATCTCCCCCTTTCTTCTTTATTTTCCCCTCTCTCCGCTACCCTCTCTGTCTCTATCGCCTATCTCTCCCACTCTCTCTCTTCCCCTTCTTTCTCTCCCCTAGAAGATTATGATAAAATTTTTAATTTTCCACTCTGAAATCCGATTTTTCTCGAATTGATATAATTTAAACCTCTTTGCCTTTGTGAAACAGGCTATATTTCTAAATTAAAGGGTACTGTTCAAAATTTACTCGATCTGAATTTTTACAGACGCTGAATATAAAGTAATAGCTAGTATCAAAACCATACCTAATGGGTGAAAGATGGCCAAAGTCAAGTTTACTCACCTATTTTTTTCTTATTTTTCTTTTGTTTAGCACCATGTTTATCATATCTTTGAATGAAGCTGTATTGTATAAGTCTTTGTAAAATGGTCAATTTACTTGCTTTGTTAGCTTCTTTAACAGCATATTTCAACCTGGACTCATAAACGTCATACTTTTTGTATTTGAAAGATTTATTGACATTTATATGGAATGGTTCCAAATCTGGCGTTTTTATCCAAGCCCGACTCACTTGCAAGTAGTCGAAAAACGTAACGTGATACCATGTCTAAAATAATTATTATTATGAACTATTTACATTTTCTCAATAGTAGGAATAATATTTATTTCGTTATGTGCGTTTGTTTGTATGTATGTGTGTAAGCATTTTTATATTACATTACCACATATTACACCTAGCAGATGCGAATCTTCTTGTTATGGCGCACTGCGGACCAAATTCACCTCAAAATATTGAAAAATTACTGAATGAAGTTCAAAATTACCATATTTTATGTTGCTAATGCATTTATCCTCCTTTTTTTGGTTTATTTAGCTATTTACTATATAAGCCTTGTTAAATTAAAGGATTATACATATCAAAAAACCATAATTGAGGCAAAATTAAATTTTTCGATTAATAAGCAAATCTGTCAAATTGTCAATAGTCATTCAGAAAAAAATTGATGCAAGTTCACTATATTTGGTACTGGCTTCAAAAAATTTACCATTTTTATTTAAACATGAGCCAAAGTAACAACATTGAATTTGCAAACTACTTGTTCTAATTTTTTGCAAAACTCAAATGGTTTCTTATAACAAAGCTAATTTGATACGAAATACTGCTAGGAGCTGAATAATTGTATTGCAGGTTATATCGAACAGAATTTAAATATGTAGAGGCTGGGCTGTATAAAAATTATCAAAAACACACGTTTCTTATTAATGGAGAAACTAAATAATAACAACTAAAAATATACAAACTTAATAAAAAAAAATGGAATTCTATTCTGATTCACTTTCGGAAGGGATCCAATACATGTATTTGGTACCAATAATTTAAAAGCTTCTAGACACAATTATTTCTTTTTCAAAATTGGTTTATTTCTAAGACTTGTGATTTTTGGATCCGAAGACACAAGTAAATTGTTGAAAATATCTATATTCGTAAGCATTCTGTTACATTTCCGTGAGTTATGTCCCCTAAACCTTCTAGGTATACTGTTTATTCCACGCCGCTTGGGCTTTTTCTGACAGTTGGCCTATTGGTACTGCTGTCGAGTCGATGATGGCGGGGCCATGAAGAAGAGTTTTATGAATGCTAGCTGGCATTCTGTACCACGAATATAAAGGTACAAAAATATGCTCAATTTCTGATGTGTATTTATTAAATTCATCTTTCTTAATCAAAAATCTGCTGGCAATTACTTGATGGTTTAAGGATGATATAAAATCGATATATTAAGTTGACATCCAGTCCTGAAATTTCTGCTGATATTGCAAAATTATGTAAGAATTATCTTGCACAGTTACCATCCTTAGAAATTCCCGCTCCTTGTTTAGGTTGGTCTACAAGAATTCCAAATCTTGATCTGAATCCCGCTTGAATTTCATTCTTTTGCCCTTTAACTATAATTTTATCCTCACCACGCCATTTTCCTAGAGGTAAACGGTAACTAATCTTTAAAAAACATTCGAATGATCTTATCCAAATATGTAGTGATTGAGATTCTATTTACACGCTTGTGTAGCAGTTGTCCTAAATTGTTCATTTCAACACGTGATGCTCCGCATAAATAACAGTTTTGTGGTGAACAATCTGTGATTGAATTAACCATTTTGGTATCAGTCATGGTCATATGAAGCTGATAAGTTATCTTGAGTGATTCCTGTTGATTAGAGAAAAACGTTGGGAGTTAATGGAATTTCGGCTTCCATTTGTGCTTATTCTGTTTTAGAAACTTTTATACTTTCTTTTAAAAAATGCATTTTACAAGGAAGGCTGTATCGCATCATGTGTGTAGGATTACTCCAGTTCACAACTTTATCATTTTTTCTATTTTTAGTGGATACTTTCAAAGGGACCAAACACGTTAACAATAGATTCAAATCCGGAGAGTTGCCATTAAAGGCTTGTTTATATTCCTTTTGGTTCGAACTACCATCCATACCCCATTTCCATACTAAAACCAGTTCTTGAGAATTAATTTTTAGATTTTCTATTTCCAAAGTTGAAAGCAATCTATATGTTGTGTCGTCCAATAACCACTGCAATTCCAGACATTCCGAATTTTCCGTTATTTAGTTTAGTTTAGTTAGTAACACAATTTTTTGGTTTCTCGGATATTATTGTAGGAGGGGTATAAATCTGCATTGTTTTCTTTAGCGGTGTTTCGAAGATGTTGATATTGATTTTTGGAAAGTCTAGCATCTACAATTAAAGCTAGCGCTCTTTCATTAGTCAACTGATGTACAATTTTACAGCCCTCTTGTTTTACGGGATTGGATTGATCGATCCATTCCAACATCGAAAAGTGCATGGACTTTGATCTCATGAACTTTGGTATCTAAAAAAGTTAATGGTGTCGTTTAGTGGCAGGTAGGATTCTATATTATTATAATATTTGGTAGAAGCTATGTCAAGATGTACAAGTTAACGCAATAAAAACTTAAAACTAGAAGTTTCTTAAATCATTTTATTTATCACAAAAGATACGTATTTTTTAATAAAATTAAATTTTATTAGCACCAATTAAAAAAAAACATCTTTTTTATACACACGCTTTCCAATATAAAATTTGGCATGTGCCCTAGCACGGCGTGTATCGGCAAAAATATTTTATTGCAAAATAAGGTAAAAGATCTAAGGAAATTAAACATATGTACACCAAACTGGAGCTCTGCTAACCTCTTAAGACATCGCTATCAAAAAGTGGATGAATTATATAAGGAATATTCAGACCACATCAGTTAAAATTTAATTATAATATCTAAACTTAAATCTAACTAAATAAAAGCCTTGTGTTTAAAAGGTTTGAACTTACCTCCAAATAGGTCAGCCAGGCTTAATCTCAAATACAAAATTTAAACTTAATTTTTCGTAATTAAACTTTCACAAACTTCTTATACATTTTTACAGGTGCACAGAAGAACTTGTGTTTGATGGTATGCTGCATTACTACGCGTAATCAAGGACAAAATAAATGTTGCTGAATTTACACACTTCAAAGCCGATCTAATCAAAAACGGGTAATAAAAATATTTGGAAAAACAAATTGCGCACTTTTTCAATATTTTGAGGTGGATCTGGCTCACAGTGCGGGGTGGGACTAGTTTTCGTTGTAGTTCCAACTCAGCGAGCATCAATCGGCAATATATTCCAAGCTCTAATGCGTGGCTGTTGGCGCCGCAATCGCTGCGTCAGGTCCACTAAATATGGATATACGGCGAACAATAATACTTTTGCATCTGATAGGAGTGATAGGTGTAATCTATGATACTATTTATAAATAAATACCGGCTCTAAGCAGTCCTCTCCATCGAGCCAAAAATAATCTGTAAGATCCGGATCGTCGTCAACCATAGCTGGCCACCACGGGAATCCTTCCATTTTTGCCCAGACTATACTTCCAGCGTTATACTACATGTTAAAATAAATGTCGTTAATACAGAAAAGCATTTCATTTTGACATCAGAAAAAAATTAATTGGTAGCTCTCCATGATTTTGGTATACTTACTCGCAATTGTAAATGAAAGGATTAAAAGTAATATTCGAGTTTAAAAGTCAAAGTCAAAATTCATTTATTGTCAATTTTGCTTATTATCTTTAGATTACATATTCCATCTGTGGCAAGTCACTATAAATTTAATTAAATAACACATATAAAACGTTCTAAAAAATAATTTTAAGTAACATATATGGATAAATTACTTTAATCTGATTTGAAATATTACTTGAGGATCAAAAAACATGGTTTAAATAAAACAAAATAAACATATTACAGAAAATAAAAACAGGAACAAACTAAATACAGAAACAAATCACTAGATCACAACAGTTATTACATTTGAGTTGTAAGGTAAGTCTCAAACTCTTGCAGATTATAAAAGGCACCTTTTACTAGGTCCTTATTTAGCTGTTTTTTTAAATTGTGTAAGGTTAGTAAAGTCAGGCTTATGGGTAAGAGATTGTAAACTGTTCATAATTTTGAAGAATTCTTTTATCCGCGAAATTGATTTATTGGATCTTTTGGTAAAACCGATTTGATCGTGACAGTTAAGCAGTTTTTTGTAATCCAAACCTCGTATATTTATTTTTTAATTACTGCAATATTCCAGACATGTTATTTTATTATTAGAGCCTATATTATCAAACCTAAATGACCATATAATTATGAGCGGGGATAATAATAATAAAATTATGATTGAAAAGTGAAGCATTTATTAAATATGTTACCTAATCTGCGCATCTATTAAACTTTATTTTTATCCACAAATATAGGCAACTTTTACAAAATGAGGGTTAAGAAGAAATACATAATTTATATTTTGAATAATGAAATTTATAATTTATGTTCAGTAGCAATCAATGTTTATTTCTAACGAAACGTAATATAAGTGATTATTATTCAATCAACTTTAGCTATTTTAAACATTGAGGTATGCAACATTCAACAACCATGTAACAATCTGACAGTGACATGGCTTTGTTTGTGTTTCCATTTTTAAGCCGATTTTAAGGACGGTGTCGGCAGTCGTGAAGATATTTAATGGCCTTAAACTAAGTAATTCGGAGAATTATTCACATTTCACGCACGAAAATATATTTCCTATATAATATGCAATGCCAGTAAGGAGAAACGATTTTCAAAATTCATGAATACAAAACTTACTTCCTACCAACAGAGTTCTCGATAAATATTCATAAAATAAATAAGAATAAAAGTTATTTTCAAAAAGAAAATATTACAAATTCCTAAAAACCACTGTTATTTCCACCTTACAGTTTTAAGTTCATAAACGAAACAAAAACCACAATATATCTAAGGAACGAATATTTAAATTAGTATTCACTGGACAGCAGGCGTCTTTTAGAAATTAGGCCGGTAGTCATTGTCCTTAAATTCTTTGGGTTTAACATATATTGATATATATATATATATATATATATATATATATATATATATATATATATATATATATATATATATATATATATATATATATATATATATGGAAAAATAAAACAATTTCATTTTTATAATATATATATATATATATATATACTATTTTATATTATGCGAAGTCAACATATATAGTTTTATAAATATATATATATATATATATGTGACAAAAATTTATTCTGTTTTGGTTTGCTGAATGCAGGAATAACTTCTTGGGTGAGTTTGAAAGTATAAATTACTAGCGTAACGAATTATTATTATATAAAAAAAAAAAAAAAAAAGGTTATTTTTAATTATATATAATATATATACTGTTTTTAGTTTCAGTCAAACAGCACTGATATTTAGCCGAAACGTTTGCAATAAACAAAATGAAAATTAGTGCCGAAAAATGAAATTGTTTTATTTTTCCAAAAAAATAACCTGAGGCCAAAAAAAACCAAAGAAAATCTTCCTACGAATATATTTTAAATGGTCCAGAAACTCAGTATATATATATATATATATATATATATATATATATATATATATATACGTATGTATATATATATATATATATATATATATATATAAATGTTTATAATTAATAAGTAATTAAACCTCCAACTTTTTTTTGTAATATTGGATGGCCAAAAAGTAGAAATATCTGCCAATTTTGTTGCCACAACATAACCAGATATATTCTAGTAAGTGTTAAAATTAAATTATAGTGAGCATAGCTGTTTAAAATGCCAGAATATAGCATTTTTAATCAATAGAAATCGAGGTCAGAATATAATCAATAAGTAGGTATTTTTCGCAAATTCCAACCAAACATATTTTAGCAACTATTTAAGATTAATTATAGTAATAATAGCTATATAAGAAAGCCAGATTATGACATTTTAAGACAACAAAAATTGAGAGGAAAAAATATGGCTTTTATTATTATATTTTTGTTTCAAAATTAAACTAGAATTGGGTAGTTTCATTTCGCTTATTTTTGCTATATTGCCAAAATATGCCACATTTCCAAATTTATGTTTATAACCTATAAAACTATACTTAACCAAACTGAAGATATATTTAGAAAAACGAAATATAAATTATTTACCATACAAAATGTCTAATAAAAAGATTAAATATTCCACCACCATAGAAAAACGCCGTCTTGGGGTAATCGTCGTTTAATTTTGTTACGCTGGCTCCTGGGTCTTAAATTAGCCATTTTTTAGCGCGTACTAAAGGCAAACTAAGTAGGCATTTTTATTGACAAATTTTTAGTAAATGTTGCTACATTTTGGCTACATTTGAAAATTATGCCATTTGATAAATATTTGCTTACAAATTGGCCAATTTCAAGGAATATTTGCTTAAAAAAATAGCCCAAAGCTTTTTATGATCCGCCATGATTAAAATTAAACTAATTTCCTAGCAGCCATTACTTGACCACTTTAAACAAACTATTCTTTCTATCTATAAATACGTATTTTCATGCATGTTTTTTTATGTCATGAACCCTTTAATCAATTTTCTTAGTAAAATACATTTCAAACTAAAAAATTAAAAAAAAATATTTGTAAAAATCGCATTTTTTAGTTTCAAGAAGGGGCGCGTGTTTTACATGCCTATCTTAAGATTCTTTTAACAGTAAGAGTTCCTTCGCAAGCGTTTTTTGTCCCTACCAACTGTCAAACTATGATTTGTTATCTTTGCATTTCCTATTGGCTCATAAATTCTTACACTGATTGGCTCTGTCAATACTATTTCTACATAATTTAAAACAATTGATGATTTGCCATATAAATGAAGAAAAGGCAAAAAATGAGAAATTATTAAGGTAAATTTCGGAAAAAAATGCGGGTCTAGATATTTATAATCCTGTTTATAAATGTGGATTATGTCGTATGCAAAAAAAGAATTAAATGCCATCCATAGATTAATTTAAATAAAATCCAGTCACCGGTTTTATTACATTTGAATATATAAATCGACAGATATTTCGAGAACTTACGAAGATAAGATGATTTATGTTAAGAAGGTAACATGTATGTTAGATTAAGGAACTAAAATAACGAGCTCCCTATTTGAATAAAGTTTCATAATAAAGCAAGAAATTCGACTAATAAAAAAATACGGTTATAAATATGTAAATTGGAGCTTGTTGATAAATCATTAAATTATTTTTGGATGGTTTTGACAAAGTCTACGTATTGTTAATTAAGCAAGTGTCCGATAAATCGGCTCCAATTGAGAAGGCCACATTCACACGGCACGGTGCTTTGGTTTGGCGGTGTTCGGCTGTTTGGCCCAGTTTAAATTCAGTCGGCCAGTTTCATTTATAATTGACTAATAGATTTTCGCTTCTTTTTTTTTCTCGTCTTTCTAATGTCGAAATATGTATCTAAATAGAAATAAGGGTAAAAAAGGGTCTCCTCTTAGTGATGGTTTCTTCAATCTAAAATTTAGGGTAAAAAACAAGTCAGAATTCAGCTGAAGAAGCTGGATTTTAAAATCAAAAAGTAGCTAATAAACCCAACCATAAAATCAAAAGAGAGAGTCGTATAATTGCCAATTGGAAATTTTTACGCCATTATGGTCAAATTATTATTCCCCACTTTAGCCATATTTCCGTCTTTATACTGTTATGGAACTGTTATTTTGGCTAGCCATTTTAGCTAATTAGCAGGGATATTAGCCAATATCATAGCATTTTAGCCCATATATAATTATATGTGCTACTTGCGTACCCCCTCTCATAAATATATGGAAATTACTCACAATTTCCTATTTTAACTTTTTGAAATCTGTTAGATGAGTTCGACTTCCGGTCAGAATTCGACACTTCCGGTTTGAGCACATGTGCCGAATTTTGACAATTCTAGCTCAGTGGCGGCTCGTGATGAATTATATCGGGAGGTCAATAACAAATTTAAAAATAGGCATACTTAAAATAAAAATAAATATCTTGGCTCGTGATGAATTATATCGGGAGGTCAATAACAAATTTAAAAATAGGCATACTTAAAATAAAAATAAATATCTTATCTTTAAATAGAGCTTTATATTCTCTTGAAGTTCAGGTCTATCTTCGTTCTTTAGAATTGAACAAATGCTGAATGACACGTTAAAATTGCACGCACATTCCTTTTATAAACGATTTCTCGATACTTAACATTGCTAAAGCGGATACTCTATCTTGGCTCAACTCCTCAACAAAATTTATAAGCTCTCGAAAAAACCCTGGATTTTCAGACAAAGCCGTTTCATCATAGCCACGTAGTGCCAGCTCGAATGCCCCACAAAATTTCATCAAAAATATTTAATTTTGTTTAAAATATAACGATTTTTGGATATATTTTCATTAAAAGCTCTAAGGGATTTTCTATAAGCTGTGTCTAGCTGAGTGCGAATATCAACACTTCCGACCGTAGCATAGTCCACCGAACATTTCATGTGATCTGCAGAAAACGCATGTTTTTTTGTTTTTTCTTTTAAGTGCTTTAAGTCTTTAACACAGGTTTTGCACCATAATGAGTTCGACGAGTCCTTAGAAAACAACAAACAATCATAACAGTAAAATGAGTTAGAGACTTCACAACCACATATTCAGTTCAGTTTGTCGTATACTAAGTTCTGGCAATTTGGACCACGTACCTTGAATTCGGTTATTTTCTCAAAATTAAGTTCGTTAGCTCTGTTTAGTTGTTTAATTTTTTGTACAACCGACATTTTATTTCATCTACTTTCACAACTCAAACATAGACCACCTTGAAATTGGTTATTTTTGCAAAATTAAGTTCGTAAGCATTTTTTAGTTGTTTATTTTAAAAAAATAAATATGGAGTGTAGTATTAAAAAAAATGTACGGTATTACCAGAGCGATATTACCAAAAAATTCATAGACGAAGAAATCAATTTAATTTTTTAATTCACTTTTATATTTTTATGTCATATTTTTAAATCATCCAAGGGCTTAAGCCTATGTGTTTCGTGGTTCCCTTTGTACAAAACCCCTAAATAGTACAGAGTGTGGCTCTTTCTATATTACCCAAACAAACACCAGTCCGATACAGAGCAAACTGCTTACTACGCCGTAGAAGTCGAGACAAGTTTATAAAAATCGCATTTGATCTTGAAATTCAATAGATTTTAATCGTTTGACTCGTACTTTGAATTGTTCGAGCTACGTTGGGTTAGGTGTGGATGGATTAAAAACAACTGAAAGTACGATTCAGATTATAAAAATCGATTGAATACAAGAACAAATGCCATTTTTATCAACTTGCCTCGCTTATTGAGGTGTAGCTTGCTCTGTATCGCAGTGTCGTTTGTCTGTTCAATATAGAAATAGCTAGAAACAAAATCTAAAGCACCTACTGATTATTAATTATATTTATTATCAACTAGCTGGCTCGGCAGACCTTGTTCTGCCTTTTCTGTTAGATGGCGCGATGAATTTCCAGTGGAATTATAAGAACAGAAGGCGCATTGAAGAAAAACATATTGGTTATATAGAAAAAATACGTAATAAAACAATGCAAAAAAATAGTGTTGAAAGGTCTCTGTAACCAGACAATCATTTACAAAAAAAATCATGTAAATTGGTGCAGTACAACTCTCTCACGAACCTGCTGAAAAATCTGGCTTAGTATTTTAAATATACATATTTCTCATTAAAACTTAAAAAGTAGTTCTTTGATCATAATTCTACAAAAATCGCGGAGGGTGATTTTCTTACGAATCAATACCTCGTTCTTACAAGGGAAGTTAAATGCCAGATACTTACTTTATTATGGATCAATAACTCTTCCTTATCGGGATCAATGCAATATTCTGGGTCACTGCACTTATTGTAGTTCAAATCTGGATTCATGAAACAGTGCCACCTATTAGGCAACTCCAAAGGGTCTTTGACATCTGGTAAGTTACGAACCTTGAAAATTTTTAATAATTATAAAAATATTGCTATGAAAAATTTAGAAATAAACCAGGTGATTGTTCTTGTACTTTTGGTTCTGTAAAGACCGTGACTTATACAAATCTTTCATTTATATTTTGACACCTAGTTACAACTTTAACTGTACTAGATACAAAAAAAATGTAAATACAAAAGTTGTAGGATTTTTCGTTCATTATCATTTGAGAGTTTCAAAAATTTGAAAATTGTTAGAAAGTTGAAAAGTATACATACCCTATATTTTTTAAAAGGAACACCTTGTATATTATTATTTCATTAAATACGTGCTTCCTGTAGATTATAAATATACCAGGTTTAATACCTTTATCTGTAAGGACAATCGAGAAACAAAAATCGTGCCATAAGAAGCTATGTATTCCTATTGATCCTGTGGATTGTTAGAAGAGAAAGCGTTGCATTTTCTGACAGGGTTTTTGTCACTTTTCTTTTTGTCTTTAAAGGTATATATAGGTATCAATCAAAACAAGTATAATTATAATCGGTAAGAATTTAATGAAATAATAATATACAGGGTGTCCCATTTAAAAAAGCATTGGCTATGTATATTTTTCAAAATGATTTTTAGGAGTTTTAGATACTCTTAAAAGATAATACAAGAAAAATCCTACAACTTTTGTATTTAACGTTTTTTTGTATCTTATACAGTTTGAGCTCTAACTAGGTGCCAAAATATAAATGAAAGCCCAATATAAAATAGGTCAGAGTAGAAAATGTACTGGGGAAGTAAATATTGTGCAAGTTCTCATGTCTTAACAGAGTGGAGCACACATTGGGGCCATGGTATGGACACAATTGATTTTAACGAATTGGCTGGAATTATTTTTAGCTTTGCAAATGATATAATTGTTTTTGTGTAGTTACTATTTAAACATTTATGCGTATCTGAATTATACCAAAAAATTTGTGTAAGGATGTGAGAAAAAGAAACATGACACTTTTTAAGGGAAGAAGTGATAGAAATTTCGAAAAAACTTTTCATAGTTGGATTTACAGTGTCTAATAGCACGAAGTAGAGTGGATTTAGTACACCAGGGGAAATTGAAAGGAGCAATTTTGGTAAAGGTTTGGACTGGATTGATAAGAAAAATATCCAAGAGCTTGAGCCTATGTGTGACGATACCCAAAAGTAGGTGTGGCTCCGTTTTAGTTGATACTTTCATTTATGTTTCTTATTTTGTTTTACAAACAGAATAAACCAATTTAAAAAAAAATAAGGCAAAATAATATTTAACATTAAAAATCCTCATCCTGCTAACTTTTATAGTTATTGTCAGAATAAATAAAATTAATCCTTAATATCATCTATCATAGAGGTTTATTAAGCTGTAATTTGTTACCAAAGGACACCCGCATTCACTAATAGGTTTAAATCTAGAACAGGTCAAATATGAATCTGTTTTATTACATTTATATATTATGCAACAATTACGATTACAAAATGTGATGCAAAACATAACTAGCGATGTAAAAGTTTTAATTGCCATAACAGTTAGATCTGGTGTAACTTTTACATTTTTTTTAGTGAACCTGGAAGCAAAAATTTAATTGGATTAGAATAAGGATAAGCTTAGGCACTTCGGGTTTGCAAACTAGGTTAGTGTTTAATTTAACCAACTCCAGGATTTGGTTTTTCCGAAAGCATTTTGAATACTTTTATTCAAAGACGCACGTTTGGTATGTATTTTATTTCATCGTCGCTAGTGTTTCCTCTAATCTGTTATTAATTCAGCAGTGGCTTAAAAAATAGGTTATTTCAGATAATCATAAAAATCAAAGGTCTTGAACCGATTCATAAGATGCAATGCAATACTCTGCTTTAAGACCACATACCTTCAGTAATAAGTAATCCAGCGAAGAGATTAGAAAAACATAATGTCAACAAACAACACTACCCGTTAATCGTAAAATTCAATTTTGATCAGAATGCTCTACGGAATATTTAAAAACTTTGTAGTAAGACCATCCACTGAATTAACATTCCGAGAATTGTTTTTTTTTTAAACACTCTGTAGAGTATTCTGATCACCATTGAATGCTCCAGTTAACATTCAGTGGTTGTTACTTATTATTGTCATTTAAATCTACAACTGTCAAGTTAGACCTGGTCTAAATTTAAACCTTTTTGGTGAATAAGAGTGTTGATGTTGTGTGCATTTGCCGATCTTTAAAGCGCCGCATTCTGCCTAAACCAGTGGTTTGACACGATTAATTACTTTCGCATTTGTTTGTTTCATATAAAATTGGCTTCTTCTTTCTAATCTATTTATTTTAATTTCAGTCCATACTAATAGATTTAATCATATATCAAACCTTAGACTCATCATCAACGGCATCATTTAGAGAACTAATCAAATAGTGGAACGTTTTGTTTTAAGAATAAAACAAAACAAGCGTGTACTATCTGTAAAAAACTTAAATTAAGTGTATTTATGTTTAAATAAGTTGTATACTTTCTCTGTTAACGTTCATATTCTCAATGAATTTACTGACCTTGTTACAGCTATCGCAATACACATATAGACCAACATCACGCCTGTTAAGTAACTTCAGCCGCTCGTCATCGCTTAGCTCCAGTGTCTTTTTCCTTTCTGACGTACTCTTATTTTTCTTCTTAGGTAATTTATTAATTAATTTGTTACCATTTTCCTGTCTATTTTCCGCTATATTTCCACTTTGATTTTTTTTGATAGTTGATTTAGTTTTTGCCTTTTCTTGTTTAATAGCTTGTTTTGAATTGTCTCCTTCATTATTTAGAGTGGCCGTCTTGTTTTCATTATTTTGATTTGTCACCGTATTATTTTTATTTCCGTCTTCAGCATCTATACTTATTTTTTTATAGACATTAGGGCTGCGTTTTTCTCTATTTAGAATATTTAGACTTGTTCGTTTAGTAGCAGGGTCTGATCTATTTGTCGTGTGTTGTTTTAAATCACTCTTTTTACGTCTTATCTTTTTTATTTCCTGTTTACTGCTATCGGCATTTTGAGTTTTTGCTTTATGGAACTTAGAACTATCTTTATTATCATGTAAACTCTTTAAGTTTGTTCCTACGTTTGCATGATCTGACCTGTTCTCTTTATTTGATTTAGAGCCACTCTTTTTAATTTTTATCTTCTTTTTTTGTCTGCTATTCTCAGTATTATCGCGACGAATCTTATTCGATCCTTTAGGTTTTAAAATATTTCCGAGGGCACCTTTAAAAGAATAATTATCTGATTCTTTTTGATCAGTTAGGTGTTGAGTATCTTCAGAATCACTGTGGTAAGACCACCCCATGCTGAGGCTGCTGGTATCATCCAAAGATGAAAATAATTGTTGGCTTAATTTTAAATTACTTTCTACAAGTTCATCTAATAACGCATCTGAGTCACTTGCACTAATACTGCATAAGTTACCGCCGGTGTTGCTGGTCACTGTAATTTTAGTTGAATTAACAACACCATTTTCTTTTCCAGGCATCCCGAAACTATTAGATAATGAAAAAACTGAAAGATTGGTCTGTTTTTTCAAATCTTCACAACCATTGCTTAATTCTGTTATACTTTTAGTCATTAATGGTGATATAAATGACGTCTGGGTTTTTAGTTTCGACTTGAAAAGTCCTTTTTTTAACAGTGGCATCCTGGTCTAAAAAAAACATTAATAAAATAATATTATTTAAATCTTATCAGAAGAGGTTAAAAAATCCGTAAGGTTTGAACTAATAACCTATACAACGCTGTTCAAATTTGATGAACTAACATTTACTGGCAAATTTACCCTGATTTGAAATTATTATAATAAAGTAGATTTTATTACATAAAATAAAGTTTAGAGTCCGCATAGTGTCAAAACAAGCCATTGGTAGTTTTGTCACCCGAGTTACTACGCTTCATAAAGATATCTACGACCAGGCGCGGCGTATCAGATATTCATTAAATTAGTTTAATATAGGCAAAAAAAGAATAACAATACTAGGCTTCCTAAAATAGCCAACAAGAAGTAATCACCTCTATCCAATATTTTATCAATAAAATAATCTGGGATGCAATGATAAAAGCACGAACAACAGCACCCTTTTATCGCTAGTTTTTATTGTAATAGAGATGTTAGCTGTGGGGGGCACGACTTTTGGCTGACTTAACTAGTAACCCCTAATAGAAGCAGAAAATTATTGGAAACTAGAAACTTTTGATGGTGAAGTTTTAAGAAAGTTTACATCTAGAAAAAGCAGTGCCGTACCTTGAAGGATTTAGAGTGTAACAGAAAAAAACATTGCAAATTTATTTATAAGAATATTACGCCTAATTTAACTAAAAAGAGACAGTTAAATTGACTGGCATAACCGTAGCGATGAGAGAAATGGCACGCAAAGAGATAACTGGCAAAATCGTAAACTCTTATAAGGGAATTGTTTGGTAGGGATGCTTTAAATAAACTTTAAAGCTGGATTCCAGATAAACCTACACTCTGTGGCTGGATTTCGGACTCTGAGCTCCCGCATAAGCTACCTCATCCTCTACCCCAGAGGTTTAGGTCAACATACCTCATGGTTATAAACCAACCCCCGGGCATTGAATTCCAAAAGAAAGAAAGTAAAATACTGAAATCTGAAAGCCAACATATGTTAGGATATTACATTTCTTTAAATACAAGAGAATTCGGTTATGATTGGTAGACATTTATTGCAACCAGTGGTAGAATAAAAATATTAAATTAGCTGAGACGGCATGTTTTGTCCTTAAAAAATGTAAAGGGTGATTTAGAGGCCTCACAGAGGAAATTCGTTTATGAGAGCATACAGTAATTCTAAAACCAGTGCCAAATATAAAATTGGAATAAAAATTAACCTTGGGAGCATGTTTTATATTCTGACCATCAATTTATTTCCTCCCCATTTTTTTTACTCGTTACGGCCGGTTTTCCAGCATCGTAACAGCTTAACGTTCGTCACGCGGAGCTCAGCATTAAATTAACATTATTAATAATCGAGTTAAGAGTTCCGAGAGTCCGGACTTCTTTATTAGAAATTTATTCCTCTTTAAAAATATTTTTTTTTTACTCATAGTGTAAATTTCGGAGTTATTAGCAAAACCCAAACCTGTTAATATCAATTAAGCGACTTAAAAAAAAAGTATACTGGTGAGTCATACCTTAGGAAGCATGCCATTTTTTTCAATTGTTGCTAGACCCACTGCAAGTACAAAAATAATTGATATAAACTATAATCTAATTTTGCAAAACAGTTAGAATTAGACATATTTTTGTTTAGGATATCCCCTTTATTTTCACATTTACATACTGGCTTTCTCTGAAATATTTTGGCAGATATTAGCAGAAAATAGTTTTTTGAAAGTTGTTTACACTCGCAGAGTGTCTATTAATGTAAACTTGAGCTTGTTCAGAAGACTCCCCAAAAACCTAGAATTTCAAAAAATTTTCTTGATTCCTAATTTTCCTGAGATTCGAGTTAAAGAATGGATCTAATAAGCAGAACCAATAACGAACTGCTAACCAGCAGTTATTGGAATTCAGGGGAGTGCAGACCCCACGGATCCCCCCTAGGCTACGTGTCTTCAGAACATGTCCTTTTGAGCAACCTGAAATTTTATTTTATAACCCGCCCGCCATTTTGAAAAAAGACGGTACGAAAATAGTTTTTTTAACAGTCAACTATATAGTAAAAAGTTCAAATAAAAATTATTTAGCCTTATTGACCTATGTTGAATTGAATTAGTACGTATTGATTAGTTTACGCTATGTTAAACAAAGACGTAAAGGGAACAGTGAAAATATATCATATAAGTGGAATTCACAAAACTACAACGGCCTAAACAATCGTGTCTTGGAGTACACTATTATGGCTAGTGCAACGGGTTTTAGAGTTTCTTATCGAATATTGAGTCAATCGGTAAATTTCTTTTACCCGGAACTTCCCTCGTTATGAATCTTTTCTTTTATTAGGAATCATGAAGTGTGACCCCATTTAGTTCCGCACAAAGTCATTTAGTAACACATATGCCTATACTATCTTTTCAAACATTTTTATTGGGCGCCATTTTGCACTATACTGGATTCGTATCAATATTCTATCAGTTTCTACCTATGCCACACTTGATTTTTGGACATAATTAAAAATAAATTGAACAAGTACTTTTTACACTGACTTTTTAAGACCGCCATTTTGTTCCGTCATGTTGAATTCGTACCAGTTTATTCCTATATCACATTTCATTTTTGTAAAAAATTCATATTGAGAAAGATTTTTTTAAGTTGATTTTTTAAACATTTTATTTATCCGCCATTTAGATTTCCAATAAACAATTAGATGACGCCTGCACATCACAGGACTTCATGCAAGAAGATGGGCAAGTTGACCTCTTCTTACAAGGCAACATCGTGCTGCTCGAAGACAGTGGGCGACTAAGTATGCTTACTGGGGAATAGCTGATGGAGTAGGTGTATGTTCGTGGATGAATGTAGGTTTAATATGCACGCAGGAAGAGAGGAGAATATGGACGCGCGTATACCGTTTGGAGGTGGTGGTGTGAATGTTTGGAGAGGAATTATTAGAGGGGGGATGATGGAACTGGTTTTTTTGTGGGAGAGAATGTGACTGCATTAAATTATATAGAAAGGCGCGTGGCAGAGGTTGTTCTCCCTTTTGCAGAAAATTTTGGCAACGTATTTGTTCTTATTGATGACAACGTAAGACTCCACAGGGTGCCCATTGTCAATGAGTTCCTAAGGAAGAACAACAATGAGAGAATGGAATGGTTTGCCAGATCTCCAGACACGAATCCAATTGAGCATGTCTGGAGTAGAATAAAATTTCTGCTGAAGCAGCGTGAAAATCAGATAGTAAGTGTGGACGATTTGGTGAATTTAGTTCGGGATATATGGTAAGCTATTCCTCAGGAATTTATTCAGCATCTAACTGACAGCATACCTAGGAGGGTAGCATCTGTAATAGCCGAAAGGGGTGGTCCAACCGCTATTAAAATTGGATTTTGTATTTATTGTTATTTTACTGTTTTATTTGTTAAAATTGTTATTTTTATTTAATTTTGGTTGTGGTTAATTAGCTATTGTTAATGAATACAATAAAACAGTTGTCTACCGAAACTTATTATTAATGCTAAATATCCTGTATATTGGGTAAAAATTTGTTTAAGATGGAGCTAGAGCCACTAAGGCAATACAATAAATGCTGACTATTCAGATGACCAAAATATCTTAGTCGCCCTGTAGTTTTCGTAAGTATGTTGGCAAAAAAATTACGAAACTGTCTCGAGACCAATATACCTTAAACCAAAAAATTATAAATAACCTGTTAAATTATGAGCATTTTATACAAAATGTTTCACGTAAAGTTTAGTCCCGCAAAATTGCCATGAAAAACGGTGGGAACACGTCACATTAATGCGCTAAACGTAAAAACAATTGCATCAAATGGCCAGCAAAAAGCACAAGGCCGTATTTAAAAAAAAACCATTTTCAGCAAAAAAATGCGTACCTCTCGAAAAGGCCAAATTTCAAAAATCGGGGAAATTACTTTTTTACATTTTCATCCTAGACCGTGAAAATTGAATTAGGAAACAAACCGCATGTTTCTGGTTGGGAGATCGACAAACATTTCAATCACTTTACAGCACTTCATTATGTGCCCTGTATATCCCGACCATTGACAACACACTGAATTGATACATCAGTTGAAAGCCAGTTAACCAATCATTCCAAAAAGTTTAAATTCCTCGAAATCCGAATGATACTTTTTAAGATAGACAACTTTGAAAATGGGGTAAAAACCTAGGGTGGATGCTTCGAGCATTGACCAGTTTATATTGCCTTCACCATATCATCAGGGAAAAAACTATGCATGTTAATATCGTACTCATCTTTTTAAATTTTGACATTTTATATTATTACGGTGATTTTGGCAAAATTTCATATGTAAAGGACCTAGGAGCTACCTATTTATTTGATTAGGGACCTCCAAAATTATAACATTTTTTAGGCTTTAAAATTTAAAATTTTGTATAAATAGAACTAAAAAGAATATGAAGTGGTTATGAAAGTAATAAAGACCGTGTCAATTTAATGTGGTATATATGTAGACACTCAATATATAAATGTCTGTTAAGTAATTAAAAACTAAATCGACTAAAATTATTATAGAGGTAAATAACACACACTACTAGCAGACTAAAATATTGTTATGAAAAATAAATTATAATAATGATAAATAATAGGAATAGGAAATTAAAGTTCTTACCAAATAATTATATGTATATAGACTGTACAATATAAGTAATGGAATTCTGTACGAGGAAAGAAGTGGGTAAAGGCGAATTTCCTGTTATTTTATGTATGTACACCGATTACTCCCTGATGGTTTGATCGACTTTGTATTCAGGGTAGTGCTGGGGTGGTCCCATATTAAGCATATTGAGCAAAGAAAAATACAAATGGCCGACTGGATGGAATTTGATGGAAGTATAATTAATCAAAAATATAACTTAAGCTTACGTTTAGATACATCTCCCGCCCTAGGGCGGATATATATTTTCTTGTAAGTGTTTCGGTTATTATAAATTTTAGTAGATGTCGAATATATTAAATACCTTTATTCTTGACACACACATTTTCTTTTACCAGTGCCAGTGTATGAAGGGGGGGGGGACAAAGGGGTAATGTGGGGGTACCAGTTTCATAATATGATTTTCAGGGTTTTTGTGGTTAGAAGTTTCGATGACAAAGTTGGAAAAATCCGACTACGTCCAAAGATATCCCTAAAAAAACAAAAATTGTCATTTTCCTTTGTATTTTTTAAGGCTGCAATTGAAAATATATTACAAAATAAATTTTACATCATTATAGTCAATTTTCTTCCTCTACAAGATGACACACTCACACGTTTTGTCTTCAAAGCCTCATTATCAATTTATTTCTTTTTAAACTCCAACCCGAATTTTTTATTTCATTTTTAACACCCGTTCGACCTCCCAAAACTAACCATGCGTCACACTTAATTAAAGATTTTCCCATAAGAGACAATTTGTTAGAGAGGAAAACCAGAATCTTGCCAAATTCACAAAGGAGAATTTTAAATACTCTAAATGTATGAGTGCATTATATTATTGGTTTTGGGACGTCAAGGGTTTTTTTAAAAATGAAATAAAAAAATCTAGGCCCGTTTAAAAAAAAAGTTGATGATGAGATCTCAAAGAAGGAAACGTAGGATTTTAAATCTGAGTACACCACCTTGTAGAGGGGGAAAAGTGGTTATGAAGATGTAAAATTTACTTTATAATCTCTTCAAATGTAGTCTGAAAAAAATAAAAATAAAAATGAAGCTTTTCGGTTTTTCAAGGGTACCTTCGGAAGTAGTCCGAATTTTCCAAATTTATCAACGACATATTATTTGACATTAAATTGCGCAACTTTGCCATAATTTAGCCAACCTCTTATTTCTTACGGTTATTGAAATTTCTATGCCATCCCTTCGAATTTGTAACACCCTGAATAATGTATATGATATTAGTTACCGTGATTCTATGTACACCGATTACTCCCGGTAGAATTGACCGACTTGAATGAATTTTCCAAGAAGTATTCAGGGTAGTGTCGGGGTCACCGCATATCGAGCCTATAAAAAGAATTAAAAATGGCATAATGGCGCCGCACCTTGCTGAATCTTTTTCTCCGAGGGAGTAACTTTGTGTTTTATTTTATTGCCTGAAATTGAAATTTAGTGAATTAATTGAAATTAACCAACAAAAGTAATTTGGGCATATCTGGGGCTACATCCCTGACCTAGAGGAGGGGGGCAAACTTTTTCTGTTTTCTCTTTAGGCTATTTCAGTAGTCAATTATTAAACCTAGGGTTAATATAATTACCTCCCGAAATCGCCTGAAGAGAAAATAGAAAAAATATTGATTATTGCCCCCTCCCTTATCCTAATGACTGTTGACTATATTAAATAACTTTATTCTGGGCGCAAAACATTTCTTGTGTGTAACTCACCTATGTGGTGGGGAAGGGGGTATAATCCAAAATATCGAGCTTCTTATGGTTTTTCGGTGTTTTCAGGGTAACGAAGTTCAATTCTACTAATCATTATAATTTTCATAAGATTCTCTTTAAATATGTATAGATAGCGCAATAGACCCCAATACTTGTTTATTGAGGACGTCCAACAATTTAACCTAGGTTTGGGCCTTGAATTCTTTGAGCCAGTGGCCTATATAAGGGGGGTTTGGGGCTTAAAACCCCCACAGGGCCACTTTTATTTAAGGTAAAATGACAGAAGTATAAAGTAAGGACCTTTTTTTCGGGATTGGCGGGTAAACCCCCCCCCCAGAGCCAGTTTTAACTACACTAAAAAAAATACCATTTTTTTGTTGTTCATAATTATTTACGCTCAATTATGTAGAAGACAAAAACTGAGGACTTTTTTTTTGTTGTTGAAAATGTTCATCGTCTCAACCCCCCCTCCCTTCAGAATGTCTATATACGCCACTACTTTGAGCCTAAGGGTAAAATAAAATTTACATTTAAAAAATATTAAACCGACTCGCTATGGAAAATAGTTTAATAAAGGCATATCAAAAATGCGTTCTGGTAATGTAGCAGCCAAGGTGTTTTGTTCATTTAATTTACTTGCATGCATATTAAGCGTTAATATAATGTAGGTATATTTCCAAACATAACTAAGACATTTAATTATTAGTATAAACTATAAATAAACATATTGAACAGATACCCACTAGTCTACATTTTTGGAAAGCTTAGCTCATGTAGATTTTACAACTAAAATGATTGATGCTATAGAAAAATATCTGCAGTTACCCCGGTTTCCCCACGCCTCGAATATTATGCTAATTTGGAGCTCAGTAATACATTAGTCACGTTAAAAAAAATTAGCTGCAGCCTTTTGCGGGTTCTGAATTTATTCTGGAAAATATGACAAGTGGTGCCTCTAAAAAGACCGGAAATTCCAAGTTCACATCCTACCCCCACCCTCTAGCTTCTAAAGGGCTTAACATAGAGCAAAACGGTTTGCATGTTCTCATCTTAGTTTTTTATAAGCTATCGAATGACACTAGTGACAACAATTTATGTTTGGCTCAAGGGTGTATCGTTTGGATTCTGTAGCATATGAAAAAGAGCAAACTGTAATTACTTCCCTCGTAAAAGTGAGGTATTGTAATCGTGAAAAAATCATCCTGTGAGATTTTTTCAGATCTTTACGTATCAGGGTCCTTAGATGATGAAAAACATGTTTTCTCGATTCCGTCGGTCTGTCTGTCGGTTCGCGGCATAGCTAAAAAATTACTTACCCGATTAACCTCAAATTTTGATCAAAAATTAAGTGCCATATGGGGATGAACTGGTAACATTTTGGTAAAAATTCAAGATGGCGGAATAAAATGGCGGCTTAATACAGGCACGTAGTCAGGAGGGTTACTGGGAGTCTGGACCCCCCCCCCCCGAAACACTGAAAATATGCTGATATAGCTATGCTTCTTACAAAAAATCACCTTCTCAAGTATTACGTATCTTCGCGTTTTAGCGTCCCTAGGTACCAAAAAACATGTTTTATGATTTCCGTCGGGCCGTCTGTCGGTTTTTCTGTCTGTCAGTTCGCGGCATTGCTAAAAAACTACTCATCAGATTGACGTCAAATTTTAGTGAAAAATTAAGGGTCAAAACTAATTATCCGATTTACCTCAAATTTTGCTCAAAGTCTGTCCATAATGGTTTTGTTTCTATTATTTTCCTCGCGGCTACTTCCACAGCATATGTAACACAATAACATATATAATAACTTTAAACATTTAATATTTAAATTCAAATTGGAATTTGTCGCTTTTATTGATAAATATAATGTTTAATTCAGTGGAAAGTTCTGTTAAAAGGCCTTTGCCTCTACACTTATTCACCAATGTACCCAGAACTTATCTCTTATAATAACATACACATACATACGTACAAACATTCATTCACTTCTTTCTTACTTAAATAAAAACACTACGTCCATAGTCCTTTACATTTTTTTGTTTCTTATTAATTTATTTTTATTTTATTACCTATTTGCACCCATAAAAACAAGGCTTCTTTATTCTAGGAAATGGAATTTTATAGATTTTTTTAATTATTGTTGTCACTTTTTCTATATAGAACTGACAAAATTTTACCAATGCGTGTCTGTTTAAACACCTGATTTTTGTACAAAATTTCAACTTATTTGTGTAACTAGTTTTTTGATGCTGATATAAACATTTCATTAGGCCATCATTTTGTTCCACCATAATGGCTCCTCACCAAATTTTAGTCCCCCCGGGGCCCCGCGTCGAGGCATAAGGGAACTTATGGACTCTTTTTTTAGTAATCAGTTATTATTATAAGTAATTTTTTAGTAATATTTTGTTTGCCATTTTATTAGATCGCCATTTTGTTCTTACGAGAGAAGTAAAAAATTGCTAGTTTCAGTGAATAGACAATAGAATGGCCAATTAACACAATTTTTCTGTAATAATGGTAATAGGTAATGAGTAAAATTGCAAGCCCTACAAGCAGTCCAAAGTTTTAGTCCGTTGTTGTTTGAAAATAATATCACAACTCTACCTACATAATATAAAGTTTGTATTTCCAAATATTATCAAAATTTAACATTTCACAGCAATAAACTTACCAAAGCTAATTATGTATGTGTTATAAAACTTTAACCTAACGTTACAGTCAATCGTTTAAAACAGAAATAAATGATATTCCAAACGAACTGAAGAAGTGCTTATGTCATATTCATTTGTTTTCTGGAAATCACAGGCAACCGGATTTTATGAATGATTTAAGCTATATGAGGTCTATGAATTTAGGCATCCAACAAACAATAGAAATAGAATGAAAAATAATAGCAATAAGGGCCATGGCAAAAATAAAAGTGAATTGAATTTGGATTTGTCCTTTTCTCATTAATTTTTACAATAATTCTCCTTTCTTGTTCCGGTCTCCATATTTAGTAACATTTGCGACTGAGACTTTCTTCTTTCTTTATTAACTATAGATGTGTCGTTCACGACTGATCCGGATCTTTATACTGACCCACGGGAGCCGGGTAGAGACAAAGCAAAAAGAAGCGTCCAGGTGCGTTGGTCTATGGTTCAGTCAGTTCTTATACGCGATTTTCGAACCGGTCTGATTGATAAGAAGAGCAGGATGATGGGGTGGATGGGTCGGTCGGTCATTAACTACTTAAATGCTGATTGCCATGAAATATGAATTTCTGTATAGCCAGAATCTCGTGTAAAAATTTAATTTGGGGTTGATTAGCTTGTTGACTTCGTAAATCATCGTAAAAACATCATATTACATCAGTCTTTTAAAATTTAAATTTATGTTGTGTGAGTTAGGTAATAGATTTAAATCTCTACTTTTTTTTTGTGCGATGTTTATATTGAATTTCAGATGGCCTTATAATTAGTGATGATAATAGGATGATAGTTAATAAAAAGAAATATAAAAATCTATATTTCATAATAAAAAAAACAAGTCAAAACATAGTTCATGTATGTAAAATTGATTTTCTGAGAAATAAATTAATAAATTAGTAGATAAATAAATAGATAAAAATGGAAACATAAAAAACTTCAACTTCAAAGCCACTATAGCAAGACTCTTGTAAGCTAAAAGTATAATATCTTTAAAAATTATTATTTCACTTAAAATGCGTCCCTGTAAATCGCGTACAAGTTTTTACACAAAAACTAGACTGGTGAGGTCGCCACTCATTTTACTCGTCGCGAAAAACTAAAAAATGTTCGGACAGTACTGTCTATAAAACCGATGTTGCATGCTTACACAGTTTTCAGATGGATGAAGCTACGTATACATACCTACCCAATGCCTAATATGGCCCGCCTATTTTAATGAATTTAAAAAGATCCGGATCGCTGATCCGGGTCTTTAAACTGACCCAGATCCGTTGGCCCGGATCTTTAAAAAGATTCAGATTTCCCATCACTATTAATAACCAGTTGATTCCGTGACATCTTCTTCTTTTGGTACTTGTTCAAAAATCAAAATCTATAATGTTATATCTCTCTAGAATTAGTATCGCCATCTATGTTTGTATTTTTAAGCTATACATTGTCAGATTTGCCAGCTGTTTTTGTTTTTATCTTTCATTAGGATTATTAGGAAAGAGAATTCCTTGTCTTTAAGGTTTTTATAGCAGCTCTTTATTATACGCCACCATGCGGTATATAACCAAAAACCAAATAAATAAGTTAAGCCATTGTTTTGAACTTTCAATGCTGTATTTCATTGTTCCCAGTCCCCTTTTTAGTACTCAAATCAGTCTAGTTTTATTAGTACTATCAGTCTATCCCGCATAATTTATGCGCCCTTTTGCCTCTACAAGGAAGTGCAAGGTTCACTTTAGTTGGTTGTCTTCGTATAACTAATCGTATGCTAACCCTGGGAAGAAAACCAAGTATGTACCTAGTCCTTAATTTATTTCGTGTGCTGCGTCGGTAACTGATGTGTTAATTCTGCATTTTCATTAAAGTAACACTGGCAACGTCAACGTTATTGAAAATATAGATGTATACATGGCGGGAATAAAGATGTATATAAAGTGTAGTATGACTACTTTTTGGAAGGATTCAGGGTTGCCACTTGCTAGTTCTTCTGCTTTTTATGTATGTATCCCGACTGTCCTCAAATGGTTAAAACCTCCCTATTTTCGACAGAAATAAAACACCAGTAATTACAATAAACATGAAAAATTATAATTTAAATAATTATTTTCTAACATAGAATAAAAAATAAAAACGAATCATTAAATCATACGTATGGCTAACTTCACTAACTGTCGCCCATCTCAAGTCACGACCCCGCAATAGCGTGATAAGCCATTCCAATTTCCACTCCGGTTTTGTAATGTAAACCTTAATTATGACTAGCTAAAAGCCCGTGAATATTAAATTTACTTAAGGATTAAAGTATACAGAATATTTGATGTGTTAAAATGTATAAAATCACACCTAAAATAATCGGAAATCAGATTTGAAATACAAGCGCGCTCTAAAGTGGTGTAAATGGCGGGTGGCGAGAGAAATTTAGGCTCTTGTTGGGTTAAATAACTTGCCCTTGGGTTTTATCATGTCGGTTGATTTTTTTAGTTTTTTTTTCTAAAAACCTGTAATTTTGTATGCAATGGTATTTCAAAACTGTGTTTTTGGTTACGTGTAGAACACAATGTAAATTACGTCAGACGTTTTTTGGTGTTTTATTAGATACTTCTTTGAAATATAGGTTATAAATGGTTATATTTAGTTCCAACGTCAAAAGTGTCACCCATTTTTGTTTCACAATATGTACTTCCTTAAGTTTCGTTTTTACGTTAAACGTTTACAGGATTTGCATTACGTTATACTGGTTACAATACAATCATATATTTATGAGAGGGGATATAGCTTGTAAGTCATAACCGCCCTTTAAAAATAGTGGACCTAATTCCCAAAAAAAATATCTGGAATTTAGCGAAGAGTGTATGCTCAAGAACAGAAATTACATTAAGATACTTGTTCAATTATTTTACAATTGACAATGTAAATAAAGCGTTTTTTTCAGATTATTTTATAGACGAAATGCTTCTTTCCTGTGGCTTTGTTGCTAAAATTGGGTAGAAGTGTTTAGTGAGTCTGTTTCATACATAAACTTGTGCTATCTAGAGATTATGGACTCAGTGTTACACAGAAATTCCGGTAGCCGAAGCCAGAATTAGAAAATGAGAGATACGGATGTATAGAACTTTGAATAAATAGACATCAGGAAAGAGCCCCATGCATTATTTTAAATTAGCAGGTTTTTGACGGAACTACGTCATTCTGGGACCTTATTTTTCTGATCTTTACATTTTGGTTCGTTGACGTGTGTTGTCAAACCGTCGTCTTTATAAATATTAGTTTAAGTTTAAGCAGTTTATAAATAATACGCTGATCGAATTAATATAAAACTTGATTAAAAAGTTGTGTTGTGTGTTATAAAACGTAACAAACATATTTTTGGTAATTTGCAGTATCCTGAATACAAGAAATGGAGAGTTGTGTGGCGTGCGTTCGTAACCGTATTAAAACCACAAGGAAAAAAGGAATTTCGTCTCAACGGTAAGTGCATTTGTATTATCTTAAGCAAATAAATTAACTATACACTTTTAAATCCGGTTTAGAGGTAAAAATAATTGTTATTATAATGAAAATCATAATTCTTAAAGTGTTCTTTCTTTCTTTCTTTAGTGATTATTTTGACGGTCAGCTCCTATTGGGCCACACATTCGGTGGTATCTAGGCTTTTGGCTGGAATTTTCCATATCCTGGATACCTATCATTAGCAGCTTGGTTAAAATACTTCTTAATTTTTTCTCTTTAATATCTGAAATGCATCTTGGCTTCCACTAGATGCTTCTTGAGAGTACTACTGCTATCACGAGATGACCCTTTCTTTCAAGCTATCCCCTTACCCCTCCCACTCCCGCCACGTAGCTGCCATTACGCTAATATTCTTTGTAGAACTGCGGCAGACGAACGGGATAGAATGCAGAAACAACTAGGCCTCACACGTTCACAGCGTCTGCTCCCTTTCTAGCGGGGTCGTTAGTTTCTACACTGAGCGGTTGAGTCTCCCGTTTCCCCCCCAAAAAAAGCAGCAAAACCGAACACGTGGAACCACTTATGTTAATAACACAGAGGTCTCCCTTCGACGAAACGAACCGGAAGACTGTCTTAAAGTGTTGTTGTTCTTCGTTTGATATGGCCTTCACCCGTAGGTATTCAGCCAGGCCAAGTTAGTTTTTCGTGGACGTTAGGGACTGGACGGGAAACGTGATCCTGCCCGATCATCCTAGTGGTACACTTTTGTTCAGACGTAACATAGAGGAATGGAAGGGTGCGCGGAAAGGGGGACCAGAATCACCCTTCAAGGATGGGGGAAGGAATTTTGCGTCTGGGGAATGTCAGCCAGACGGGCCTACAGAGTTTATCGAGGAGTCCGAACCTCGGCCATCATCTCCACTTGAGAGGGTATGTGATGGCGGGGAGTGTGAATTTACCCCCAAACTCTAACTAACACATGGAACATCCGGTTCCCCCCGGTCTGGTTACCGGCGTGAATGGCAGCGTGGAAAGTGAAATTAATTTTGCACTCTTCCCTGTTGGATTTTTAAACCACTAATATTAGCTGCAGACTTGAAAAGTCGTGCACGCATCTAGGATTCGAACCCAGGACCTGCGACACGAACTCCGGTGTAAATCCAAAGCTTTACGCTCTCGGCCACCGGCTCGCCTCCGTGTGAAATAGTTAGGTTAGGAAAATAGTAGTATATAAAAAACACAGTAGCGTAACACTTTATGTAATATTTTGTTAGGTTAAAACATTTTAATTACCTTAAGTATGTTTTAAACGGAAGAAAAAAAGTTAGAGTTTCTAGAAACAATTTTATGGGACAAAATAAGTTTTAATATTTGATACTGACCTGATACTGTACTGAAGGGGAAACAGTTTGATCATATTTCTCGACAAATGTTATTTGTTTAACAGGCAGTAAAGGCAAACAAAAAAATATGAAATCCTTTTTTGGAGATAAATGATTTTAATTCATTTTTAGACTTTTTATAGGAAAAATAGAATATTCGAATATCTACAGCTACATACATTTTTTTTTATTTCTATTAACCACTTTTAACATTTTGTTTTCTGCAAAAATATATTATTTTTCTTGTATTTATTAATTTATTTATTTACGGCAGGTAACCAAAAACTAACCCTATGTAGGTCAAATATTTGTGCTTATAGAGCATAAATTGTTCCTAGAAACCCATAATTCTAACGTTTTGTTTCTTTCGTTTTAAAACATACTTAGGGCCAGTATTCTCATCCCCAAATAACTTTATTCTTTAAATATTTGCAATGGAGACGAATGTTGGGGCAATTCTAACCATGAAAAATATCCAACGAATAAAATTATACGGAGATGAAAATACCAGCCCTTAAGATAATTTAAATGTTTTGACCTAACAAAATATTACATGAAGTTTTTGTATTACCATGAACTGTGTATTTTATATACCACTTGGTTCCTAACCTACAAGAATTATCATTATAATAATAATAATTATTATTTTTGCCTTTAAATCGAATTTAAAAATATAGTTAATGTCTTACTTACGGAACTACAAATTCTCTTACCGGTGGCACGAAATTTCTTTGTTCCTTGAACTTTTAATACGGGTTTAAATTAAAAATTTATATATATATATATATATATATATATATATATATATATATATATATATATATATATATATATATATATATATATATATATATATATATATATATATATATATATATATATATATATATATATATATATATATATATATATATATATATATATATATATATATATTTATATACATATAAGGAAGAAAGAAATTTCGTGCCACCGGTAAGAGAATTTGTAGTATATATATATATATATATATATATATATATATATATATATATATATAATCTAACCTAGTTAGCGAGAGATGAGACAAAATGTCACTTTGTACGAGGTGTCGTTTTTAGATAATTTAATGGTCAATTAATAAGTATAGAATTTCAAACTAAGATATTTTTTACATATTCACCATTAATCTTCTCGAAAACTATGTCTACTACTACGGTAAAAAGAACAAATTGCTTTTTCTACTAAAAAATGCACACTGACATCTTATACTTTTGTTTAATAAGAGTTTATACAAACTAGGCATTACCAAATAAAAATGAAGGCATTGGAACATCTGATACCTATATAACCTGCTTCTCATAGACGGCACTATTTTACAAATCAGAATGTTTGATTAATATTAATATTTTTCTAAAATATAATAAAGTATTTTTAACCAATAAAATTTATTGGTACCTTATAATAGCAGTTCTATTTTAATTATTTTATTCACATTTCCAAAATTATTTTTGTATTTCTATGATAAGTTTTGTTTTTATTTGTATAGTTAATATTCATTTTACTTAGTTTTCTTCTAACCTAATGTGTCTTAGATGTTCATATTTCGTATTTAATTAATGTTTTGTTCTGTATTAAATTTGAGTACATTTAAATGAAATTATAATACTTATTCTTGTTTTTTTTTAAAACGTAATTTAGACTGTATTAATAAAATTATTTATATGTCTTAAATGCGTTGATATTTTTTATCTACTTAATTTTTCTAAATCATATTAGTTACTTAGAAAGATATATGATTCCCTAGTTCAACTAAAAATAACCATACTGCTTATTTTAAAAAAAATCATTAAATTTTATTTATTAAATTCAAGTTAAGTAATAAAAAGAAAGTATAAATAGAAAAGAACAGTCGAAACGAAGCAAACAAAAAAAATCTATGCATTTTACAGCTTATGAAAGCATAATACAACTTTCAAATGGTTTGCAAGTTTTTCCAAATAGGCTCTCCTATGGTTGCGCTGTTAAATTCTTAGTTGCAGGTGTTTCTTAGTAGCAAGCTTTAGATCAAATCAATGTAATTACTGAGCACGTATCAGGACAGCTCATCATCCAGAAAGCGTTCCCGTTTTCGCCACCAAAATTGCCTCCTTTCTTTATAACTTGTTAACTCTATTTCAAATCCAGTGTCAATTTTAAGCATCAATAACAACGAAACTTAAACCCCTGAATAAATATAAGGTTATTTGTAGGAAAGGTTTATTACGTAGAGTTAAATTTAATAATATATAAAGTGAGCTATTAAAGATATGAATTTTAATGTTTCGCCAAGTTTTTGTTAAATTGGCACCTGAAGTAATATATCACACTAATTGGCTTATATAATTTAGTCCATGCCTTAATTATAATTCTCTTTCAAAAGTATAAGTTTTCAAATTACTTTCTAAGTTTCAATGTAAAAATGAAAGTGGATACGCCACAGAAAACCGGAAACAAGGTGTTGTCATTTTGACGGGCTGTCGTTTCGATTCTTGGGACCTTCCCGGTCTCGTCAAGGTCACGGCTAGGCTCTTTCCTGTACATTTATTTATTCAAAGGTATAGAAGATCCATTTCAGTCTTTTCGATATATTATGTTGGACCCAAAGAAAAATCTAAGGACAATCGTTACCCGCCTAAATTATAAAAAGCCTGCATTCGTAAATTCTACGAATATTTTCAAACGATTATGTACTACAAACTACTTGACGCCCGAATGCTGTGTCTCGAATCTCAATCTATTGATTTTACGCTTGTGAAGTAGTTATTTAAAAGCCTTCGTTACGTAAAAACTAACCTACAACCCCAGCCAACCGGTGGTCAAGAGCGTAAACACCGGTGTTGGTCTGGCAGGGCCTGGGTTCGAATCCTAGGTGGGTGTACGACTTTTCAAGTCTGCAGCCGATATTTGGTTAAAAATCTAACATCAATCTATCATTTAAATTGCTTCCCTCATTTCCAAAGGGTGATTCTAGTCTCTCTTTCCGCGCACTCTTCCATCTACCCTATATCTCACACTCTAATAAAAAGTGTACCACTAGAATGATGTAGGGCCACGAGTCCGATCAGTCCCGAACAGCCACGAGATTAGAGGAACTTTTCAAACCAGAATTAGGCAGTCCAACAAAACAGCTGCTTGTCCTACCACAGCTATTTAACCAATATTGTGGGACTTGACATGACAGTGACAGATCGTTGGAGGGTCCAATGGTGAACTCTGACTAAGCCCCGGACGGAGAGAATTATGGGTAAATGTACTAATTTGCGAGCCCACAAACCAAAAAAACACCACCGCCACTAATCTACAAAAATGAAACTTAAAAAGGAAGTACACATTAGTGGTATAAAAATAGGCGAAAATTTTTACGTTGGAACTAAATATAACTGTCTATAACCTATATTTCAAAAATGTATCTAATAAAATACACAAAGAAAAATAAAATTTGAAGTGGAATTGAATGGAAACAAAGGACGTACATTGCATTGTGTTCCGCGCTAAAACGTGTCTGCATGTAACACAATAGAAATTACGTCATTTGTTTCCGTCAAACTTTATTTCTCTTTGTTTACTTTTGAGTCTTAGGTATTTTTTGAAATAATTTGATTATAAACGGTTATATTTAGTTCTCAATTTCTTAAAAATGATTACCAATTTTTGAACCTCAAACGTGTACTTCCTTTTTAAGTTTCGTTTTTGTAAGTTAGTTTTTACGTTAAACGTTTACGGACGAACCATTGTTCACACTCCAAAACAAAAACAATAATTCAAGCATTTTAGGCTTGGTCGTTAAAGTATCAAAAAAATCTTTAGTCTGAATACATCATGTATCAATATTCATTATTTTTATTTTGGTTGAATTTAGAGTTGCCAGCTCTCCCAACCTTCAATTACAGATCCATCGCGATTGATTTAAATATTTAAGATCCCGATTTTTTTATACAGGACATTAATGTCCCTAGTAAATTAGTAACAAACTTTTACTTTTCTAATGTAAAAAAACAAATGCATTTATGAGTATAATGTGTACCCAAAAATTTTACACATTTGCTTCAATAAAAATATCAAATTAAATTTTATTTTTTAATGTTTTGTTTTCGCCTAAAATTTTCATAAAAATGTAGGACAGTCCACACTTATATGATATACATATCTTGACAATATCTACAATAATTAGCAAATGAGACCATTCATATGGAATAAACTGCACATAAAAAACCTAGAGCAACCTTCACTAAAATGGCACTCTGTTTAAATGCCATAACCTTAGCCTTAAATGAAAGATAAGGGTGATACATATTCTCCCTTTTTTTGCATGAGGCTTTAGAACTACATTTAAGGAGCTGTTCATGCCACAGCAAGTAAAGTTCGAATATTTATGATGGTCACTAAAATTGGGAATGAAAAAAGATGTTCGATAGGCTAATGAAAAAATACACATTCTAATATTAATTTGACGTGAACTAAATAAAAAAGCAAAAATACATCTCTTAGATTTTTTTATAATCTTATAAGATTTTTATTGCTTAAAACTTTAATGATAAATTAAAATATAATACACCCGGCATATGTCACATAATCTAAAATGCAGCACCAACTGATGGATTGAGTAATGAATTGACATTTTGTCTACATAGATAGTAGCTGGTTGACACATCGTTTACAACAAACAGAATACCATCATTATTAACATATAGATCCATCCCATCCCTGGATAATACACTAGTTATTACATACTAAAATACATCTATTATCATTTAACTTGGCAATGTAGATTGGTAACTACTCATAAGATTCATGTATGTAGCACTTTTTAATTGTCAGTACATCTTTAATCCTTATTTTAATATTTCAAATGCTAAAATTATTAAGGTGTGAAAACCAAAGTGAAAACATACTAAGTTAAATGATCTCTAAAACAATTTAAATTTATTACCACTTTTTATATCACAAAATTTATAATTTATACATTCGCATACATTTCCATTTCTTTAAACCTTCTGTCCACCAACTCATTTAAAAATGATTTTACCCTGTTGTTACTGACATTTCCAACTTCATACTTATGGTTTTCTATTTCTCGACAATTTCTCTGGTACTTGAAAATACAAGCCAACAAATGCCAAATTCCAAACTCAGGCCATAAAACATCAGTAAAACATATCTGGCTGTTAGATGATTGCCATAACAAGAAATCACTAAGCCTTACTTCACCTGAAGTCCTTATTAGTAAATCAGGATTTGGACTTAAATTAGTATATAAACAATGGGATAAAAGATCCTCATCAATGTCCTCAATTGCAACTTTACCTTCTTTGGCTGCATCTACGATTACTTGTATGCTGTTTGTGATTTCATCACGTGAAGTATATGAAAAAGCTACATTCAAAATAGCTTTAGTATTATCTTTTGTCATAAGCATTGCTTTTGCCAAAAGCCTCCTTATATCCTCAGGTAACAAGGAAAGATTTCCTATAACTCGAATGCAAACCCCATTTTCCATAAGCTTATCTTCTTCTTCAAAAAGTTTAGTAAATTTTTCTCTTGCCAATTGCAACAAATGATCTACTTCATCTTTAGTACGTTTGAAATTTTCAATACTAAAAGCGTACACCGTCACTTCCTTAATTCCTAGTTCTAAACACCAGCTTAGACAATATGCTAACTTTTCAAAACCCTTTGAATGCCCCTCAATTTTCTCAACGTGTTGCTTTTTTGCATACCGTCGGTTTCCATCCATTATAATAGCGACGTGTTTTGGTACTGGGCCACATTTCAGAACCTTTATGCAGCATTTTTGAAAAGTAGTTAAAGAATTATCGACAATCCAAGACATTTCTGTAAATCTTCAGATCTGACCAAATAAAAGTTACATGTTTTGTTTTGTATTTTGAAAAGGTTAGAAGGAGGGAGGAGGAATAATTTTAGGGTTATGTACTCCAGGGCGTTTGGTGTTTATCTTCTCAATTAGCACATTTAGCCAGGACTAGTTATATAATTTGTCGGAAGTATTCCTATCAATTAAAAATATTTACTTTTTACACCACCGCTGATTTTAATAAATTTCTTGTATGTAGATGTAATTTGAGGTCCTGATTACGAATCCGATCAAATTTTATCGTTCTTGTTTTCTTATTGTGTTATTCATGCTTAATTTTTTTTATGAAAATTCGCTGGTTTTCAATAAAACTACTATACACAATTATAAAGAAACGTAAAATAAACTCCTTTTTTATTTTTTTCAGCATTTTTATCTAAAAAATTGAGCAACAGTAAAAAATAAGTCATTTTTCATATTTACTGGACTACTAGGTTTTTTTTAATGTTAGCATCTCAACGTCATGAAAAACCATCGGGATACAACTTTAAAAACAAACATTAATTGGTACAAATTAATTATAGACACTTTAGTTACATTGTTACATACATTAGTGGGTCGTTAATGACGTTCCTGTGGGATGTAGAGCCGTACTCTTGAAGGACGTAAGTGTATAAGATAACCAAAAGAAATAACTCATGAAACTTGTTTCGATCGGGCCAAGCGGCGTCACTGCAGCAAGGTTTGTTTTTTCAATAATCTTTATTTTTACTCGTCACACAAGTTTGAAAAACTGACGGAATTAAAACTTCTTTCAAAAATATAATCGTCTACATAACAAAAAACAATGTCACTATCCTGTGTGGTATTAAGGTTACACAGTGGTTAATTTTTCAGGCAATTTGTGTTTTCTTTTAACATATAGTAGGTACTTTTAATTTTAATTTTTGCTCCGGATTGTTGCTTTTTTAGTATTAATGCAAATCTCAACCTTGTTAATTAATCTAAAAGTCATTTATACTTAGGTGAGAAGCCTCTGTAGCTATTTGGTTTTTTGTTTCCATTTTCGTTGTCAAAGTGGTTATATTAAGGTAGTTATACATTATCTTTAACGTTAACAGTTTTTTTGATCCTGTCGTTTACACTTGAAACACTGTGGAATTGCGGTAAATTTTTAACGTAAAACTAACCTGCAAAGACAGAACTTAAAAAGAAAGTAAACATTTCTAGTACAATAATGGCTGTTAATTTTGAGGTAGGGACTAAATATAGCCGTTTATAACCTACCTATATTTCAAAAAAATATCTAACAAAACTCCGAAAAACACACACAAGAAAAATAAAGTTTGACGTAAATGGCCGGAAACGGATTACGTAATGTGCATTGTGTCTCTCGCTTTAAGCGTTTAGTCGTCAAGTCAAACATAACCCTTTCTGTTAAGAAGAAATGTCATGATGATCAAAGTTTTGTCATGATTTGCAAATTGCACATAAACAAGGAAATATCGTCGTGACAAAGTTTTACTTGTGTTTGAATAAAAGCTAAGGAAAGTTCCCTTTTTCAGTTTGTGTAGACTAGTAAATAACTTTATAAGATGGATAGATTGTTGAGATTAGGCGGTGGAATGCCTGGTTTGAGTCAGGCACCTCCTCCAAGTGATGCCCCTGTTGTAGATACGGCAGAACAAGTATATATTTCTTCTTTGGCTCTTTTGAAGATGTTGAAGCATGGAAGAGCCGGTGTACCTATGGAAGTAATGGGTCTCATGTTAGGTATGTAAGATTTTATAGATTTTACAGGTGGTAAAAATTTAATGGTTTTCTGTATGCTTACTAGTGAATATTTTTTGTTCTTAAACATAGTAATTTATAACATTTTTTAAATTGAACCCACGCATTTGTAGTTTTTTTAGATTTTAAATGATAGCCTATGGTGCATTGAACTAATCAAATATCAACACATAATTTATGTGGCTAAACAGTCTTTTTTTCAAGATGTTTACTAAATTTGAATTTTTTATATCTAATGTAGTTTATTAGGGTGAATAAGACATTAATTCTACAAAAAGTAGAGCTTTCTTGTAAAAAGTAATGATACTAGAAAAATTGTGGAAACTAAGGTTGTCTATATAGAGAAAGAAATTTTCTCTATGTATCTAATACACATGATGAGTACAAAATTACCTGCGGAGATAAAGAAAACATGGGTTTTTAGTATTTTTTCAGTCTAGAAGTTTGCAGGACCTGGGAGCGAATAGGGATGCTGGGTGGGGTAAAACAATACAAAAGGGAAAAAACAATCTCCCTTGTATACATCTAAAAAACAAATATGTTTAAAAATGGTTTGTAACAAACCCAAAAAATAAATGCAATACATTTCTACTCCTAATCTAGACACATGATTTTTCAAGGTGTCAGAATTTCTGTTGCGATTTTGCCAGCAGATTCATAAAACAAGATCACAATAAACAGGAAAATGAGGTGCCAGAAATCCTCTTCTAACTTAACAATATATAATATCTGTTCTTATCAGCTTAATATCGCTCTGTTTTCAAGTAAATAATTTCAATAAAACAACATTTAAGTGCTGCCTTTGCTTGTGTAAATCATCAAATAATTTTGGAAATTGTAATTCTATGGAGTTACACACATACAGCTTATACTCTTCTAAAGTCTTACCTTACTGGCAGATATCAAAGTGTAAGCTGTGATAAAGGGGTTAGCAATTCCTTATTAATTAAGAGAGGAGTACCTCAGGGGTCCTTACTGGATCCACTACTCTTTTCTTATATATATATATATATATATATATATATATATATATATATATATATATATATATATATATATATGTATATATATATATATATATATATATATATATATATATATATATATATATATATATAAAAATGATTTGCCAATGACATTTAAGAATCAGAATGTGGCAGGGGTCAGCTATATGCAGAAGATGCCACATTTGGAATAACTGCAGAAAGGGGAGCAGATATAGTGGGGATACTTGAGAGTATATTAAAATATGTCAAATCCTGGTTTATTTCAAATCAGTTGATTTTGAATGAAGAGAAAATTCATTCAATATTTTGAAACCCGAACTGTTGGTGTGCAGGATGATGATGATGCAGACTCTCT
Source organism: Kuschelorhynchus macadamiae (assembly GCA_030620095.1). Classification (NCBI taxonomy): domain Eukaryota; kingdom Metazoa; phylum Arthropoda; class Insecta; order Coleoptera; family Curculionidae; genus Kuschelorhynchus; species Kuschelorhynchus macadamiae. The sequence continues at coordinate 136,042 of JAUTXW010000365.1, forward strand.
AAATGGTTTCTAGGTTTAATTATGGATGCTAACATGCTGTGGTCAGAACATATTAATATATTGTGTGGTAAATTAAATAAGGCAATATATGCTATCAGGAAAGTTAGGAATACTGTAAATCAAACAACTGCTCTTACTACTTATGTAATGACATTGCATGTAATGGTCATATTTACAAAATTGTTACTTATTAAGTCAAACATAGGAAGATAACACTTATTCGAGCTTGACATGGTTCCACATTGTCACCTATTCTTTTTTGCTGTTTTATAAATGACTTCTCTCAAGCATGTGGGAGCAGTAGGGGTACAATAATCTATGCAGATGATACCAACATGCTGGTAACAGAGCGAAAATTGGGCTGTTCAATGGCTATAGCACAGAGTGGTGTTGAAGAAATGGCCAAGTGGTGCAACCATAATGGACTCTTTTTGAATGATACAAAAACTAATTTCATGCATTTCTGCCCTAAGAATTCCACTGTAGAGAAAGCCAGCTTCTGAAGCTGAACGGATGATCCATAGAGCAGGTATATTCCTCAAAATTCTTGGGAGTTCGTGTTGATCACAAACTGACTTGGTCAGTTCATGTTAGCTATGTATTGAAGAAACTCAGCTCTGTCTGTTTTCTGTTCAGACAGTTGAGAAGTACTGTAGATTCAAATGTTTTAATGCTTATGTCCAATGGTGTTTTCTGCTCCGTCATGAGTTATGGGCTTCTCCATTGGGGAGGGGGAGCAGATGCTCATTATTCATAATACAGAAGAAGGTTGTCATAATCATGGCAAAACTAAAACCGCTGGAGCGTTGTAAAAATGTTTTCATTGACCTCAAAATTTTAACCTTTCCGAGTTTGTACATATACGTTCTTCTGCAGTAAGTCAAAAAAAATATAGGCTCTTTCACCCATCAAAATGAATCCCCGCCCTTATGAATTGGAATGACAATCGCTTCCTTCAGAGATTCAGGAAAGATTCCTGCAGCGAAAGAATCATTTACAGCCGTCACAAATGCGTTCAAAATAGACTCTGGTAAAGCTTCTAATACCCTCACCGAAATTTCATCGCATCCTGAAGCATTTTTATTTTTAATATTGTTAAATATTGCCCAGTTTACACCTTGGTGATATCTGACTTGCGAGATTTTCGGCAATAGAGCAATAAAATTCATTAAATTCTTCAGGTCTTATATCGACATCAGATACATCATAACTACCAGATTTTCCCCCGAGTTGATTAACAATTTTCCAGCTCTGTTTTTGTTTATTGTTCGAAGATGAAATATGTGAATCAAAATAGTTTTTTTTGCTATTTTTAATGTTTTTCTGTATATTGATCTGTACTTATTGAAGTAATTAACAAAGAAGTCACAAGTTATGAAATATTTCCGCAAAGTGTGTAGAGAGCGCAAATTTTTGCTGGAAACTTTATAGCCCCTTGTGACCCAAGGCTGCCCTTTCTTGTTTTTAATGTTAACAACTGGAAATGACTGGTCAAAGACTTCTGTAATCCGACTATGGAATTCTTTTAGGGGGTCACCGAAGAGGCCACACCTAACCAGCCAATAGTCGAGCAGTTCTGAGAGATTTTCTTACAGAATATCCTCCCCCTTCTCGTTTTTTGTGGAGCCGTCTGTACATCATATGGTATGACACAGAACACCGCTTCGTGGAAGGTGAAGGTTAAGTGTGAAAGTTTGTCGGCGAATTGATCCTGTTTTAATCCAGGCCATCTTTTGGGATTTACGTCAGCAACTTAGTTAAAAAGACTCCTATGTGTATTTAATTACGTTGTACCTTAATATTTTTGGTTGAGGAACCTTTTATTACTCTTTTGTGAGGATTTAACTGCACTTGACCACCATATCTTTTTGATGGGACAAACTTTACGAAATGACTAATAAGAAACCCTTTACCATCAAATAAGGGTTTTTTTCTTTTTCTCCCTCCTCTTCTACTTCTTGTTCCTGTTGTCCTAACCAGGGTTTGAACCTGGATGTGTCATTGTAAGTGGAGCAGAAATCTGTTACCTAGTACTTAAGTGTGTACGTACCCAGTTTTCCTGCTGGAAATGTCTTCGATGACACTTACATCATAGACTGCTGGTCTAAGTCACCGATGCTGATAGACACTTAGATAAGTATCTTAATTTTAACATCCCTTGTGCTGAATTGACTTTATGGTTTATTGCTGATCAACTTTATGACTTTTTCTGTTTCTTTTGAGTGTAGAGTATACTTTTTGATATAAAGTTCTTACTACTGCTGGTATGCATAAACAATGATTTTTGGTGTTGTCAGTAAGATTATTTTTACTTTATAACTCATGCTGATACTCAAATATCACATTATAACTTTAGGACACAATAATCTATAGGTTTTTGTCAACATTTGACCGTATAGTAGGCTTTAAGATACAGAACATCACAGAATAAGTTTATGACAATAGTCTATAGGTTTCTGCCAACATTTGATAGTATAATATAATTTAAGATACAGTGTTGTTGTAAAGTGTGATCACATCTTGAAATTTTAACTTATAAGATCTAGTTAGTTTATACAAGGTATATAAGAAGTGTTATAGACAGGTAACACTACTGGAATATGTGATGATATTTATGATTTATTAATCTTGAATAACTTTTGTATTGGTAGTCCTATCTTGAACAGGCACAAGAAATACCTTAAACAGGCACAAGAAATACCATTTGTGAATCCCTCTCAATGCCTTTAAATACCCATTGGCCTTCCATCCATCGCCCTCTGTTGTATTTTCTCTTGCTAAATTTGGCTTCATCAATTTCTACAATTTTTCCTGGCCCTCCATCTTTTTGTGAATTATCTCTGACCCAATGGATGGCAATTTTTCTATAGATGGAACTCATACTGTACAGGAACTACATTTCAGTTCTCTCATAGTGAAGATTTGGCGAGGAAATGGCAGTCTCAACCATAAAACAATTAAATAGAGTACATCCTCTAAGGGTAATTTTTTTTAACATGGTTCTGTCTGCGATATATTCTGCAACAAGTGTAAACCAAACTATTAATATTTGTCTGTAATGCCACGACCCACCAAAAAATCAACACACTGTCTTCAATTGGAAATAAGTAATACAAACTCTTTTAATGACAATTTTGACATGACAACATTTTTAAAAAACTAAACTAATTGCTATCTACCGATACTCAACAACTCAACTTTAAAATTTAAAATGTGGCAAAATAGCTTTAGTTCTCACTATTTATATAATTAAACAATAGTCTCGAAATTTCAAGAAACAATGTGAGAACAATGCTTTTGAGAAGAAAGCAGATGGACCAGGAATGCTAATATTTATTTATTTATTTATTTATTTATTCATAAATGGAACATAAATACAGGCCCATTTGTACAGTAATGTACTAGATCTAATACCTGTATAAAATATAAAATATAATATAAAATAAATTTTCGTCGTCTTGCCGGTTGTCCTGAAAGGAAGACCCCCACATATGTCAAAATATACTTCCGCTGCAGCTTCTGCAACATAACCAACATCTGTGGAGTGCGATGTTTGTAAGCAAATAAAGGAGATATTTTCCTGTGATCTCTGTAAAGTGCCTTTATGTAAATCATGTGCAGACTTAGCAGCATCCGAAATCAAGGTACTCCAATTGAAGATGCCGGTGCAAAAAGGAGGCAGGTCCATATTTTTACCATTTTTCGTTTTTAATAGCTATAAAGTAATTCAAAGCTGCTCTACCGATTGGTGTAAAAATGAGGCAGCTCCCGCAACAATTAAGTTCGGTGCAAAAAGGGGACAGCTCCGGAGCTGCCTCGTTTTTGCACGGAATTAATAATTTATATTTTAGCCGCTTCGATGGAGCACCTGCAATATGTGGAACCCGTCTCCCTGTCGTTTAGCGCGCGTTCAGTTGTTTAGTAAGTTATTAACTGCCTTGCGATTACATTGTTATACTGTTAATTTTGTGAAATTTAGAGAGTTGGTCGAATAATATTGTGTAAAATGTTGGAAAGCACTAATCCAAGCGAACAATTTGACGATTCGGACAGAAATCCTGATTTTTCCCCGGATGACCCTGGACTTAGACCATCGATGGTCCAAAGTGATTTGAAAGTGAAGACGATAAGCAGAAACAAACAGTTATGAAAAAACAAGTTGCCAGAACGCGAGCAAGAGATGAAAGTAAGTGGAGAGAGGAAAAATCTTATATCGACATTAAAAACAAGAATATAAAAAATGAAAGGAAAACTGTAAGTGTAAGTTCAAATGTTTCGAAAAAATAAAAGACAGTGCTAAGCATAATATTATGACAATTTTTAATAGCATTGGTAATAAATAGAAACAGGATATATTTCTAGGGGGACAAATAGTTATCAAAAAGGTTTGCTAGATCTAGACTCAAATCTGGCGGAGGGCTAAAACGTTCTTGTTCATGCAAATACAACATAAAAGTAGGCACAAGTTTAAACAGGGTTTGCAGAAATGCTTTCTGTTTATTATATGGCATTAGTAAGAAAAGAGTAGAACATATTATCAAGCACTTAAAAGATAACATTCTGGCACCCAAAGACTTGCTTGGAAAGCACAACAATCGCCTGATATCAACCGATACGTGAGGATCTAATACATCAAATTGATCTAATACATCAAATTGATTCGCATATACAGTCATTTCCAAAAAGACCGTCGCACTATAGTCGGACTAAAAATGAAAACAAATTCTATTTGTCACCCGAACTAAATATGCGAAAAATGCATATGCTTTATCTTCAAAAGTACGAACCCAATATTTACGTTGACATTCAAAATGATAAAAAAGTAAAGCCTCAAGTTACATATGACTATTTTTGTCGGCACTTTATTTCAAATTACAACTACTCATTTGGAAAGCCACGGTCAGACACTTGCCAGACTTGCGACAGACTGGACAACCTCATATCAGCAGAAAAGATAATCAAACAAAAAATATCAAAGATATGCAGTCACATAATCAAAATTATAGCTTTAAAAACTTTAATAAATTCAAAAGAAAAATGGCATCTCAAAATTGGGATGAGGTTTTGAATTGTACAGATTCCGAAGAAACTACTAATAAATTTTTGCATACATTTTTAAAAATAAAAGGTGAATCTACCATTAAGCGTAATATAAAAAGTAAACCTAAAAAAATTAAAGAATGGATAACGGAAGGCCTTATAAATTCTTTAAAGGTCCGAGACAAACTAAAAAAATGCTACTAAAAAACTACTCCTTAGATTTACATAATGAATACAAAATTTTCTTAATAAGCTAAAAAACTCAAAAATATAGTTATTATAAAAGTAAAATTGAAAATAATAAAAACAATTTAAAAAAATTGTATGAAATCATTAAAGATGCTACAAATACGAATAATAAAAAACTAAATTACTCTTTCTCTATTGCTGACAAAAATAATATAACTATTAAAAACGACGTGGACATGGCTAATTATTCCAATAATTACTTTACTGATAAGCTATTGAAATGGCGAAACAAATAGATGATGTCCCGAATAGAGAATTTTGGGTGAAAAGTGAGATTGGCAATCAGATATCATCACTAAAAATGATTGTGCTCCAGGGCCTGACCAAATATCTGCAAGGCTTATTAAAATTGTCAGGTCGGAAATTTCAATACCATTAGTTCATATTATAAATTTGATTTTTAAAACAGGTAATGTGCCAAAACACTTCAAGCAATAGTTATTGTACCCATACATAAAAGATTCTACCGCCATACTGAAAAAATCATGCCCACATTTATTGCCATTTTTCATTATCTTATTAATAGGTGAGTCGGTACTGCCTTAATTCAAAAGTTCTAGAGTCCCTTAGATGTCCCTAGATGGTACATGTAGCTGAATTAAATTCAAGAGCTCAGGGCTATTAATTATACCATTGAGAATTTTGTAGTATATGTAGTATAATAAGATGTCACTATCTTCCTATTCTTATTCTATTCAGTTTTCACTCATTTTTTAAATTTATAAAATTAATGTTCTTTACAGCAATGTTTCTTATAAGTGATGTATGTAAAAATTTCCTTCGAACTGAATCAAGTTTATCAATATAAATTTGATAATATGGACTCCAGACACTGGTACAATTTTCCAAGTATGGTCTCACCAATAAGGTGTACAAAATTTTTATGGTGTTGACATTAGAGAAATCTTTTGTGTTTCTTTTTATAAAACCTAGCATTTTGAGAGCTTTATTGTGGCAACTTTCGATGTGCTGAGCAAACGTAAGCTTGCTATAAAAAAACACACCCAAATCTTTAATGGAGTTGTACAATTGAATAACTATTTTCTCTAATATTTAATGACCTAGAAAATTTTATATAATTTACATTTGACAATATTTAAAGTTAACTTATATATTGTTATTACACCATAAATAAAACCTATGAATATCACTTTGTAATTCTGATACATCACACATATCACAGACTTTTAAATATTTTCAAATCAACATATAAAACAAAAGTAGACTGCATGAAACATGTACCAATATCATTAATGAAAATATTAAATGACAAAGGCGCAAGGTGTGCACCTTGTGGAACACATATAACTATTATTGGCTTTGAAACATAATTATTGATTATTACTAACTGCTTTTGCTTTGAAAGGTATGAGTCCAACCAACAGAGAACAGAAATAATAATCGTTTATTAATAGCCAAAAGCTAACAAAAATACATAATAAGTATTTTGTTTTACATTTTTAAATTCAACAAATAATAAGTGCCAATAGTTTCTTTAGCATATTTGGTACATGCACTCCTGAGCAGCTTAACCCACCTTAAGTCCACTGTAAAGAAAATTGTTTTGGCCATATATAGACAAAACTGTATTTACATAAAAGCCTTCTCTTGATCGGGTTTGATATGCTTGTATATCTGCCATAGATCTAGTGTAACTTAATAAGTGATTTGGAAGTAAATGGTGTTTTATTTCAAGTACGACAGTCATTGTATTAATAAATATAATTTGTTTAACACTTAATAAATCATTTCAGCACTTAAAAATATAATGCATGTCCAGATTTTGTTTTTTCTGAAGTATATTTACCTGGGAATTACTTAATAAAAACAGGATTGATGTGTAATAATTAAAATGTGGTAGTAATATATTTTTATATATGGTTAGTTTAGACCAATCACTAAGATATGCACTCATTCTACCTAAAAGATTTATTTTCTTGATAACTTTTTTAGTAATATATTCTGCTTGTTTAGAAAATGTTACGTTTTCGTTCACAATAACATGCAGGTACTTACATTCTTATACTTGTTCTATATTTTGGTTATTTACATAGATACCACTATGATTTTTTGTATTGGGAGGATTTTGTCTACTTTTTATAATCATAAATTTAATCTTTTCTGTATTTAAACTTAAACCATTTTGCGTTAGCCATTTATATACTGTTTCAAGTTCTTTATTTACGATATTTAAAATGGTTTGAAATCTTCTACCACTATGTACGGTAAAGTATCATCAAGTCATTTATGTACACAATAAACACATTTGGTCCCAGTACTGTTCCTTGTGGGACACCATACATATTTTCTTGTTGTCTTGAAGTACTGTTCATAAACCTTGTTTTTTGATATCGCTCTACTAGCTTAAAGATACATTATTATACCTTTATAATAGGAAAAAAAGATATTGGTAGATAGTGATTGAAAGTTTAATGAAATCAGAATTTGTAAATAGAATTTTCGATTTCGTAAGTTGTTATTTTCATATATTTTCTGGAAAAAAATGTGTTTTCTGTTTCTTCTCGCTTATATTCATATTCATTATAAACATTAGTGTTTTTTTAATACAGACAGAAGAGTCTTAAAACCTAACCTATAAATCATAGGATCCGCTGTGTGTTGGGTGCCATATTAATTTTTTCTAAATAAACATTTTGGAAATCACTGTTTTTGTTGATTAGTTCTTAGTGCAGGTACTTTTTATTAGAGTAAAGTCGACTATATCCGTTTTTCTTCCCTGCTCACACTAAATTTTAAAAAATCCTGTTGCAGTCATATTTCTTAATATTTTTTTTTTGTCTTTTAGTTGCACTGACTGTATGATAAATGTTTTTAGGTACTGTTAGTGAATAGTGCTACTGGGATTATCTCGATTTGTATTCCTTAATAATAAATTATATGTCCATATTTACAGGCTATTTAACATGATTTAATTGTCTTGCAGGTGAATTTGTAGATGACTATACAGTTCGAGTAATAGATGTTTTTGCCATGCCTCAAACTGGCACTGGTGTTAGTGTTGAAGCTGTGGATCCTGTTTTCCAGGTAAACGTGTAGAACATTTCATTGTAGTAAGTTTTAGAAATCTTTATTTAGGATTTATGCTTCTAGGAACACAAGCAAGTATACAGATCTGCTGGAGCTTCCTGAATGAAATTCTGTAAGAATAAAATTGTGCTGAAGGCTACCATAGTGGAACATGATATGAATTTGTTTTTTTTTTTGCTTTGAATACCATAAACCTGTTGGAAAAACAGTCCAAATAAAAATGTTTAATCATCTCATTTTCTACACATCCAGTAATAGCTATTAATTTTAGTACAAGAATAGTTGCATTAACATGTGTAAAACCAACACTTACATTTCAATTTTGGAATATTTGACAAAAAATCAAGTTTGTCCTTTTTTACTTTTATTTAGAAAAAGTCAAAAATATCAAATAGTTAATATTTATAAGTATAAACTAAATAAACAATAATTGCATCTTAGAATTATTTTCGGCACTTCCAAATTACACCATTTCTCTCACACTTTTGATTTCAAGATATTTGAGTCATAATTATCGCTATGGTGTCGCACAGCAGCTGTGAAAGTTGTACAAAGGCATTTATCAAGGTCTGATACTGGGCTTAAATCATTAGGCATGTAATGTAGTGAGATTGGGGAGGAAAATGTATGCTATAGGCGCAAATGCGGCTCGCCGATTATCATCCCAACGACTCATGCAGGGTTAAGATAGTCTGATTAAAAGTGATAATGGCTAGATACTTCATAGAGAATGCAATTGAACCAATTTTGATTATATTGTACTGATAATGCACTGTTGTAGAGCTTTAACTTTTGTCTAGATCCAGAAACATTCAAAAGGAAAAATGACATACTCTAATTTACATTAGAGGATTCTTAGGTCAATCATTATTAAGCATACCTGAGCACTATTCTTAACCAATACTACTTTTCTATGGCCGATGAGTTTATTTTACAAATACAATAATTTATTTATTACTTTAGTAGTACTAATAGCTCACAAGGAATGCTTATCCTAAAGGTACAATTGAATATATATTAAAATTGTTGTGAGTTAGGTATAATATAGAAACTAACACAACATTCATGTAATTTCATACAACAGATGATTTGATGGGTTGTGAAGGGGGTTATTTGGATGTTGTATCTTGGTAATCTTATAGAGTGCTGATGTTGCTGATGCAGGTAAGGAGAACTTCATGGCCAGATTCTATTATTGGTCGATAGATAAGCATATATATTATGCAGGCATTTTTAAGAGAAATTCCATTGGTTTTGTAGGTCAGGCTTTTTTATAACATTAGCTGTGTGTGCATTGCAATTTACCTTATTGTCAGTGGTCATTTCCAAATATTTTACATTAGGAATTGGATCGATCTGCTAGTTATTCATGTTAATAAGAGGAGACTTGACATTTATTTTGTGGTTAAAAATAATGAACTGAGATTTGGATGAGTTGGGCTCAATTTCCATTTACTAATCAAATGGACTGTTGTGTTTAGTATTGCAGTATGTCTGTGGCAATGTGCCACTAGGGCTGTGGAGAGAATAGAAGTCAGGTAAGTTGTGACCGTAACTGTAGATATCTGAGCAGGAGATATTGTATAGAAAGGGAGAAAGTACAGACCCTTGTGGCAGACCTTGGTGAGGAACAAATTCTTCAGATAAACAATTAGCAATCCTTATAACGATGTTTTTATATTAAACAGCAACTTCTGGATAAGATGTATAAGCTGTTTAGGGCAATTTACTTGATAAAGTTTAAAAAGCAGACTGATATGCTGAAGGCTTTTTTAAAGTCCATAAAGAGTACCACTGTTTTTTGTTTATTCAGTTTGCTTGCTTCAACATTTTTTTTTCAGTATAATAAGAGGGTGAATTGTTGAATTACCATCCCTAAATCCAAACTGATATCCTGGGATAGAGTTTTGAATCAGTAGTTCCAATTTTCTTTTGATGTCACTATAACACCATATTGCCATTCTGGAGGAAAGTAGCTGTGCTTTAAAACAGTAGTTATAGACTTTTCTAATGTATTTATGTATTTGATGTGCCAACTGCTTAAGAAGCTTTTTTGATACATAATCTATAGCTGGAGAAGTATTCTTCCCATTCTTCACTACCTCAAAATTAATTTCTTCAGTCGGGATTGATGGAAAAGTAAGTATTAAACCAGATCTCAACCATATTTCAATGTTGTTGATCAAAATGTGAATTTTCCTCCTGCTAAGATGCCTTTTTAAAGTGATCCACAAACAGATTTGTTTGTCAGTGTCAGAATTGATGTACTTGTATCTTTATAGTTTTTTAATTTCACCCAAGTAATTTTTGTTCTTTTTTTTTTCTCAATTATTTTTCACAAGCATTTATCCATTTGAAATTTTTAAATTGCAGAATCAAAAATTGTATGTTTTTGTTAAACCTATTTATTTCTCTCTTTGCTACTGGATTTTGATCAATCAGGTACTACCTTTACATTTTCCTGTTTTTCTTAATAAGTAGAATGATAAATGGTAGAAGTTTAAAAGTACAATATTGCTTTTTTTACATGTTGGAGCATTGTTTACCACAGCTTGTCTTAATTGAAAAGTGGTATTTGGAGGAATGGTATTATTTTCCTCCTTACTTACAAAACTGATCATTTCATTATTTATATTTGTTATGTTAGTATTGTTGAAATTTGAATTCAGAACCTTTGGTACAACAATCGGCCTACCACACTGTATTGTTATGTTGAAAGCTGTGATCTGTGAAATGTGGACTGAACAAAGAATCGGCGTTAGTTATGTTTTGCACTATATTTGATTTGAATATGAAAAGATCTGGAGTTCATTCAATGGTAATAAAAATGTCTGTGGAGTTAAATAGTGAAATCGGTACTATTAATAAAATCTTGTATTTGTCCATTTGTAGGTCCACTTGACGCATTGAAATCTCTAATAATAATTGAGTGTTCATACAGTAATGCCTTTGTAAAAGTAGTATTTTTTGTTTGAAGATTTGGATGGATCTAGACTAAAAATATTTATAGTCTATTATCGAATGCCGGAATAGAAATATGTGTGCATTAATTCCAGCCAGCTCCGGAGCTGCTTGTATTAGGTTTCCCTCCTCATATTCTTCACTATATTTCCAGTCTGCCGCACATTCTTCATAAATAAATAAAATTAAGTTTTTTTGTGATATTGAATGAGCCATTGAACCAGATTTATATGAAATTATTTTTTTTACATAAAGATGTTATTAAATGATGAACTATAATAATTTCTCATTTAAATAAACTAACATAGAAATTATGCCATAACAACTGTCATTTTTTAGGAGCCCATTAATACAAATTATTGGATGTATTTCTTTAATTTGAGAACAGTGATTTCTTAATATCATTCTAACAGCTAGAATTCTAAAATCAAGTCTATTTTTATGTTGTTTGAGTATATAGAAGTCAATAAAGCAATAATTTAATATGTTCACACGACATTTGCACATAAAGGTCATGCATGATTAAAGGGTCTGTTTGAGTCAGATATTGCCCAAAGTTATATGTTAAATTTAATCCCAATTCATTTTCCAAAAGCTCAAATCGAGGACCACAGGTTTCCAGATACTCAAATCTATATTATAAAATATTTTTAGGCTAAAATGTTAGATATGCTCCGTCAAACTGGGAGACCTGAAATGGTTGTTGGTTGGTACCACTCTCATCCAGGATTTGGATGCTGGCTTTCAGGAGTTGATATAAACACCCAACAGTCTTTTGAAGCACTGTCTGAGAGAGCTGTAGCTGTTGTGGTCGATCCCATTCAATCTGTTAAAGGCAAAGTTGTAATAGATGCTTTTAGGTAAGTAATTATGTTCGTAGTCTGGTAGGTATTGGTTAAAACCTCTATTAAATTATTTTACTATATAAAATGCTTTTTTTTCTTTTAAAAAAATTATATTGAATTTATAATTTTAAGCATACTTGATTTAATTGAGATGGTCGATTTCTCTTGTTTATAATTAATTTTTTTTAATATTTTGTTTTAAATGGTCTTAAATTTTGTATGTATTGTTTAAGTTATTGTACATTTTTTAAAATAACACAAAGATGAAGACAAGTCTAACGTATGACAGTTGTTGTTAAAACATCTTTAAATTCTGGACATGCGATGGTTATACCTATAATTAGTATGATGCAGGGGTCACCTAAAAAGACCATGGCTTCTTTTATGCTATGGATGACTAGGTGCATTGAAGTTTAGAAGCTGTCACAAGTTTGGTGCATCTATCAAACCATTTACCAGCTTATTGAGAAACACTAGTTCCTGAAATTGTCTTTGTGACTCTAGTGTCTGAAAACTGAGTATTTTACACCTTTCAATATATGTAAAATCTGCGATGTTGGTGCCAGACCTAATAGATAGATTTTTAAGAAACGTCACCTGAACTCTCTTAATTGACTTAATATGGTTTGTATAGTGTGGAGGCCAGACAGTCTACCCGTACTCCATGCAGGGTCGAACATAGGTCAGGTAGGGGAATTTTTTCGGTGCAAAGTCCTTACTAAGTCGAAGTCTGAGATTAAAATCCTCTCAACTGGAACTTTCTTTACACGGTGTCGATTACCCAGAAGTAATATGGTTTACAGAGACTTGGATGACAGAGAACAAAGCCCTATAAAGATGTTTTATTATATTTTTTTGTAAAAAAATGGGAAGCGAGTTTTTTTTGGTTGAACCGCCACTTTTCCAGTCATTTCAGACATAATTTTTAGTTGACCCCAAATATACATATGACGTTTTTTGACTTGATCAATTTAATTTTCGAAGTTTTGAAAGCGTATGAATAACGGATTCCGAGATATCGACGATCATATGAGCAGTGTTTTTTTTTCGGTTTACGATTTCGATTTTAGATGCACATTTTTCTTTAAAGAGATATTTAACTTCTGTATTGTAGAGCAGGTTCTCAAGATAATTTCTCTTTAACGAAATATTAAAAAATCCTAATCACTTAATATTAATTTTTCTGAATTCTTTAATTAGTGGAAAATAACCCCCTAAACCACAATGATAATAACTTATTTTAAGATACCAAACTTCTTTAACGTACAGACTTATTTATTATTATTTTTTTTTTTTTTTGGTTAAACAACTGAAGTGTATTTAAATTTTCCAGGAAATGTTTAAAATCTAACTTTTTATAAACTTAAGACATTCTGAAATATACAATATATTAATATTGGTTGTATTTGTAAAATGATGAAGTTACAATGTCACCTAAATATCGACTTGTGATCTATTAAGGCTAAATTTTTTTTTATCACTTCTCACTAGCTCAATCCTATTACTTCCAATGTTCAGTGAATATTGTTAAAATTAACTAGTTTTTTTTTTTTTATTTTTTATTAGTCAGTAACAGTCTTTTTACATGTAGAAAATAAAATTTCAATTCATAGAACTATATCACTGTATGTTTCCTTTATTTTCTTAATACCAAGAAATATAATCAAGGCTTCATTTTTTTGTTTTATTATAGACTTATCAATCCAAATATGATGGTACTTGGTCAAGAACCCCGACAGACTACTTCAAATTTGGGTCATCTACAAAAACCATCTGTACAAGCTCTGATACATGGCTTGAATAGGCATTACTACTCTATTAGTATAAACTACAGAAAAAATGAACTGGAACAAAAAATGCTTCTCAATTTACATAAAAAATCATGGATGGATGGTCTTACACTAGCCGATTATACAGAAAACTGTAGTACCAATGAAAAAACTGTGGCTGACATGCTAGAATTGGCCAAAAATTATAATAAAGGTAGGTAAATCACTGCATGTATTTACTGCAAATAGCAAACTATAAAATGATTCAAAAATACTACAGGATAGTTTTACACATAAAAGCAAACGAACAATAAATTTACAATCATTTAAACTTTTTAGAAACTAGCTTTTATTTCGAATACTGTACCAAAAAGCATAAAACTATTTTTTCAATAACTTATAATTTTCATATCAAATTCATACTATAGACCTGCGGTGAGTATAACTGATTTTAACAGGTTATCACGAAATGTAGCCTTTAATCACACTAATATTTTCATTCAAGATTACTTTACATTATAAACCTGCCTGTGAATTCCTCTACTCGTATCTCTCAATATTTGTCCACTCTTATTGACTACTTCTGTTCATCAGTATGCCCGAATAATATATCATGTTAGGTTTTTCCATCAGGCTTACATGATTATGGGTTAATACTGAATCAGGGGAAAATGAACCATATGGTTTCCTCTCTGCTTAAGGTGGGTGATGCCCCTTTCCGACTGTTAACTCCACAAAGTTTCTAGGTGTTTACTTGCAGCTTTTTGTATATTAGCATCTCTGGGCTACAGGGATACTACACACTACTACAACGCTTGTGAACCTAAGAATTCTAACTTTTCTCTCCATATTCATATTTCAAAATCTACTTTACATACACCAGAATAGAAATAAATATGAGACTAATGGTGATATCCACGATGTTCTAATACAGGGCAGGAACGACCTTTTGGTGCCATCTCGCAGGATTTATATGTGTCAAAATGGACCAGACTGCTATGAAGTAAATTTTTTTAATAAAATACCTCGGGAAATAAGAGCTTTCAATTTTAAAGCATTTAAAACAAAAACTTTTAATTTTCTCATCAGTCATGTCTACTATTTGTTGATTACTTTTTACTTTAACTATTGACATATGTAAGTACTTGTAATGACATGAAAAAAGGGATTAAAGAATAAAGAGGCTATTCTAAGCAAGGTCATCTGTAGGCCAAACCAAAGAAAGGACAAATATAATTAAGGGCGGCTCTTTAGTACAGCTAATTTTAACACATTTTTTCTGTTGAGTTATGCTGTTAACTGGAATGACATTCATGGCTCGGATCATCCTCTAGAAGCATTTTATTTTTGACTCTTAAATGCTTTAATATAGCATTCCCTATATATATACATATATATATATATATATATATATATATATATATATATATATATATATATAATAAGAGGTGCTTGCGTAATAATAGAAAATTTACTGACAATGAAAATTTTCTAGTGTATTTTCAAAAATATAGATCTTTATATTGTAAACTTAAACGAGTAAACTTAGAGAGAGAATTGGTCAATCATTAACGAACTTAGAGGGCCAAAGGTCAGTTGAGTTCTCCTGATATGACTCCAGATGTCCTTAACAACTATTATTATAACTTTTCAGACATATTGTGGATTGAATGAGACTGTAGATCCCATGTCCTATTTAAGACTTGCGTTAGCTCAGGAGTCCTTTTTTCTCCCTACTGACCCTTTAGAGGTCATGAGAACTATTGCCAAAATAAAAATTCTGGTGAAGATGGTATGTCAATCAAGATATTCCATTCCCTTCTGGATACTGCTGTTGAGGCCCTTTGCAATTCTATCAATTATTCATAGGTTTCAAGTGGAAAATCTCCAAATTGCCTAAAGAGTGCCAAAGTTATTCCACTATTTATTTATTAATTAAATACACTACAGAATGATAATTCCAAATGGTATAAGTTGATATTGAAATGTTCTACTTATGAATGCAAACAAAAAAAAAGATAGAAGACAAAAGACAAACAGTCTGTATAGATTAAAATAAACATATAAAATTAAAATACAGTAAAATATGTAAAATCTAACTCAAGTTATTTATATAAAATTTGTCTTTTTATCCCTAATAAACTAGAATTAATGATATCACAGTTGGAATAGGACCAGTTGTAGTTGTACAACATTCTGTCAACAAAAGCATTGAGTCCATAATTTGTTTCGTGCAGATGTTCGTAAAATAGTTGTTGCTGCCTTGTAAGTCTAATAGGAACCAGTAGTGTAATTAAATAATAATATAGTAAAATAGTGTTTATACACAAAACCCTGGTTGCACATAACTTAATTGCTCTTTAGAATGTTTAACTGAGTTTTTGGGTTTGACAAGTTGCTAACAGAAATCTGGGAAGTCACTGTCAAATTTGATATTCCATTAAACATTCTAAACTTTAATTGAGCTTTCATAGACAAGATCTAAATAAGGAAATTGGTGTTTGAACAATAGGTACTTGGTGAATCGGTTTTGAACCTTTTCCAATACACCAATACAAGTATGGTGATAAGTAAGTAAGAAGTAAGAAGAATTAAGAATAAGAATTTTGCTCGCTGAGAAGGGATATTATGAGTTGGGGGAATTCTGTAATGATACTTTTTAGGAACTCTCTCCATTCTGCGTTGTTTTTAGTTTTTTTACTTATTTTAATTTGTCGCTATTGTCTTTTTACAACGTGTTTTATATATATGATATGTGTATGTTGTATATAGTTCTTAATATAAGTCCATTTACCTATTTTTTTACTGGATTTTTAATTGTTTATTGTTATTTTTTAAGATCTTTATATTTATTGTTTTATTTATTGTCGACATTCCCTGTTTTTAAGCTAGTCTTAGGTTCTCTAAGGTAATCGTTTATCAATTTATGATTATTATTTTACTTTATTTTTGACGGACTTACTTAGCATATAGTTTTAGAAATTTAGCTTTGTCAACAAATGTTTCTTATTTTTTAATGACAGTAAAGTATATTTTTATTGATTGATTGATTGAACTCTAATTCACAAGTGCTTCTGCAGGAGCTTGTATTGGATTTACCCAAGATTAAGGAATGGTTTAATTCTAACCTTCTGTCTCTGAAAGTTAACAAAACTAGTATGATGACATTTAGTTTCATCTGAGATTGGTCTTGCTGCGGCTAAGATGGTTTACAATTCTTTAATTGAGTCTCACCTATGGAATAGCATTTTGGAGCAACACATGCGAGTACTATTGAAGACTCTCTTTGTTTTGCAGAAGAGAGCAGAGAGATATATAACATAGCCATAAAAAGAACGGTGTTGCAGAAAGATTTGGGTATTTTCTTTGATTGTAAATTGAGTTTTGGCGAACATATTAGCAATGTAACTGCTGGTGCTGTAAAAATCTTAGGATTTATTGTACGAAATTGTAAATTCTTTAGTAATAGGGATGCAATAGTTGCTTTGTATAAATCGTTGGTGGTTACAAGACTTCAATATGCATGTATTATATGGGAGCCAAAATACGCGAATAAAATTTGCATGTTAGAGAACGTTCAGAGAAGATTTTTAAAGTTTTTGCATTATAAAGCTTATTCAGTTTATCCTGAAAGAGGATGCGATCAAAAACTATCGTGTGACTTGTTTAATTTCCCTACTTTACAGCGGATGCGTATTGAGGCTGGCATTATGTTTATATATAGATTAATTACAAATCATATTGACAACAAAGAATTCTTAGAACAACTTAATTTTAAAATAGGTAGACTTAATAGCAGATCTCCAAATATGTTTTATATTGCTGCACCTCGAACAAATCTATATAGAAATTCGCCACTTATAAGACTCTGTAACCACTTTAATGCATACTGTAAGGATATTGATATTTTCTGTGTAACGCAAGAAAAATTTAAAAAGGAAGTAAATAAGCTTACCAAATAGGAGATTAAGGCTTATCTTATTGTAGAATATAGTTTTCTAGTTTAGTTAGTCTAAGAGAACATATGTATCTGTAATTGACTTTTTTTTTTGTAAGTTGTTGATACATTAATAAATAAATAAATATATTTGCAATGCACGTTCTAGAGAATTATGCAAACCTTTATTCAAGTCAAAGAAAATCTACCATCTCTTTTTATATTGGAAACAATCTGTGTGATTTATAAAAACAGAGAAACATTCCTCGTGCTTATTGATTCAAACTCGAAATATGCTTTATTGTCATAAGAGTAATCCTGTTGACAAAGCTGTAAAGAAATAGAAGGTTAAAAAGTTATAAAATTCAAACATCCAAGTAGATAAACGCAAACAAAAACAAATCAACATCTAAGTTAAAATATAAAAGTCATAATAAGTCATGTATAAAGTCATTCTAAATCTAGCTAAAACTAAAACCCAATAAGTCATAGTTAAAAGCATGTAAAAAAAATAAACAGGTAATGTGACAATAATAGAAAAGCATAACATCAGACAACATGCTCGCAGACAGTAACAAAAATGGGTTCCACCCTTAACATCACAACTTGTCAGAAAAGTATAAGGCAAGTGGTTGTAGATCTTTATGCTATTAAAAATAAGAGAATGCCTAATCATGGCTGTCCAGGGAATAGGCAGCAGAGAGTGAGTTAGCTTAGCGGGTGTTATATAGCGTTGTGTTATCACGATACTGATCGCGTCTTTTATGTATAATATACACTGTTTCAAGAATAAATAAACAAGGATTTGTGAGGAAATAAACATGGGTTTACAATGATCCCTTAATCCCGCTCTAGTTAAATATTGAACTGCCCTCTTCTGCAACACAAACACTGAGACACTGAAACAAATATTGAGAGCATTGTCGCTAAGAGGCTATACCATATATCATTTGGGAGTCAACAAGAGAAAAATATACCATCCTCGCTGACTGCCAGTTCAATTCTTTAGATGCAATTCTCAATGCAAATCATGAGATGTAGGTTTACAATTGAGATTGATGACATGTTCATTAAATTTCAGTTTGTCATCTAAACTAACTCCCAAAAATTTCACAAAAGTCTTAGATTCTATTAAATGACTGCTATCAAGTATGAGTGAATATATGTTACAGCCGAAAGCTAAAAGGTTAGTTTTTTTAAAATTCAAGCAAAGAGAATTTGATCGACACCACAATTCCACCATCCCAATCTCATGCAACACCGTGTCCCGCATGACACCCGTGGCTCTGGTAATTTATGTTTACCGATCCCTTCTTTGGCTCTTACCCGAAATTCAATTATTTACGAAACCAGGAACATGTCTAACCATCTTCTCAAATTCATAAAAACTTGTTCTACATTAGGGCCTTTTACCGGGGTAACTAAACAGTTTCTGTTGGAGAGAGCTTTTTAATTAATTATTTATTTGTTATCCTTTATTGTTTAAGTTTTCTGGGTCGTATTTTTATTATATGTTTAATAAAAACGATTTATTTTTCCAAAGCGTTTTCATAGCACCATTTTCACGATATTTTTCTTGCCTATCTCTTGAAATAACAGTAAATGTTAGTTAATAATTTAGTTAATTAATTTTAAAGCTTTGGATTTTTGTTTCAGCTCTCGAGGAGGAAGAAAAAATGACACCAGAACAACTTGCCATAAAAAATGTTGGAAAACAAGATCCAAAACGTCATTTGGAAGAAAAAGTTGATGTTTTAATGACAAATAACATTGTGCAGTGTTTGGGTGCTATGCTGGATACAGTGGTGTTTAAGTAATTAAATACATTTTTTAAAGGAGGTCTTTAATATTGAGATATTTCAAATATAATTTTAAGCTTTTTTTTTTAATAAACTGAATAATTTCTCTTTTATTATTGATTTTCGATATGTATGCCTTGAACTTTGAAATCATTATTTGCACTATGAACGAATTATAGTTCTAATAATAAACTTTATGGATACGCAGGGCCTTCATGGGAATTGAACACTATACTACCAGCGTGGAGCTTGAATCTAGTTATACGCCTTTAAGGCTGATGTTATTTGGGATCTTCGTCTTTAATATTTTGCTGGAATTCTAGCTCTAAGAACGTCTCAGTTTATGAACACAATTGTTTTGGTAGATATACTGAAAAAGATATCTTGAATTGCAAATAAAAAGATCAGTGGATAATACACCATCATCGCAAAAAATAAAAATAAGGTTTACTGAGTTCTATTTTCCCTTTAAAGTTATGATATTTTAAAATATAGTTATTTTATTTTTTTTTTCACCTTTAAGGGTCCCTAAATGCGAAAAATATGTTTTCCTATTTCCCTCAGTCTGTTCGCGATATAGCTAAACTGATGATGAAATGATTTTTTTCAAAAATCAGAGAGCCTATAAGGATAATAAATTGTAACTTTTGGTGTGAAAGTTAATTACCAGTCTAAACGGGGTAAAATTCGCAATTAAATAAATAAATAAATAAATAAATAAATAATCTTTATTGTATGGGAAATGTACAATGCTGATCATCACATACAAAGGTGGAAAGTTCCGCAAAGCGTATTTTAATAACCACCATAAATTAAACTTATAAATAGAATTACATATAAATTTAAAACCTACATTGAAATTTTGACTTTGATTACATGTATAGTCAAAACTTACAACGAGAACTCTAGAGACTGAGATGCCTATCTAACACAAAACTACTAATTTTCCTTTTAAATGCAGATAAAGTAAGGTTCTTAAAATTGCCAGGAATGTGGTTATAAATATTGGCAGACAAGTACATGAAACATGATTTAAAGAATTCAGTGTTATGTTGTGGTATTGTAAACATGTCTCTGAAACGAACATTCACTTGGTGTGTTTCACTTCTACGGGTCATCAGCTCTGTCAGATATTCAGGTATTTTTGAACAAAGAATTTTATGTACTTGACAACCAAGACGTGAATATCGCCTCTGAGACATATTTAGTCCAAACACCTCACGAATAGGTTGGCTCACATGGTCTCTTCGTGACAAATTCTTTATATATCGAACACAGGCATTCTGAATCTTTTGAATTCTGTATTTATTTTGATTGGCAAGGAAGGGTCCATACACAATATCAAGATACCCTGGGATAGACAGCACAAGGCTTTCAGAGATAATTTTTTTAATATTGGAGGGAAGTATATTCTTAAATTCATATAACATTTTGAGTTTAAAAAATGAGTGTTGACATATATTATTAACATGTGTGTTAAATGTAAGTTTTTTATCCATAAAAAGACCTAGATTTTTAACTTCATCCACCCAATCAATATGTGTATCATTAATTTTCAGAGAATTCATTGGCATATCGACGTTCAGCCGAGAAAAGAGAATTGCTTGAGTTTTTCTAGGATTTACAGTGAGAGAGTTGTCAGCAGCCCAAGCAGTGATGTGCTGCAAGTCCTCATTGATTAAGTTTATGGTATTACCCAAATTACTTATTGATGTTGGAAAATATACTTGCAAATCATCAGCGTACATATGATATAATGAATGGTGCATATGATGTACCAGATCTGACGTGAAAACAGTGAAAAGAAGAGGTCCAAGAATAGATCCCTGCGGAACACCCCGCGTCACTGCCCTCCAGTCAGATCTTGACACTCCTTCAGCATCTTTTATTCTTACAGCCTGCTGTCTTCCGCTAAGATAATTCCTAAACCAACCATTAGTTTCAATTTTATAATAGCTTAATTTTGCTAGTAAGGGATCTATGTTTAGGCTATCAAATGCTTTTGTCATATCTATTAAGACAGAAGGGCAGCAGTCACCTTGATCGAAAGCTCTTGTCACATCACTAGTTATTCTAAGAAGTGCTGTAGCACAGCTATAATTCGATCTGAAGCCAGATTGAAATTTAGGTATATTTTTTGTAGAGAGAAAATTCAAGACTTGCAATTTTACTATTTTTTCAAGAACCTTCGATGCAGCAGGCAAAATACTGATAGGTCTTAGATCATTAAGGCTTGCAGGGTCACCTACTTTGGGTAACGGTGTAATGAGAGCCATTTTCCAAATATCTGGCACTGCCCCATTCAATAAAGAGACATTAATTATATTGACAAGAGGCTTTAAACAAGAAAACATACAAGATTTTAACATTCTTATGGAAATTCCATCTACACCTGCAGCATTACTTCTGATGGAGCTAATACATTCCAATACCTGAAATTCCGAAACCAACTGAAATTGAAATGGCTCCCAATCAACCGTAGAATTGAGAAAGGCATATATTATATCTGGGTTAATATTTGCTTGAGGCAAATTATCTAGGAAAAAATTATTTATGACATCTGGCACTGTAAGATTAGAAGGAATATCTATATTTTTTTTGTTTACCACATTGCAACTAAAAAGTATCCCATACATGCCTACTTTTATTTTTATTTCTATTGTTGTTTAGTTGTGTAGAAAAATATGCCCTTTTCTCAGCTTTCACGGCAAAAGCAACATAATTCTTTAACTGAAAGGCTTTTGATAGGTTGATGCAATCTGGGCACATGTGGATCATTGATCGACTCTGGCTGGGAATAACCCTTACTTCTTGGTCTTGGTTCTTATTACAATTTTGGCAGATAACTCTGAGACACACATCACAGGGGTAACCAAAGAGTGCTGTTTTATCTTCTTTAAAGACGCAATTTAAATTGCATTTAAAACACTTATTTGCCATGTTGAGCTCTCAAAATTTATTTATTTCAAAATTTCTGCTGCTTTTTTTTTTGAAAATCAGTTTAAGACAGACCCAATTGTTTTAATTTGCCCAACATCCACAATAAAAATCGAAAATGTTATTGTTATGTTTCAGCAGATATTGGAGGTTATATGTTAAAACTTAATTTTGAATATTTCAAAATCACTTTTCCACAAAAATATCTGCTTCCAAATGACAAGCAAAGTTCAATTATTG
Source organism: Kuschelorhynchus macadamiae (assembly GCA_030620095.1). NCBI lineage: Eukaryota > Metazoa > Arthropoda > Insecta > Coleoptera > Curculionidae > Kuschelorhynchus > Kuschelorhynchus macadamiae. Next base: position 158,867 of record JAUTXW010000365.1, read on the forward strand.
GTAAAAACTCATTAATTCTTTTAAGTCTATTAATTTTTAAGATTATAGATTTTTCGGCACTCGCGAATTCCGCTATTACTTTGTGTCATTACATACATGTAATTGTGTATAAACTCCCAGAGAAAGTAAAATATCTGGGTCAGTACAAGCGCAACAGAAACCCTTCTCTCTCTAAATAATGCTGATTTGATTTTCTCAAATAAATCAAATGGTACGTTATGAATTTTATATCACAATTTATGGTAGGTATGGAGGGCATTGCATAGTGAAATAAAAAATCTAGGTCCTCATTTAAATTAAAAAAGATAATGATGGTCTCTCGAATCCGAAACGTCGGATTGGAAAAATCCGTGCCGTTTTCAGTTAATCCTAAAATTTTAGAAAAATCAGAAAACTCAAAAACAAAACAAGGCTTAACAAGATTGTTAAATTGTCTCAATGACACACACCAATTCGGTTTATAATTTATTGAGATATTGCAAGGTTGCCAAGACAAAATACGGGTCCGGGACTAATGATGACTTGAACGGTATACTTTGAACACATGTTTTATTGAAAAATCAAACACAAATGCATATATAGTACAGTAGGAATGTATATTTATAAAGTACATTATGTAGATAACTAATTTATTGTATAGACATGTACATATACTAAATCTTGTTTTTAGATAAAACTTATCCAATTTTGTTTGAAAGAATACTTTTCACTTTCACGTAATTTGTGTAAAGACTGAATATTCTCTAAGTCAGCATTGTTTTGCTCTGCCCAGACCTCTGTTAAATATACGAACTGCCTCTGTGTGGGTGATTTTGTCCTTAGCCTGACAAAAACCTGGATCTTGATCCTATTCGATTTCATAGTTATCAGAAATGGCAGTACAATTTTCATCTTATTCAACAAAGTCATCTTTATTCTATTCCTTCAATGTCTTGCCCTGGATCAATTTCACCTAGCAAATTGAGGTTAGTCGCTACAACGCTATTCAGACTTAACAATTTTTGAAGAAGTATTGCCTGGGGTATGTTTTCTTCACGCTTGGCTTTCCAAAATATTTTTCCAACACTTTATATATATATGTATATGTATATGTAGTATATATATATATATATATATATATATATATATATATATATATATATACATATATACATATATACATATATACATATATACACACATATATATATATATATATATAAAGGGACTCTTCCCCACAGGAAGAACAAGGAATGGGCGTAGAGGTATCTTGGAGCCATGCGGGAGTCAAGCGTATCTCATGTCCAGAGCTCCTCGTAAAACAGGGTCCCTTACCGAGTCAATACCGGAGAATAGACGATATAGCTCCCGATGAGCGTGAGTTAGCCGGCGAAACGTCAAGATGTCGTCACGAAACGTCAATGTGCCAATTTTTAAGTTTGTATCTAAATTGATTTAAAAATAAAGAGGTAGATTGTCACGCAATTTTTGGTAAATGTTATTTGGCCTTTGAGTTCCGGTGCGTCCTTCCACTCAAAACCCATGAGCCGCCACTGCTTTTAAGAGCATGCTATTAAAAATGATTTTCCGACATGGTTTTCAGTGTATTTTTCGTTATTCCGTGTCTTGGCTGCCAATTATCAATCTAATTTTAAAAACCCTATAAACGAAAAAATCTGTTGTGTAACGTGAAATGAAAAGATGTCACCATTGCTCCCAACGGAAACCAAGAATCGAGTGTAAAATGCAGTGCTAGTTGTGGTATTAGCCAGCCGGGTAGTTGTTCCTGTGATTTCATATTGTGTTTTTGCCTTACGAGAAGCTCGCTAGTCTTGACTGTGTAATGAGCTCTAAAAAGGCTGGAATCGCGATCTTCTTTTGACTATAAAGACAGGAGGGATCATGTATCCTTGTTATGTCGCACAACGTAGGTGTCATGTGAAATGTGATGTGATACTAGCCATTGGAGTACGTTCTTAGAGAATGATGTTGTCCAACACTGGATTCTGGATCACATATAGATACTTGCATGGTCTTGCCTCATTGTTGATTTCTTTACAACGTTTCGACTAGTGTAGTACCTCTAGTCGTTATCAAGTGCACACTAAATGCTAATCTTAAAACTACGTGCTTATGTACTATGTGTGAAGCCCCGCTCACCATGCACGAAACTTGAGAGAGTCAGAGTGCAACCTAGTAACGATCGCCAAACATTAGGTATTCCGATGCTCGGCTTGCTGAAAATTATTCTGTTATACTTTTTGGAGGAGTCTTTCTGAAAGGATCAACCACCTGCTGAGCAATTAATTGGAATTATTTATTATCTCTGATTCCTCGTCAAAAGAACGAATTTTAAAAGCTTTGACAGGTTGGTTTATTGCATAAGACATATGTACGGGTAATTGCACATGTAAAACATGTTCCAGACTGTTTATAGATAATCACAAATATTGCCACTTGGAAGGCATATAAAAGGTCGAATTTTATACACATTCTTTAGTTGTTTAAACACAGTTGAACAAGAACTTTGGACTTGTGCCTTTATGGATTTTGATATTTATGAGTTAACAAATTTCTTCTGAAAGCTGTAATTAATTTATTTAATATGTGTTTAACAGTTGCTAAGTATTTTATTTTTCTTTAAATTGATATATATTTTTAAATAATTCTAAAGCTCAGTGATATTTATATATATATATATATATATATATATATATATATATATATATATATATATTTGGCTTTTTGATTTGTTTCAAATTTTTTTTTTGAATTTATGTTTCGAATATAACACTATACGATGTATCTCTCTGAAATATTTTCAAAATGGCAGCACTACCGTAACCTTGTTATTTCTAATAGAACACGCTATAAATTATTGGATTTTTAAATTGTGTGCTCGATCCTACGCAAATTTCATTTAAAGGCCTCTATGCTTATCTTTCATCGTTTTCGAGATATTAATTTTTGAAAAAAAGTAATAAAAACGTACTTAACGTACGTAAAAAAAATCAATTCCTCTGAACTGGATGAAGCTAGATCGATAAAAATTTCACAACGTAGGGCAAAAGCATAGAAAATCTATAATAAAAATCGAACATCTCTGCCAGGACTATACAAAGTATCTCAAGAATACAAGCCAGTTACTTAGTAGATCATTATTTTTTTAATTAAATGAAGCATCCTGTATATTAACATTTCATTTTACATTAAATTCTGAATCGAAAATGTTAACATGTTCCTATACCTATCTTCAACCCTTCTTTAGTTATGGGTGATTATAATTTCAAATACCTGTAAAATTTCGTCGAAATACAAATAAATTAGGCAGGCCACGAAAGAAAAATATCAGCGCTGTGGCAGCTATGAATGCGCATAATAAATAAATCTTCGTCTTTGAAGATGGGTGATCAAGAATGTTTTCAAATTACATCAAGAACATCACATCACTATTGTTTCCTATGATACAAAGAAAATTGTCTCGAATACCGAGAAATTATGTTACTTATGAATCAGAATGTGGTGTACAAATCGGATAAGAAAGTAACAAATGAAGATTATACACAAATTTATGTTTTAGCTTACTTTCATGCATATCCAAGGAATTCCATCCGTTGTGTTGAAAAGTATATGGGGATAAGCTATTCATTAATACAGATAATTTTGTCAAGTTATAATTTGTGAGATGTGTAAAAATACAAGAAGATCCAGATTTTTTACGAAAAATAATATGGACTGATGAATCAAAATTTAGTAGGGATAGTTTTTACAATAGAAGAAACAATAATTATAGGGCCATCGGAAAACCTCATCATTTATTCGAAAGAAATCATCAAGTAAAATTTCCATTTAATACATTTTTCTTAATGATGGATGACCGAATTGTATACCACATTTATGATATATAGTAAATAAATTATCAATAAATTTCTTTATTAATATGGGTAAGAAGTTAAGTAAAACATGCTCAATTCGCCTATGTCCTCTACTGTCTTCAACACTCGCACTTTGACCATTCTTAAATTTTGTTTTAAGGGAGAACTGCACGCAAAAATTGAAAAACCAGCGACAAGGTCTAGTCGAGTTGAAAGTAAGATGAAAAGGTACCTGCGCATTAAAAAAAACTTCCTGCACGTCCGACCTCAAAAAAATTTGTTATGTATTGGTAATTTAAATTACATTTCGGTTAAAAATGGGTTCAAAAGGGTTCACGCGGTGCCGAAATACAAAGACATGAGTACGATTTACCATTTCAAATTTTGCAGTTACGTAGACAAAGGATCAATGTAACGGGTAAAGAGCCATTTTGTGGGAAAAAAAATTATATGCGAAGGCATGTGCGTCAAAAATTGGTCAAAAAATGGTCGAAAATGGACAAAATAATTTTATTTTATAACTCTAGATTTGATTTTTTCATAAAAATTCGCATTTAGCGCCCAACTATACATATTTCCTCATTAAAATCACATTGAAGCTAATACATATCTCTTATAGTTTTAACATAATATTGCAGCGGCGGAAGGCTTGCAAGTGATCCATATTACTGCGTGCAGTTCCCCCTTAAGCAATTGAATTTGTTTAGACTCAACTTTTGATCTATGAAAAATATTAAATATTTTAAATATATTTGTAAACGCTTGAATTCAGAAAAGAACAATTTTTAGATTAAATATCAACTTTGGGTGAGATTTATATATTTGTAACTTTTATGTAAGTATCATCACTGAGCTTTAGAATTATTTAAAAATATATTATATATCCATTTAAAGAATAATAAAATACTTAGGAACTGTTAAACACATATTAAATAAATTAATTACAGCTTTCAGAAGAAATTTGTTAACTTATAAATATCACAATCCATAAAGGCACAAGTCCAAGTTTCTTGCTCAGCAGGTGGTTGATCCTTTCGGAACGACTCCTCCAAAAAGTATAAGAGGAGAATTTTCTGCAAGCCAAGCATTGGAATACCTAATGTTTGGCGACCGTTACTAGGTTGCACTCTGACTCTCTCAAGTTTCGTGCATAGTGAGCGGGGCTTCACGCATAGTACATAAGCACGTAGTTATAAGATTAGCATTTAGTGTGCACCTGATAACGACTAGAGGTACTACACTAGTCGAAACGTTGTAAACAAATCAACAATGAGGCAAGACCATGAAAGTTTCTATACGAGATCCAGAATCCAGTTGTTGGACAACATCATTCTCTAAGAACGTAATTATCGCAGAAATTACAGAAACAACTACTCCACTGGCTAATATCATCATCGGCATTGAATAACACTATTGCTGTGTAGTGTTATATACGTATATATATATATATATATATATATATATATATATATATATATATATATATATATATGTATATATATATAGTGGCTTTGCTGCTGACTGCAGTTTATGTCGAAAATAAAATATATAATTAAGAAATCATTGTTCTTCAGATTAGACCGTGTCAAAACGGGATCACTTTTCTTGACCTAGATGTGTATCGTTACATTAGACATTAGGAACGCTTTTTTGGAGCGTTATTCTTTTGCAACGTTCCGTCGCGCTCTACAACGATGCAGTAACCCATTTCTTTGCAGTTCAGATGTGTCGTTCACGAATGATCCGGATCTTTATACTGACCCACGGGAGCCGGGTCTTGAAAATATTACTTGCCGGATCACGGATCTTTGAAATAGAGACAAAGCAAAATGAAGCGTCCAGGTGCTTTTGTCTATGATTTAGTCAGTTCTTCGGTTCGTTCAATGCATCATCATTGTTTGTAAGTCTCGAGTCGGGAGCTGAACCGCGGAGCCGACGACCGATATAACGCGATTTTCGAACCGGTCTGATTGATAAGAAGAGCACGATGATGGGGTGGATGGGTCGGTTGGTCATTAGCTTGTTGAATGCTGATTGCCATGAAATATGAATTTCTGTATAGCCAGAATCTCGTGTAAAAATTTAATTTAGGGTTGATTAGCTTGTTGAATTCGTAAAAACATCATATTACACCAGTCTTTTAAAACTTAGATTTATGTTGTGTGGATTAGATAATAGATTTAAATCTCTACTTTTTTTGTGTGATGTGTATATTGAAGTTCAGATGGCCTTATAATTAGTGATGATAATAGGATGATAGTTAATAAAAAGAAATATAAAAATCTATATTTCATAATAAAAAAAACAAGTCAAAACATAGTTCATGTATGTAAAATCGATTTTCTGAGAAATAAATTAATAAATTAGTAGATAAACAAAGAGATAAAAATGGAAACATAAACTTCAAAACCACTATAGCAAGACTCCTGAGCCTTGTAAGTTAAAAGTATATCTTTAAAAATTATTATTTCACTTAAAATGCATCCCTGTAAGCCGCATACAAGTTTGTAAATAAAAACTAGACTGGTGAGGACGCCACTCATTTTACTCGTTGCGAAAAACTAAAAAAATGTTCGGACAGTACTGTCTATAAAACCGATGTTGCATGCTTACAAAGTCTTCAGATGGATGAAGCTACGCGTACATACCTACGCAATGACGAATATGGGCCGCCTATTTTAATGAATTTAAAGAGATCGCTGATCTGGGTCTTTAAACTGACCCAGATCCGTTGACCCGGATCTTTAAAAAAATCCAGATTTCCCATCACTACTTGGAGTTGCAACGTCGCCTTGTTCTAAAGGGCCGAAGAATAAATGATTCCCGTAAACTCCAGCTCTTCAGTGGCGCAGCTAGACATTATGCTTGGGGGCACCAGAAAGATCTATTTTAGAATACTATGAATTTTAAATCAGTGGCGCAGCTAGGGGGGGGGCGTGGCTTTATAGTATTTAAAAAATATATTGGGAGTTGGTAATTTAAAAAGGGCGGTTGCACTGTTACACTATAAACTCTAATTCGAAAAAATCGATGTTTTTGTAACGTCGATATCTTGCACCCATCCCTACGTCAACCACCCTCGTTGAGTGATTTGCGCGCATTACACCAGTTGGCACTGACACCAGTCGTCCACGCATATTAGTCAATATTTTGTTTGCTTAGATAACTTTATGTTTTGTATTTTTTGTTTTAATAATATACATTTCGCGCCGTACGGTTCAAAACTCCCGCTTTTTAGGAAAACAAATTTGTGTTGTGTAGTTATGAAGATGAAGATTTCCATATACGGAATATACTTCATATTTTTTTTGTATATATGTTCCACATAAAACCATTCAAATAAACACAAAGATGACATATTAAAATTTTACAGATGACGCGGACGCTGTCCTAACTGGTCTTGCAAATGGCGTATCAAACTTTTCCGGTTATCCGGTCATCAGTGGCATTTATGGTAAAAATTAGTTTACCTTATAAGTAAAAATTAACTTTCCGATGAAAAATTATTCCCAAATTACCGTTTTTTGGTGTTTTAGAACAACCACATGCTCATGCTATACAACTAATCATTGTGTATTATTCAGAGTTGTTAAATATTTATTAATTCCACTATTGATTAGCTAAATTAGCTTAAACTGTCATCGTCATAAAACTATAATTTGAATATTAAACGAAAAAAATAAATCTATCTCTAACACTGAATTTTTCAAATAACTAGCAGACCTACATAACCAGACCCTACGTAAAATTAAGTTCATAATATCTTGATGGCAACACTTCTAGCGAAGTTTAGAATCAGAACCACATGAAAAAAGTTTTTAAAATAATATGAAATAGGATAAAAATACTTCGTTTATATTTCTTCGTTTTTTTTTGGGTATCAGTCGCATATATACATATTATGAGAGGTGATATAGATTGTCATTAACGCCGTAAAAATAGTAAAGCTGCTGAGACTGAAGACGTTTTACAAAGAAGATACTGTAATGTATCCAACAGTTCATGCGCAAGAACAGAAACGACATTTACATACTTTTCATAAATTATTTTGAAATTGACCTCAAAACAGCCCCCTTGAGGAATTGACAATCATCGAAGAAATGTAACAAAGCATTTTTTCCTATTCCTATACAATTATGTTGTACCCAAAGAAGAATTTAAGAATAATGATTACCCGCTTAAATTATAAAAAGCCTGCTATCCAGCAAATGCTAATTTAAAATTTGGACATTCATTCTTTAGGTATATTCTAATTTGTCTTTCTTTTATGGACTCAAGACTGTAAGTAAGGTAGAAATAACAGTGTTATTAAGGAATTTGTTATCTGTTTTATCAAAATACCTTTTAATGTTACTTATTTTATGAATATTTATCGAGTAGGTATCTATTTAGTTGGTAGGAAGTAAGTTTTTTATCCAAGAATTTTGAAAACCGCTTATTCTTTGGTGCCTGAATTTTAATTATATAATAATTCCCCAAATTATATAATTTAAGTAGGGTTGCCAAATTAATGAATCAAAGGGGTTGAAATAGCGTTGAAGGCATAATCCAAAAAAAAATCGGAACGTCTGGCAACCTTAAGTTAAAGACTTTTTCTTAATATTTCTTCACAACTGTCGGTAGCTAGATTGAAGATTCCAGTTTCTCAAACAAACGAAAATTAAATCCTTTGATTTGGCTGGTTGCTCCTAGAGGGAGGTGTAGTATAAATAATTTTTGTTTAACGTTCAGCATGTGCTCAACATGTCATCGGAAGAACTCTGCTTTAGATTCGGCGATTTGTGTTCGGACCCTCGTTTACGCGTATGATTTTTTTTAAAAGTTTTAGAATTAATAAAAATACGAATTAGATTGTTTAGGATTTGTTAGGTTTGCTGTAAAGAAGCACGATTCCGAGTCTATATAAAATCACCTGTACAAGAAACTCAACTCTCGCGTGCCGGCAACGCCCTTAAAATCGGCGAAATGTAAATACAGATCACTGCCCTCTGTAAGATCAGTACTCTTACTCTGTTATTACATTCTCATTCTATCGAGAGGGCAATGTATAGATAAAGCCGTCACTGTCAGATTGTCACATGGCTGCTGAATGTCGCATATCTTTTTAGAATAGTTTAGCTGATTTAACTATAATTACCTATATTACGTTTCGTTATAAATAAATACTGATTACTAATTGTAAATTTCAGTATTCCGGATAGGAACTCTTATGAATACAACTTTAATTTGTAACAGTTGCCTAAATTTGCGGATAAAACTTAACTTTTGCAAAAATGGTTAGCGCATGTGTAGGTTCTACAATTCCGGTAACATATTTTAAATATGCTTCAGTTTTCGGCAATAACTATTCTTATCTCACTCGTAAGTATATGATCATACGCCCTTGTTTTTGTATACTGCAATGGTTACTGTTGCGCTCCTGGTTACGGAATCCCAAGAATATATTCCAGTCATTATTGGAAACATTATTTTTTTACTTATGAGCCTAGCGTATTCCTATCGGGATAAGATCGTGTTTACTGTTTAAACCAATAAGAAATTATGAATGAAAGGTTCGTCTTTTCACTCTTTTCTTCTTTAATTATTTTAAGTTTGCTAGTAGTGAGTGTGAGTGACAGTATCCTGTCAAAACGTTTTCCTAAATTTTAATTTTTCTGGGTCTCGAAAAAAATTACCTGGGCTCAAAATAAGTTTTAAATTACTGTATTTCATTAGATAAACAGATATTTCAGAATGCCGCGAGGTAAGTGTCCGGGTTATATATATATTTTTTTTAAATATATTAGATTAGGTCTTTGTCTGTAGGATCCCACGCCTAAAATATAATTTTGGTTATAAATGTTGAAAGTATTCTATATATATAAACATATAAAAAATTAAATATGTGCACAAATCTTAGCGTTACATAGAGTTACATTTTAGAATAAAAACCTTAAAAACTTTTTATACTTAAATTAACGTTACCTACATGTGAGTCTTAAAAATATTTTGTAATGTTTCATCACATACATAGCTATTACGTTCTGTTGGTGGCCAACAAAAATCTCCCAACTTAATTTTAATATTTTCCTTGTTTCCTGAGGGGTAAAAACCACTGCAGGAATTCTTTGGATATCTCTGTAAGGAAATCTTTTGGTAATCTTAGACTTTCTGTGGAAATCTTGGGATATCCCTGGAAATATTTGGGATTCTTTATGGTAAGCTTTCAAAGTTCCTTTATACCTTTAGACATAGTGGTTTACCCCTCATTTTTAATCTCGCAAGAATATTTAGCTATTTCTTGTGGTTGACATTTAGGTAATAATTTCATATATGCCGTCAAAATAAATTGTTTTTTCAATTAACACATGTTAGAGATAATTCTTAAATTAATATTTTGTAACAGAATTATTCGGTGCAAGTTTATATTTGTAAAATCATGTTTAACTTAGTTCTTATGCCGGATTTATACAGACAGTTAAATAAAATAACTCTAAACAATAAAATATGCTTTTAAATGCGTGCTTGCTGGCACTTTTGCTAATCAATTATCCTAAAGTAATTGTTTCATATGGGTCCATCAAAATAAATTATTTTTTTGTATATATAAAATGTTAGAGATGATCATAAATTAAAACTATCTAAAAGATTTATCTTACAAAAGATAGTTTTTTTTTAAATATGAATTGATTTAGATCATACAACCAAAGGATTCATATGAAACCATTACATCCCAAGTAATTGTTTCATCTAGGTCTGTTAGTTTTGGTTGTCAATCTTGACACACTAAATACCTATTAAATATACTTATTACTTTTTGAAATTAACTTCTGTCAGTTTTTCTTTCACAGAATTATTACATTATTTAACAAACCTATATGAACTTGCTATTTATATTTGTTTTACTATCTTTCAGTTAAGCATATACTGTATAAACTTATTTCTCTTTAAGAAACAGTGTATTAATCCATTGATAGAAGAAAACTATAAAAATGCTTAAATTGATATAGTTAATTTTAAATACCATTTTGTTGATACATCTGTGTTACAAATATATTTCTTTAAGTGTCTGATCTTAAAAGTTTTAAAATGCACTGTTATTATACAAATCTAATTTTTTAACCCTATTCTAACAACTATCCTAAATGTTGGATATAATATTATATATATAATATATTAAAAGAGGCATGTATCCTTTCTGAGATCTTGAACTAGGAGTAGACCTTTAAATATTTTATCTTGAAAGAATAATCTATTATAAAATATTTATAAAATTGTTTGTAACACAAACTATACAGTGAATACATTTTTCAAGGTAAATATACAAACCATAAGGGTCGTAATCGTAGATTTACAAATCCGGAAGAATTGGAAGAAGAGAGAAGAAAGGAAGAACAAAAAAAGAAATGGAGACAGCAACATGGTGATCCCAGTAGTAGTGAAGAGAGTGAGGAAGAAAAAAAAATTAGTGAAGAATCAGGGAGTGAAGAGGAAAGTAGTAGTGATGAAGATGCTGCAGGTGTAAGTAAATTGAATTTTGGGCTGGGTTTATCCAAGTTCTTAATTTTCTTATTCTCAATTTTTATTACCTAATACATATTGCTTTATGTTTATCTCCAATTTTAATAATTATTTACCCAATTTCATAATTTCTATTCCTAATCCTTAATCATTTTTGGCAGATGCATTTCTAATTCCTATTTTTTATTTGTAAAAGTTAAAAATTACAAACTTTTCAAGGTCTCTTCGTAGTGATATGTTTAAGAATACATATTGAGATTGTGGGGTAAACAGTATGCTTTAAAATTTAATATTTAACTTTACATTAAGAAATAAAAATAGAACTATGAATGAGAATTACTAGTTAAGAAAATGGGTAAACCTGGACTTAGTTGTCATGTAAGTTATTAAATTGATTTTGAATTTTAGAAAGCGAAAGGAGTTTCCAATTTAATTGAAATAGAAAATCCAAACAGGATCCAAAAGAAACTTAAGAAAGTAACGAAATTAGATACTGCCGATTTAACTGATAAACCCCAATTGTCTCGAAGAGAACGAGAAGAGATTGAAAAGTAAGTTTTTTTTTTATTCTTTATTAAACTATTTAGAACTCGCAACAAAAAATTCTTGAGGAAAATCAGGTTAAAAAAGGTAGAAAAAATATACTCAAGTTGCTTCTAGGTACACTTTTATTTTTTCTAACCTTTTTTTTTTTGATAGCAAGTTTTTTCTGCACAGTTGACATATTAAAAAGTATTTGTTTAATATGTCAACTGTGCTTATGATTGTGTAATAATTGGATATTAAACAGTATTTGTTTAATATCCAAGGGAATAAATAAATAAGTTATTGACAGTTAAACACCATTACAATATTTTTAAATATGAGCTATAATAATGTCCCAGTCATTTGCTTAGAACTATTGATTTGTGATATTATTGAAAGCTGTACTGTCTTGCATGCCATTTGCTGCTCCACAGCACTATTGTATTTGACAATTAAAACTATACTTAATAAGTGGTAATACCACAGAATGTTTTGCAATATTCTTGCGTCTTTGGAAAATACATGAAAATGTATCATTCCTCTCACTAAGGGTGAATCAATTAAATGTTTCAAAATTTTAAATAGGCTACATAAATCAGAATATGTTGCTTCTATCTTCTAAAGACTTTAAATTAAGTAATTGTGGTATATCGTTATCTTAAAAACCTTCTCTGTACTCTCTTTACTGTACCAAACAACAAAGTGACTCAGATCCTTTTGAAGTTCATTTCATTCTTTTAGAGTTTTAATCTTTTTAACAGTTTTAAATATTTTGAGATCATCACCGTACAATACTACTGTGTTGAATACATCGCTTTAGATCATTAATGAAGCAACTAGATAAATTTGTCACAAATGTCCTCCTTGAGGCACTAACTTTTGATATTGAATTTGCTACTGTTATAGTTTGGCTTGGACTAGTTAGATTTAACTGCTTAATAACTCTAAAAGGAACCTGCTAACTCCCATCTCTCTGTTTATTGATTAATATGGAATGACACATGTCTGTTAAAAGCCATTTTTGTAGAACAAAAACCCTAGGTGAAAATTATTCCATATTATTAGCTTTAATTACAGCTGGTCTCTCAAAACTCTGATTACACCACAAACCTAACTCAATTTTTTTAAGAGTGTCTTGATATGAGTGTTCCAAGATAAACTGGAATTTATAAAAACTCCAAGAAATTTGGTGTTAGGTATTAAAGGATTTTATTCTCCTCATGGAGAATAATATAAAACCAGTCTTTGATATATTCAGTGTCAAGGTATTGTGGGCATATCAAGATGAAACATTCTTTCTGACAGTTTCGATTCAACTGTTGAAATTTGGACAATCTACCATAATTATTGAAGTGTCATCTGTTAATTGGAATATATTATTTGCCCTTAACATATTTAATTTATGTAAATTAAAAACAGCAAGGGACAAAGAATTTAGCCCTCAGGAACTCCCCTAGTCACTAGAATAGAATAGAATAGTTTATTTGGTGTTAAAAAATATATAACATTTTTTACACAAGTCATAAACAGGCTTAAAAGCCAATGAGCATTACACATTAAAAGAAAAACAATATTGACACATACAACAGCAATTAGGTATTAGTTTTTAAACAATACAGTTAAAATAATACTAGTAAAATAATTCTAAGTACAACACGCCAGATCAAAACTGGAATTTCACTAAGGTTTGAATTGACTGATGCTATAAAATGTCCCTAATACTAAAAATTATCTTACCACGGTTTTAAATTTTTTTGTTGGTAGGCCCCTTACTCTATCAGGAAATTTTTTTAGCTATGTTGTTCACATGACACTCAAAGATTAGCTTGGGGTCTAAGAGAACTCCCAGGAATTTTATTTGATCCAGACTATTCAAGTTGTCATTATTTCTTATTGTGAAAGTAACCTGTTTGGTTTTGTTGTAATATAGATTAAGAAAAGAAGGGGTCCTAAAATGGAACCCTGGGGAACCCCGTGTCTAACGGATCTTTCCCCAGAGCTTTTCCCCTGAAAGAAGGTTACCTGTCTTCTCTCAGTGAGGTAACTCTGAACCAACTGGCAGCTGTTTCTATCAACCCCATAATAACTAAGCTTTTGAATCAGGATATCATGGGAGACACAGTTGAACGCTTTTGAGTGGTCACAAAAACTCACACCCACAAAATCGGCTCCCTCAAAGCCCCCGACTATGCCCTTACACAACTTGTTCAGGGCCATGACTGTTGACTTACCATTCCTGAAACCAATGCCTAGATAATGAAATATCTGTATACACTCCTTTATTTTTATGTAGCTAATTATTGTTGTTTTTCTTAATAAGTTAATAGTAAGATAATTACTTATTTATAATAATTAACAGCAAAATTGCGCTAGACATCAAACACTTTTTACAATAAACTCTAAAAAGTTTAAGTAAATGATCAAGTGGAATATAACAGGTAATCTGGAATCAATTTAGTACTTTATTTTTGAATATTGTGAAACACAACTAAGTTCTATTACCTGCTTTGTTTATTAAATGCTTTGACATTGTTTCTTAGGTTATTAGATAATAAGTTGTGTAATTTAGGTCCTACTTAATTTATAAATTTTAAATGTATATGTTTATGATTTATAGGAATCTTTAATTGTTTATTTTTATTTTGAGGAATAAAATGGGAATGTTTGATTATGATTTTGTGGTTCAGTATTTTTGTGTTTAGAGCAGGACTGTTTAAAATTAAAATTTAGACTGTCGGTCCCTGGAGTATACAACTGACTTGCTGGGCATAGTCTGTTTTTCTTAAAAATGACTTCTAAAATTTAATTTTGTCTGATATTGAGAGTACATTTGAATTTATAAGCACCTCTCCAAACATTCAGTCCATATCTAAGAAGACAAAGGGCCTTATAAATTTGTGATATTAATTTAATGTTTAAAAATTCTTGTATAGTATAAAATCTGTGTATTAGTTTCCATATTTTATTTCAAATACTCTGTACGGTCAATCCATCTTAAGTGTTTGTCCATTATTATACTAAAATATTTTGTTTTACTGACTGCCATGCATTCTTCAATGATACAGACAATCCTTCCAAAAAATGGTCTGTTTGCATTTGTGATCGAAAAGGCTTATGCAATTGGTTTTTGAAAAATTTAATTATAAGTTATGGGAGTCAAGCTATTGCTTTACCTTCTTAAACCCATTATTTGCTTTATTTTTAGTTTCATTCCATTTATGTCTAATTTTAACAGTGTATAATAAATTGTGGTACTGAACTCTATGTAAGAGATAGCTTTCAAAAACTTGTAAAGCTACTCCCAGACCCTGGAACATCAATCAGCCGATTCAATTCAGTTTATATGTTACTGCTAATACACAACTTCATCATCACAGTCACATTACACATTACAAATTACTAGTTAAATACTTCTACCGACAAGAGTGGTGTCATCAGCAAAACAGTCCAGGCAATCCCAGGATCGGTACCTGTGCCACAGTATCAAAAGCTTTCTGAAGATCTATAAATATGGCTAAGCATTTTTTATTATCAGATTACTTATTATGCTGTATTAGAGAGTACATTGCATCCAATATTATAGTCATTTGAGGAAACCAAACTGTTATTTTGATGTAATAAAGCTGTTTAAAAATCAACTCAAGTTGGGCACACGAATCCAAATCTATGAAAAGGATGTGAGTAACTATGGAAACAGTTCAATGATCATTCGCGGTTGACAACAACTCTATATATCCATGGAAACAACCTGCTTTTGACATACCTCCCCCCTTTCGTTGATGTTTTAGATCTGTGTGGTGTACTTTAATTTAACCTTAATTTTTTCAAAAAAAATGTTTACTAATAAGACTTATTGGATGGTAATTTTTATCTTAATGTATAAAAGTAACTACTGACTGTCTGAAGTGGTTACATACTATACCTCTGCTAAAAATTAAGTTTATTATGTGAACTAGCGATGTCATAATTTTCATCAGTAGATTTAATGAGTTTGGATGTTATTTCATCTCTATTAGGGGTGCTGTGATTCTTTAATGAAGAAATTTGCTTTATGACTTAATTTATTGTAAAGGGCATTAAGTTCATAGTTTCATTATTACTAGTTTTAAGTTGGTAAGGATTATCTGGGGATCTCATTTTTTTTTGTATTTGTATTTATTTAATGTAAGGACTTAGCCGATGCACGCATCGGACAAATGGCTCTTTAGAAACGTACCCTACAGAATGCTAAACATTCCAGATGGTACGAATTCGCAAATAACATCAAATAAATAAATAATGAAGTCAATAACTCTAAGAAAAATATGTCAGATTAGCAAACAAAAGTTACCAACAAGGAGAAAGATTTTCAATTGAAGTAACATAAACATGAATAATAATAAAACTACCCAACTACATAAACAAAGATGAACATTAATATGGGCTAAAAAACATCACAAAACCAATCCGGTTAACTGCCTTTTTAGCTGCAAAGTGCTTAGTCTGAAAATGTCATATTCTGAGAAGTGACGATTGTCATTGTGAACTAGTCGGTCAACAAATTCACTAAACCCATAATTCGTTCTATGGTATCTTTCAATAAACAGTTGTGATTGCCTTGTTCTCCTAATAGGGACTAAAAACGAGACTGATCCCAGCAGCACTTTACAGTCAATCCCTCCATTGATCAAATTATGCAAAAAGACCAGAAGTGCCTTCTTTCTTCTTAAATTCAAGGGTTTGAAGGCCGCAAACAAGAGCTCTAGGATTAGATGACAGACCTTAATATGGGAAATGAAATTTATGTAAAAGGTATTTTGAAAACCTATTTTGCACCTCCATATTGTACAACAATATTCTAGAACGTTACGAACCAATGAGTTATAGAGACATCCAATTGCTTTGGTATAAATAAATAAATAAATAAATAAATATCGTCTTTATTAATGCATACATGAATAGGAAATAGATAAATAAATATCCATAAACCTACACAGAGATATGCAGTTTACAGGGCTGGAGCGGCGAAGTTTAACCATAGGTTACTCTTACACTTAACCACTCCAACCCTGCCCAAACCAGCTAAACTTATTGCACATTAATTATAATACTGTATACCTAATACCACAAATAGATTCTAATCCGATTTTAATAAATCGTTTAATTTACTTGGAGTTAACTAAATACCTATTGGAGAACAACATACAATGTCTATACAGTCTGAAGACCCAACAAGTAGGATTAATATTTATGTCTTAAGGTATTAATATTACAAAGTCTTAACTCTTGATCCAAAGAATTAAAAAGCGAAACAGCATTATAAGTAAAGCTACGTTGGAATAATGTAGACTGGTGTTGTGGCATAGTGAGAAATTCCCGATTTCTCAGGTTACGGTCGTGAATAGCCGAACGAAAAATAAGTTTTTCTTTTAGGTAAATTGGTCCATCATTGCGCAGCAATTTTACCAGGAAAACAATAAAATGAAGTTTTACTGTATTGGACATATTTAACCATCTAAGCTCATTTATTTTAGCTGATATGTGGTCGTATTTTTTAAGATTAAAAATAAAACGGCAACATGTATTCTGAACAATTTGCAGGCGGTTTTTAGTAACCTTATCTAAACATAAAAAAATAAACTATATTGCAGTAGTAGTATATCGGCAAGATCAAAGATTCACAGAGTTTTTTTCTTATTTTGAAATTGAGTATATACCTGTTTGCATATAGGACCTTCATCCTCGCATAACTTCTCTGCAGGAGCTTCCCAACATGTGTCCTAAACCTTAAACCAACATCAATACACAACCCCAAATTTTTGGCACATCCTGTAAAGTGTAGATCAACACCATCCAGCCTAAGGTTAATTTGTTGTTCCAATCTTTGCCGCCGCCTCTCTGAGCAAAATAAAAGGACCTCAGTCTTATTTGGATTGATCTTTAAGTTATGGCCTTTAGAGTAGGTAAGTATCACTTCAAGATCGGCATTGAGAGAGGTAGTGGCAAGATTTGGTTCATCGGGATCAAAGCAATGGAGTAACTGAGTGTCATCAGCATATGCCTGTACATGCGAATTGGCAGCTGTCTGGAAAATGTCAAAAGTGTAGACTAAAAATAAAAGTGGCCCAATTATGGACCCCTGAGGGACGCCGGACAATATTCTTCTCGTTGAGGAATATTCATTACCAATTCGCACCGTCTGGTGTCTCTCACAAAGGTATGATCTAAAAAAGGAGACTGATACCTCATCAAACCCCAAATACTCCAGCTTTGCGCAGAGCAAGTCGTGATCTAAAACATCAAATGCTTTAGAATAATCAAGTGAGACTGAAATGACCGCCATGCTTTTGTCCAAAGCCCTAATGACGTTATCAATTAAATTAAGCAAAGCAGATGTAGTGCTATGGCCTTCCCTGAAACCCGATTGATGTATAGGAAGTAGACTATTATGTTTAAGATAACACAGGACCTGTTTATGAACAGTCCTTTCAAGTACTTTGGAAAGGACAGGAAGAAGGCTAATTGGTCGTAAGCATTAGTCGGATTTTTAACCTTGGGTACAGGACAAACTATAGATTGCCGCCAGTATCTGGGAAAGTAGCCACATTCAATGCAGGAATTAATTATGTGAGTCAAGGGATTCAATATTATGGGTAGACTAAGCTTAATCATAAAAAGGGTGAGATCATCACATCCAGCTGCATTGGAATTGATACCATAAACATAATTCCAAATAGTCTCAGGCTCGACCAGAGTAAAACAAAATTTTATATCAGCATTATATTTATTAGCTTCATAAAATGCCTTTCTATCATTGCAGTTGTTTGTTTTTTGAAACACACTCATGAAATAGTCATTTACTACATCTGGCTTCATTTGATCAGGAGAAATGCAGC
Organism: Kuschelorhynchus macadamiae; assembly: GCA_030620095.1. Taxonomy (NCBI): domain Eukaryota; kingdom Metazoa; phylum Arthropoda; class Insecta; order Coleoptera; family Curculionidae; genus Kuschelorhynchus; species Kuschelorhynchus macadamiae. Next base: position 177,621 of record JAUTXW010000365.1, read on the forward strand.
CACCTTTTGACTCTGCCCCAGCATACACATTCATCTGTCTGAGGCCCTTCCAGAGGCGTCCCATATTCCGGTCACGCTGTAGAAATTCTAGGTAACCCATCTTCTCTCTACGAACAGATGCAAGAGTAAAGTTCCGAAGCCGCTTGTATGCATCCCAGGACTCAGGGGTCTTATTGATTCTATACCTAGACTTTGCTTTGTCACGCTCTTTCATGATTTGCCTCAGCGTAGGTGTAATCCATGGTGCAGGTGGCTTGTTCACTCGTACGGTTTTGAGGGGTACATGATAGTTAAAAAGGGAGGATAAATGTGATGTCAGAAAATTTACCTTGTTATCTATATCCGTTTCATAATAAATATCATCCCATGGTATATCACACAAGTCCTCATAAAAGAGCTCCTGATTAAAATCACGATAGCTGCGAAACGTTACAAATTTTTGTGTATTTCTCAGTGTTGGTAGTTCAAGGTTACAATAGGTCAATCTATGGTCACTAATGGGTTCAGCAGCAATTGTACCAGAGCTAGAGAGAACATCAGAATTGTAAAGAAATATAGGATCCAGCAATGTAGAGACAGAGGGCGTAACTCTAGTTGGTTCATCTATAACCTGGGTAAAACCTAGAGAATCAAATAACTGTGATAGAGGGTTTGCTAAATTTAAAAAGTTTACATTTAAATCTCCTAGGACAGTTACATATTCATACAATGGTAAGATCTCAGGCAGTACATTGTCAAAAGCCCGCACACATTCCGGAACATTATTTCCCGTCCGATAAACTACCCCTGCAATTATAGTAACTTTACTATTTATTTTAATTTTAACCCAAATATTCTCTAATCCTTCAATATGTATTGCGTTATCCAAATTTACAATTTCGCTTTGGAAAGTAGTTTTGACGTAGATTCCCACGCCTCCCCCCCTCCCCACTACTCGGTCGCGTCGAAAAAACCTATAACCATTCAGGCCAATCATATCAGACGGGGTTCAACCAAGTCTCGGTAACGGCTATAACATCAAAATCATTACCACTTACCAGGTCTACAAATTCCTGAAAACCAGTAAAAATAGATCTAAGGTTAAGATGAGAAATCTTAAATATACAAGAATTAGTCCTAATATTATTCATAACGTCTCTTTGTACTCTATACAGGTTCACAAAAATAATCTATTCTTTTATTTTGTTCATTAATTAAACGTAGCAGCGAGGGACATTGTCTATCTAGGGCGTTATGGCTAACATCAAGGTTTGGGTTTTGTACCTTACTGCAATTGGTACATTTTACAATTGCTGATTGACAATTTTTATACGAATGAGGGCCTCCACATTTAGAACACACCTTTTCTGCATTACAATTTTTTGCAAAATGATGAAACCCCATGCAATTGTAACATTGTAAAATGCTAACATGGTTAAAAACACGGCACCTAGACCATCCTAATTTTAACCTTCCTTGCTTTAACAAAAAACTGTGAGTTTTGGAGTCCAATTCTAAAATTAAGTCAATATTTTTGTACCTGTTTTCAGACTTTTTTAACACTTTTATGCAAACGTTGTTATCGGCGCCAAGATCATTCCATTTCACAATTAGTTTCACAACATCATCATCCGAATCATCAATACCTATGTCATCGCTGTTTATGTTTACGACTCTTAGTTTAGGCTTCTTCAATGTAGGTGACTCGACAGTATATTTTTGACCTAACTGACCCACCAACTTCTTACGTAAAGTATCTATGTCCTTCCTATCGGTACATCCAATGACAACGCCACCATTTGTGATTTCTCGAAACTTTTAGACATTAATATCTACGGGATCTACCTTTTGCCTAATATCCTTTTTTGTCAGCTTACTGTTTTGATCATTCTTCAGTTTTACCAACAATACTGATTCAGGTGTATTTCTTTTTACAACTTCGGCATAAAGCTTTCCAGGGCGTATGTCTGTTGTATGACCATCCTTTAGCTGCTTTTCCAGACTATCTACTTTGATAAGCAATTCCTTGTTTTTCTCCTCTAGAAGAGCTATAATTTTGTCCTTTGCAGCTGCATTTTGCTTTTGTTCTTCCGTAACTGCTTGATAAAACAAATAGAAATCGCTTTTATGCTTATTGCACTTATCACAATAAAACTTCAAATATCTGCCACCTCGTAACTGCAAGACTCTGACCTCTGAAGCAGAAACCATATTAGCTACTTCAGTATGACATAATCGCGCCCTACATCCATCGCAACTAAATATTTCAACCTGGCCCACTAGTTTTCTTGCAAACATCACACTCCATGATCCTCAGGAGATTTTAGCCCGAGATATGGCAACGCTGTCGCCTGTTTCTTTGGAACCACGTTGTAAACAATGCAGGAATGTAATGTTTACTTTCTTAAAAATATCGAATATTTCCGAAACTTTTAGTTCCTCGGGTAATGCAGACACTTATAGATTACCGGATACTAAACTAGAGAAAACACCGAAAACTTGCGCACAAAATAAGAAAACATCTGAGATGTTGCCAGATCATCGCAACTATAGGTATCTGTTATAGGTATCTGTTACGTGTTTCGTATGTCGCTTTATAAAACCCAGTAGTCTAAAACCCTTAAGTACAATGTTATCAATATGTAGATTTTCATCAAAAATAACACCTAGGTCCGTGAAAGAACTAACAACTTTAAGACTTACATTATCTATGAAGTAGGTGGAGGGTATGGGATTAATATGTTTGTGAAAAAGGAGCACTTTACATTTCGAGATGTTAAGAGATAATTAGTTCCGCACCATTTGACGAGCCTCTCCATATCAGACTGCAGCCATAACAGACTGCAGAGGATTGGAGTCTCAGGAGACAGGTGAAAAGATTTTAAGTCGTCTGCGTATAAAAGACACTCAGAAAAATCGAAACAAGATATTATATCATTTATAAAGAGCAGAAAGAGAACTGGAACAACATGCGAACCCTGCGGGACACCCGATGTCACAAGAATCTCCCTGGAAACTGAACGGCATATGTTGACTTGCTGGCGACCACTCAAGATATTTTCCACAAAAACCAATTTTCTGCAATTTCCATAACAAGCTGATGACAAACATTGTCAAAAGCCTTAGATATGTCAGTGTAAATAACATCGATCTGTTTTTTTTTTGTTTCAATACCAGTATTTGTAAAATGTTTACGATGATTACCCATATCATTTCTGGTATCAAATAACTTGTTTTCTTTATTTATTTAAGTGAGGGGTAGTTTTTTTTATGTTACTCATCTATTTCATAAATGTTTTTTATGTTTTTCTGGTTTGATTCTATTTTATTCTTTGTAATAGTTAAATTCTTGTGATCTAATTAATTGATTAAGTAAGTTACATTAGTTTTTCATTTCATTATCTGGAGAATATTGTTTTGTTACATGTTTTTTTAATTTGTTTTTATCTTTAATTGAGGTTATTAATCCTTTCTTTGTCCAGTCTTTATTTTTTTCTTTTGTTTGGCCTTAGCCTACTGTTTTAGATATATTTAGTTTAGATGCAAATATTTTACTGCTTTATTTTATTTTATTAATAATTTAAATCATGTTATATCTAAATAGAAATAATTACAGTTCCTTTAATAAGAACACTGTGCGGCGCCTTACAGCTTTAATGCACGCTACGCCCCTGTTTAAAACCACGATGACAGAACGATCTAAGCTGTATACATAAATCCCTGGTTACTTTAGGTACTTACTTTTGATAAATCTTTAGGTTACTACCAATTAGTTTACAACTATTATTGGTAGTTTTGCAAATTTCATTATGTTTTTGCAGTATATTAGACTTCTGCTTAAGCAAATTGAAGGTTGCTAGTATATATTGATGTATTTTCTTTCATTGGTTAAGCAGTCTAAAACATCATCCATTTGCATATTAGGATTAAATATTTAAGTACCTTGGGTGATTCTTTAATTGATTTGCAGTACTATTAATGCCCAATATAATATTCTTTAATTTATTTTCATTTTATTGACAAAGTTTTCTTGAAATTTTTTCTCAACATTTTTTTTTTCAAATGCAACCTCCTGTATATTATGTTAGATGTAAATAGATAAAACGATATATAATAACGTGGGTCTGCGAGACACTGTCCTGGACTTATAGGCAATTCTCTTCAGTAAATATTTTGTCCAACTCGAAAAGAGATTTCCAAACATTGTTAACAAAATATTATTTACATAATGATTTACAGTTGTTTGCATTGTTCAGGGGGTGTGTTTACGAGATCTTTAAGAGTACCCCCTAATCCATTCTATTATCTGCATTGTGTTTTCATATGTATTGCTTTTTCTTCATTTTAGCTAGAGGATAATCCTGCTTTAAAATTACATAACATAAAAGTACAAGTAAGTAACATCACTACAATTAATAAAATAAAATAATGAAACTAACACTGAAGCACAGTTAAAACACTATATGTGTAAGATAAAACCGTAGTATAACAAAACATAAATAAAACAATCTAGAAAGAAACATAGCGCATTAGAGAGGTTAAAATCAAAATCAAAATACACACTCATATTACTTTTCTAGGGTATAAAAGGCCTTAGATAATAAAAGTTCTTTCACTTTATTTGTATTTTTTTCGTTTGCCTTTGAACTTTTAATTTTTTTTTAATGAAACTAATGATTTATAAATGTGTGTTGAGCACGAGTTATGCAATCGAAGGGGAAACTTATGAAATGAAATGAAATATCTATATTTGTCCAAGTATATAGTTTTTTAGTTTTATACGTTAGGCCATGTGGCATTGGACGTGTCATAGCTACCTATCTAAAATAAAATATAAACAAACTAATAGAAATAGTAAAAATATCGATAGGCTTATTAACATAAGTTTATAAAATATATCAAAAAAAAAAAAATAGTTAAAAAAAGTTTTAAAAATACTTAAACAAAAATACATTAAAAGCTATAAATAAATACATAGATCACACGTTAAAATTAGACATTTACAAACACATTAAAATAGTATCCTATCCTATATCCCTAGGCTATCATCGAAGAACTCATCCAAAGTGTAGTAGGCCCTTTCCACCAGTAGAGTTTTAAGATATTTCTTTAAAGTGTTTATACTCTAATTTCTAATTACAGAAAGAATTTTATTAAAAATCTTTAATACTGAAGAGTGTACGTTTTTATCAATGTATGTGTAGTTTGATTTTGTTCGTTTTAAATCATTTTTGTGCCTTGTGTCATGAAGATGATTCCTAACGGAGTCCCGAAAGAGATCAGGATTTTCCCTGACAAACTGACTGACTGACTGACTCATATACATACGTGCAGGTAACCGTTAGAATTCTGGTTTCGATAAATTTGTATTTACTGTTTCGATTGATTTCATACTAAAAATGTTTCTTATAGACCTTTTCTGAAGAAGAAATATGCCATTGGATTCTAAGCCTCTAGCCTAAAAAATTATGACATATCTTACGCGCGAGTGCACATAAGCATGATAGGCCATGATAGCTGTTTCTATATTAATATTTGTGGCAATGACTTTAAGTGCATAACAGTACCCACTGAGTTTTTTAGCTAGGGTGTTTGTGTGACACTTCCAGTCTAGTCTATGGTCAATCTCAATTCCATGGAAGGTTACAGACTCAATGGTTTCTAATTACTTGGCATTATGTTGAAAAATGCTTTTATCATGGTTTAGTTGGTAATGGAGATTAATAAGTTGGTGACCCTTGAGGAATCCCGCCCCTTACTTGACGAATGTCCGATGACAGCAGCGATCCCTCGCTCTCCACCACAACGAGCTGTTTACGGTTTTTGAGATCGGACTTAATGAGAGTGTTTGGAATTCCTCTAATTCTGTACCTTTCCAGCTTTAGGAGAGGAGTACCGTGGTCCACACTATCAAATGCCCTTGACAAGTCAAGGCACATTGCCACTGTTGATCTGCTCCGATTTAAAGATTCGAGAACCTGGACAAGAGCCTGGTAAATCGCCCTGATATTGGACTTTTTTCTGCGAAAACCATTTTGACAGGTGGACAACAGACCCTCCCCCTCCAAAAAAGAGATGATCCTATCATTAATATTCTTTTCAAAGATCTTACTAAAGTTATTTAAGGGTGCTATCGGTCGATAGTTTTTTTATACATTTTTTATTAAATTTTTGTAGATAGGCTTAATGAGTGTTGTTTTAAGTTGTGAAGGAAAGTCTCCGTTTTTTAACATCTAATCTGATGTTATATGTTAGTGGAGAGGCAATTTGTTCATTTACATGCTTTATCACACAAATGGGAATTTGATCTTGACCCACTGATTTCTTATTTTTTAGGTTGTTAATGATTTGCTTTGTTTCGTAAATAGTTACAGGATGAAGAAAGACATTTTTATGGTGTGATTTTATATTTTTTGGTATTTGTTCCTGGTTAATATTTAAGGATGGAAAGGAATTTATATAGAAATCATTTATGCAGTTAAGTGTTTTATGATCTGAGTCAGACTTGTTTTGTTTAAGTAATTCCAGATTAATTTTTTCAGTTTTACGTGATTTGCCAGTGTATTTTCCCACAAGCTGTCAGACTGCTTTGGCTGGATTACTAGATTTTTTTATATATTGATTCTCTGCTCTCTTTTTTGCTTGATGTATGACTGAGTGAAAAACTTTTGAATATATTTTGTAAGTGCATGATGCAATTTCACCTCTTTTCATTTTTTTGTAAAATGTTCTCTTAGTTTTTGAAGATGTTTTTATACCCTGAGTAATCCATGATTTGTTTTTGTGCGCTTGTTTTTTCAATCGCTTAAGAGGAAAAATAAGATTAAAAATCTGAGAGAAAGTGTGTATAAAGTTATTGTAGGCATCATCTACATTTTGAGAATTTATGACCTTGTTCCAGTCAACATCGAGAAGCTCAGTTTTAAATTGATTTATCTTTGCCCTGGAGAAAATCCTTTTTAATTTAAACTTTGAGACTCCATCAGAGTTTTTGGTTGCTTGTTAAATTGATACATTTAGCATTTGACATTCATGGTCAGACAGAGCATTTGAAATGACTTTACCCTGTTGTAAGTTTGTAAAATTAATAAAAATATTGTCCACTAAGGTTGCTGTGTTTTGGGTAATAGTAGGTTCAAATATAGTTTGGGTAAAGTCAAAACTAGATAAGAGATCTTTAAACTGTTGGAGTATAAAAGAGTTTGTTAAAAAATTTATATTAAAATCACCACATAATATTATTTTATAATTTTTAAATGAACTTAGTGCAAGGTTTAAGATGTCACATAAAATATCAAAGAAAATGTTTTCTGCTCCTAGAGGAGGACGATAAATGCAAATTACTAGTAATTTCAATGGCCTACTTACTATGGATGAGCATTCAATGTGACCCTCAACGTTCATGTTGACAAATTCATCAATATCGTCTGCTTGATATGTGGGGGTTACCAGGATTGCTGAACCTCCATGGATCATATTTTTTCTTGCATATTTGGAAACAAGAAGGTATTTTTCAACAAGTATATTATTTGCATCCTCGTGGTTGAACCAGTGTTCTGTAATGCATAAGATGTCTGGATTTTTGTCCAGACCATCTAAAAATTCTTCAAGTTCTAGTGTTTTGTTTTTGAGGCACTGCATATTCTGATGAAAGAGATTCACACTATTTTCTTTAGATGATTCTTTGCTTAGAATTTGATTTGCAGCATTCCCTACTTTTTCCATTGGCGATGTGATGTTCGTAGAAAATTTCGGTTTAAATTGTGGATCGTTTGTTCCTCTGACATGCTTCGAGTTTTAGATTTAAGGTCACGCATAACAGCCATCGGGCCAAAAATTTCTAGAGATATATTTTTGCTGGAGTTCTTCGGGAACCCCAAGCTTAAAAGCTGCACTAATTTGGATGGAAGTTTCTCACATTTATAAAATTTTGCATAATTTGGGTCCAATACAGCAATGATGTCTTCTGGTTTCGTTGTCGATTCCAAGTTTGAGATATAGATCCACGAAAGTTTAATCATTCGCCCGCCAATATTTTTATTTGCAACCCTGATATTGGGCAGAAGTGTCATTTACAGCCGTAGATACAGGAACAGGAACCTCAGTCTGCGTGCACATGTCGTACGTTTTGACTTATTTAAGGCTCCCTTGACTGCCTTTTGTACTGTTTTCTTATTTATAGGTTGTGGTGAGTTTTCCAAACTTACAGTTTTCCCCATTTCACAATTTGGGTTCGATGTCATCAGCCTTACCAAGTTCTTATTCGATTCCATTATAGCCTGTGCAACACCTTTTACAATTTGAAGGTTATGATATTCTGATTTTAATTTTATTGACGAACTATAAGTTTTTTCGAAAAAATTTTATATTATCCGATTTCACAAGATTTATTTCTTTAGATTTCCGTAGTTTTTAGTATTTTTCAATTTAGGATGCATTTGAAAATTTTCTACTTAACGCCAACCTAGAACCACATTTTTTTTAATGAAAATTTTATTTGAAAATATTCATTCTTTTTTAGGCAAAAAGCGCAGGCCCACTATCAAAAACTTCATGCAGAGGGGAAAACAGATCAAGCTAGAGCTGATTTAGCTAGGTTAGCCATAATTAGGCAACAACGTGAGGATGCAAAGAAAAGAAGAGAAGCTGAATTAAAAGGTGGGTCTGTTAAAATGAATCTAATGTAAAATGTCATGCTCAAGTATTCACACAGTGACTTGCTCCTATCCCCTTATGCGTGATTATTACTGTGACAGCGTTGTTTTAATTTTAGCTGAACATAATTTCATTTGATACCATGAAACAAACACTTTTTATTAAATTTTAATATAGTATTCGTCGAGTGGGTCTTGCAGATGTATTTTACTTGTCTTCCTCAGACAGAGTAACCGAGCAGTCTAAGGCACTGATTTTTTTAGTCACTAGTCCGGAATGACAATTGATTGAAACAGTGGCGGCTCGTGGGTGAAAATGTAAGTGAAGTGCAAAAGAAGCAAGAAAATATTGCAATATTTTTTTTTCCAGAATTTTTTTATATGTGGTGGGGGTAAAATATTTTTTTACGACTTACCTAAATTTTATTTATTTATTTATTTATTTATTTATTTATTATTTATTATCATTTCATGTCAATGCAATGCAGTTTACATACGTCAAAATACAAAGTGAAAATTAAAAATCAAAATTGAGGTACAATTGAATAAAATACTAACATATAGGCACTACACATCACAACACACGCTAGAAGACAATTAAAACGGTTTAAAGTAAAGCTAAAAAACAGAAACATACATTTAAAAAGAATTCAATATTTACATTTTACAAATTCACTAAAAGAGTAAAATGATTTTTGAACAAGAATTGTTTTAATTTTCTTCAAAAACGTATTTACTGGAAGGTTCCTTATCTGTTCAGGTACCGAGTTAAAGAATTTGATTGACCAGTATCGAGGACCATCTTGACACCTCTTCAATCGCCAGCATTGGGCAACCAAATGATCTCTCCCTCGGGTATGATGGTTATGAAGGTCTCTATTCGTTTGAAATATATCAATATTTCTTTTAGCAAATGCTAGGTTTTCCAGGATATATAGAGATGGCAAGGTAAGTATTCCCAGAGATGCAAATGCATCTCTACAGTCATCCCTGTAGCCAAGACGAGCAATGATTCTCACTGCCCTTCTTTGCAGAGCGAATACCCTTTGAGCCCCCGAGGAATGTCCCCAAGCTAGTATTGCATAAGACAAGTGAGAGTGAAATACCGCAAAATAGGCTGTTCGTAGAACAGGCAAGGACACACATGTTGAGAGGCTTCTCAGCACATATATGCCCCGTGCCAACCTTCCAGCAATATTGTCCATATGCGGACCCCACTGAAGTCGTGGATCTAAGGTGACTCCCAGAAATTTTGCCTCAGGCACAACATTCCCACACTCATCCAGATCACGCATTGCAAACACCATTTTTTTGTTTTCTCCTTATTGAGTAGAGCCGATTTGCATGAAACCAATGCTCGGCCTCAGACTGCGCAGCCACAGAACCAACTAAAGAATCCTCTAATGTACTTCTTGCAACCGAGATAGTCGTGTCATCAGCAAAGCAAAGAGAAATAGAACAGGACCTAAAATTGAGCCCTGCGGAACACCAATGTTGATACCTCTCTCCGCCGATGTCACTCCATCACACTTCACCACTTGACTCCTGTTCGCAAGGTAGGACTCTACTAATTCTATGCTACTATCGCTAAAATTGTAAGCACAAAGTTTTTGTAAGAGAATGCTATGGCTAACACAGTCAAAGGCCTTGCTAAGATCACAGAAGAGGACTGTGTTGTCTTGCCTCTCATGAAAGGCACTCACAATAGAAGAGATGAGGTCAAGAATGCCCAGTACAGTACTTTTACCCTTTCGAAAACCAAATTGCTGCTTAGAAAACAGTTCATTTGTCTCAAAAAATGCAGTTATTCTTAAGGCCATACATTTTTCAAATACCTTTGAGACAACTGGCAGCAGGGAAGTTGGTCTATAATTTTCTGGCAAGTTAGAGTCGCCCTTTTTGAAAATTGGAGTGATTACAGCTCTTTTTAGATTATCTGGAAAAATACTAAATTTAAAACATATGTTAATTAACTTTGTTAGGGGGCTAAAATAATATTTTTAACTGTTTTTATTAATTTAACACTGAGGCCAAATATATCCCTACTGCTTTTATTTTTCAAGCTATCAATCACATCGCGGACCTCATTAAATGTCATGTCCCGAAATGAGAATGGGTTCTGTACCAATATAGGTGTAAAATTGTCCAGCGGATTAAAACCAATATCTGGAATATCCCGAACAATATTTTCAGCCATCTCAGAAAAATAGTTATTAAAATCATCTGGTGATAGAGTTGTTATGTTTTTGGGATTATTATGGGTCTTTTGACCTTTTATAATATTCCATATACTTTTAGTTGGATTACTAGCACTGCCTATGATTTTGTCATTGGTGAGTATTTTTGCTTCCCTGATTTTATTTTTATATATTGCCCTGTAACGCTTATAATGCTCCTTACCTACATTACCATACTGCTCACTATATTCCCTCAAGAAGTTAAGTTGCTCACGCATGGCCATCAATTCGTCATTAAACCAGGTAATGTTATTGCCTTGGTCCGACCTCACTTTGAATACTTTCTCTGGGAATGAGGAGAAGTAAGCATCCTCCAATGTATACTAAATCAATTCTCCTATCCTTCATAGCAGCAAATTTATTTGTAACATCCTTATAAAATGGATGAGTTGCTCTAATCTCCAGAAATTCCTTTTGAATTGAAATATTGCCTAGAGAAGTAAGTCTTTCTTGAGATAATGTATTTCTTAAATAGGTTTGTACATGCGCGTTTGAGGCAAGAAAAACTTCTTTCTACTGAAGCACTTGTCGACAGTATTGTCAAAATAAGGGAAAACAGTTTATATGCTTTGGTAAAAATAGCTTTATTTTCATTATTTTTTTTTTCACTTGCTCTTGCAGCAGTATATTCCAATTACTCTCATTGGCAAAAATAAGACCAAGCTCATTTTTAAGTCGTTGACTTTTTGAAAATATTTCCTGTATAACTGTAACAAATTTTCAAACGGGCTAGTCGGATTATTTAAAATATATTCAGAAAATTTAGCAGAATCTGTCAAACTTAAAAATGTAAGTTTTTCACAGTCTTGAAATGTCTGTGTCATTTCCATTAAAATATGGTCCAATATTTCATAAAAAAGGGTTCTATTCTTAGCCCTAATTTCTTCAGGTGAAAGTTTAGCTATCTCACGTTTGTAATGATTTATTTCTGTAATAGAATTTGCTTTATCAAACATGATATTAAAAAAATGTTCATTTCTTTTTTTACAGAGCGCCTCACGACAGCGTTTTATATTGGATATGCAAAAGTGAATGTCAAGCGATATTTTTTGAAGAACGTCAAATAGTATGTCCGTGATTGAGAAAATGTCATTAAACACTAATGCCAGAAACGTGAATTCAAAATCGTTCATCTCACATAAAAATCCTTTCGCAAGCCGGATTGATTTTTCATCAGTTTTGTCACAGTTTGTAATAAATTCAAAGACGTCTTTTAATTTATTCCAGTCTTGAACAAACATTTACTAACTTCGAATTTGAAGATCAACGAGTTTCTGTAATTGTTGGTATACGCTTCGTAGATGCAGATGTAAGAGCATACTTTTGGCTTAGTGATGAAAAAATGAGGGAATACCATTAAGGCTTGCAAAAAATTCGACATTTAGAAATATTTTTTAGACTCTGCTGCATCACAAGGTTAAGACGATGCGCAAGACAATGGACAAATACAGCCTGCGGGGCTTTTTCTTTTATTTTTTTGAAGGCCATTTTGATGCCCAGACATCACACCTGCGCCATCTTAACATTGCCCTATTAATTTATGTTTATAGTCAAATTGGTCCAAAATTTGATCCAGTAGAGAATATAAATTCCCCGACGTTCTATCGGAGCTGACATAAAATCTTAAGAATCTTAAAATTATGGAGCACTTGGAGGTTTGAGTAATATCAGTGGTGTCATCCACTTGCATAGAAAAAAAACTGTGTGTTCATTATTTCATTTTTTACATGATCATTTAAATAATCAGAAATACTTTCAATTATTTCGTTTTGAATAGTTTTCGAGTCACCAGTAAAAACATTTTTAATTTTTTCGTGATGATCTTTTAGTTCTTGGAAACTTCGCGATATTAATAAACCTAAAAGTTGTTTAAAATTCCCCGTTTATTGACTCGCTGCTCTCATCATGGCCGCGAAAGGCTAATTCTTGTTTTGCAAGGTACAAAACTGCGTCAATTACCAAGCACATAAATAGTCCATTTAATCGGACGTTTTCGTTAAACTGTATTTTATACAGTTTAGCATTTTCTTTTAAAGCGTAAGCTATACTGCTTTGATTTTTTACAAATATTTTTAGCATTAATTCGCATTTTAAATGCTCCGCCGAGTCTTCATGTTTATGCAAAGACCTTGATATATTTAACATACCTGCCAATCCTTCCTTATTTCACACTGAATATTTATTGGAAAATAGTAAACAAGGCCAGCAAAACAATTTTTGTAATATTTGACTACCACATAAACATTTGTACTCCGAAAACCAGGATGATTTAAAACTTACATTCCATATTCTGCCACTTTTTTTTATTTTTTTTTTTGCGGAAATTGTCACGTCAAACCTTGGCTGCCCTACATTTAATACATCCCTCTGATCTTGTTCCTTCCATTGATTAAATGGAGTTTCCAACAAAATGTAAACCACATCCGTGATTGGATTCATTTTAAAGCTTAAATATTATAGTCAACTAATAATGTACAGTTGTGTGCATTAATAAAAAAGTTTTACATGTAAATAAAGTTGTAACAACACCATATATATAAATATAAAACAAGACAGTAAAAAACAAACTGCAAAAAGGATATCAATATTATAGAAAATGTTTGGGGCCTGGTTACGAAAAAAAAATGTATAAGTCCAATTTTCATCCAGAGAGCAAGGATGATCTGGAAAATGAAATAATGAACAACCACCCTAACCTAAAAAACACGAATGGGCAATAACTAAATATTAACACTTTATTTTATTGCTTTATTTTTCTTTTGGCATTTGTTATAACTTTAATAAATACTAGTGTTTAAAAATATGTGATTGTTTTATTTTTACTAAAAGTTTAATAGACGTTTATAATAAAATAGCAAAAATGGGTCCCTATTTTTTAATTTGAACTTTTTTTGGTTTACACAAGCCAAATTTTGTCCAACGGAACAAGTACATTAAAAAAACAATAGAGTTAATACACATAAATAAATATAAAACAAAAATCAAACAAACTGCAAAGGACAAGATAAAATGACCTAAAAAACAGGCCATTGCTGTATTGTCACACTTAATAGGGGTGTAATTTGTTTTTTGGTTCATATCAATAAGTTAAAAAAACAATAAAGTTATACACATTTATAATATGGACAAGATAAAATGACCAGGCCATTAGGCCATTTTAGCAATGACATTATATCATTTGGGCTCAGATATGTCTATATCTCGTGTTCCTCCAAAGAACAAAAGTCTCAATTGCAATTAGAATAAAAATAAATTGGTCTTCAAGCTCTTCACATTTTGCCCTTTTTTATGATTCAGCTAAACATGCAGTCATACCTGCCATGGCAGATATGTATCCTAGATATGAATTAGCAAGAGTATACCTGCAGGTAACGCCCCAAAGCGAAGCCTTTCCTGAGTTCCAAGGAATTAATTAAATTGTTGAAAACATGTGCCTTTATGGCTCATATTATTAACAATTTTGCCGTAAGTGCAAGCGTGTTGTTCATACAGTCTGACCAACCCCTAAAGCTATGAAAATGGGAATGGTGGAATTGCCTAAAATATTTCCAAGATAGATGAAGAGCAAGAACAAAGTTTTATTTAAAGGATTTTGGCAACTACAGAGAAGACAGTCAAGAGCTGCTTAGCACAATACCTTATCAAACCCTTTCTGATTCTTAGTTAACTAAGAATTTGGAAAATTACTTAACTTAATGCAAGAATTTAGCACTGCATTACGAGGTTGATCATATTAAGATAAAATATAGTCGTGAAGAATTGATGAATTAAATCTTAAAAACCATTATTAGATCCTAAAAAGGCTGAATAACAAAGAAAAAATGTGTCTAATTCCAACACTTACTTTTATAGGTAAAAATACATCGTAAATAGGTATCATTATTAAATGTGCTATTACAAATATTTTGAAAACTATTTTTCATTCACACAGTTTTTTATTCCTTAGGGGAATCTGCTGTCCTCCAGCAAAGAGCACATCTAAGAAAATTTTAATAAAAAATATGAATGGAAACCAAGATTACAAAAATTCACTGATAATCGTTTTAAAAATTGTGCTTTGGAAATTTACACTTTTCAATTTTAACTTTTCAATTTTAACTATTAAAAAGATTCACTATGTAATATAGAAATCTCACATTTTTTTAAATTTATACCGAGAGCAATCTCGGAAGACATAACAATAATATTATGAAAATCATCAAGAACTGTCTGAAACACCAGCTATGGTCCCACCATCAAGGTTCCTTACATTAACTCCAGAATTTAAAGATTTTATAATGGTTGTAATGCGAGTTAAAATAAGAGAGAACATCCCTTGAACAGAAAATAAGTTCCTTTCTGAAAGTCCAAAATATAGCCTTATAGTATTCACAGATGTAAGTAAAACATTCTGGAACATAATCTTTAGTAGAAGTAGTAATGGTGGGGGGCCCGAAGCCCGGCGAATAGGCTTAAAAACCCTTGTCGCCATCCCCTGTCCACCCATTCTTGCCCTAGATAACCTTCTACCTCATATTCGAGTCAGCCCGTCCTTCTTATGAAGGCTTGCAACTTAACCCAATCAAGGGTCCATAACTCCTCTGTAGGTAGGGTGGTTGATCTGAAGGTTTTTCTTCTGAATGTGCCCCACCTACCACAGATCTCTCTATTAAATGGTATGAGGTTTCCTCCCCTGTTGTACAACTAGCACAGACTGGGCTATCTTTTGATCCTAATAGGTGCCTATTTAGTGACCAGTCAGTATTCCGACCATATCCACTATGGT
Organism: Kuschelorhynchus macadamiae; assembly: GCA_030620095.1. Taxonomy (NCBI): domain Eukaryota; kingdom Metazoa; phylum Arthropoda; class Insecta; order Coleoptera; family Curculionidae; genus Kuschelorhynchus; species Kuschelorhynchus macadamiae. The sequence continues at coordinate 193,256 of JAUTXW010000365.1, forward strand.
CTACAGGGTCCTCGACAACAACCATGTCCTCTTGGTCTGTGACGGTTCTGGAAGCATGTTCTTGGACTGCCTGCAGCCCTCCTTATTTCTCCAAGCCTTTGTTCCATATGCCTGGCAGTGTTGTCTTTTTTTGGGATGAAAATAAGCCTATTTAGCGCCTTCAGGAAAGGCTACATTTCGTCAGCGTGAAAATGATATACATTTATTTATACTGATGATATACTGAAAATGATATATACATTTATTTATAATTTGTAGAAGTTCTGTTAAAAAGTCTTAAAAATTGTTAATTTAATGGATTTGCAGACTTGGTTCTGTCGGAGAATAGAAAAATGTGTTAGGCATTTTGTTTAGGGATGTTTTTCAAAATAGCGGTGTTTGTAACTGTTCACCCTGGTTTGGAAGTTAAGGCCAAATGTTTATTGTATATAAAAACATTTAAACCAGTTCCGGTCCGGAGGTGTTTATTATTTAATACAATTTGCAATATTTTTTTTTTGTATGATCTGGTTGTACCTCTCATCTAAAAAAAATTGCATTTGCAAGGGATGGTTTTAATTTGTTGCAAAGCTTCGACATTTTTTTGTTAACAATTACCTGAAAATATTCAATCATCAATTAGAAAAATATGTCTCCAATTTGTAATTACAGCTGCAGCTAATGTGCAGCAACAATCCCTTTTAGATGATGCGTTTTTTAATGCCCTGACCTATCTTATGCCTGATATTGCATGCAGATTAAGCAGATCAGGATATTTAACATCTTTTTAACAAGTTTGTAACAAAATTATCGCCCTTGATTTAAATAATAACAAAGTACTAAATATTTCCTTTTGTTCATAATATTCCAGTTGATTACAAATTATTAATTTAGCAGTATTACATTTGTTCAGATTATAGACACTTTAAATTCTTATTACTTTATTTTCACAGTTAAAATTTTAATTTTGTTAGTTAGATACACAGTAAAAAAAATAATTTAACTCATTACGCGATTCATGTGTAGTCAGGTCATACCAATTTGGGGAATTCTGGGGACCTTTCTCTTAGGCCATTTGCACCTTGCAAAAATTATATATTTTTGCTGTTTGATATATATATATATATATATATATATATATATATATATATATATATATATATATATATATATATATATATATATATATAATTTTTTTTAATAGCATACTAAATCAATAATTATTGAAAACTGAGATTCTTCTCTTTATTTACTTTTTAGGTATTGTTAGATTTTAAATTTGTAAAAACATTTTTTGTTTAATAACATGAATAAGTCAGTATATCAGTTGATAGTATCCAGAAAACTTTCACAACAAATAATGTTAATTTGTGATACAGGTCAACATTTATCTACTTTAAAATGTATTTATATGTTTCAGTCCAGGTCTCTACCTAAAGAAATAAAAGTAAAACATTTTTGTACCTTTGACATTTGCATCTCAAAACCAGTTCTTTAAAGCTGTTTATTTGTTGTTTTAGAAAGAGAAGATGCAGTAAAAGCAAAAACGGCAGCTACTCAAAAAGCCTTAGGAAAGAAGTAGTAAAGACTTAAAATGATACCTTAGGCCGTGCACTGTGCTGAGAGTCACTAGTAGATTATTTTTATTCCGAATTATACCAGTCATCAAGCACTAAATGAAATTAAATTCTGAAACAAAGTGACGCAAATTATTTTAAAACATTAATAAATGCGTTTTTAGCTTTTTGGTTTGATTTTTGTAATACTTCTGTTTAAAAATAATCTCTTTTGGAATTAAGGGTATTTATTGCAATATGAATGTCTTTTACTATACTTGAAACATTTTTAATTGAATCACTCCTTATATGTTGCTAATTAAAAAGGTTTGTATCAGGTCATATTAATTTGTTACATAATAAAATGTGTTTTGTAATAATAAAAAGTATTTAAATAATGTTTTAGGTTTTTCTTTTTAATTAATATTATTGAATATTAATGATAATTTCTTAGAGTCTTCGGTTAAAGCGTTTCATAATTGTAATCAGAATCATAATTAACTTCATTTGGTTTTGTTGCTCATTTGCGGTGTGTCATAGGGATATTTATTCTATTTTGATATTAGCCGGTGTAGACGATGTGACAAATACCGTCTAACGTTTGTTTATAATTCCACTAGATAACTAATTTTTGTATGTTATTATCTTAATTTTTTTATTTATTATTTTCATCTATAGAAAAAGGATTTATTCCAAAAACCATTTTCATAGAATATTTAAACCTTTTAATAGGCCGCCATTTTATTTTGTCATATAGGATTCGCACTCAAATTTTATCAAATTATCCATGATTCATACTTGATATTTGTACAAAAATTGAGTCCCATTCTGTTCATTAGTAGTTTATTAATAATTTTGTTCCGCCACATTGAATCTTTACCAAAATGTAACCATTACATCCTTATATGAACCTTGATTTTTGACCAAAATTTGTCATTCGGATAAGTAACAGACAGACCGACGGAATTGAAAAAACGTTTTTCGGGACCTAGGGGCTTTGAAATATTAATAAAAAAACCACTTTTTTTTTAGCACTACACAGTTAAATAAAAAATTGCCAGTTTACTTTAAGCAGGAAGCAAAAATGTCAGTTTGGATAGTGCCATAGATCAGTTAAAAGTAGAAACTATGTACAGTAATACAGCCATTTCTGCACTTACTATACCCTGCTTTTAGAACGAAAGCTTTCACGGCTTTGGTCAATTAAGAAATTATAGTTCTTGGGATTAGACCATGTCAAATTGGAATTACTATACGACGTTTCGCCTTCGATTGCACGAGGCATTGAATGAGCTCAGAGAGAGATTTTTATATGAAAGTTGTCTACTCTTATGATGAAAGTGTTGCAAGTTCCATCATCACCAAAAGTAATTGTGACAAAATTATCCATTTTACTCCTCTGAACTATTATTACAAGTTAACCTAGAATGGCAGTGCCAAAGTTAACCTATATATATAGGATTGTAATGTCAAAGTGATTTTTTTTATTTTGACACCTGATTTGAAAACAATATTTATCTTTGTTTGAAAGCAAATACCTAATTTGTCTACATTTTATGGAGGAACAAAAGTCAATAATTTTTACTCGACTTCAGGAGGGAAAAAAATTAGAGAAATTGCAGAATATGGTGGTATCATTGAGACCAAAGCCGGGACGTCCAAAAGTTTCAACACCGAATCAAGACCATGAATTGCAGTTCCTTAGAAACAATCCTTTTCAAACAGCAGTAAAGGCTAAAGAAGAAATCAATTTACTAGGTTCTGCAAATACTGCAAGAAGGATATGGTTATCAAGCCTAAGGAACCGTTCTGCTTCTAATAAAATATTCCTTATAAAATTTAATAGAATTCGTGAACATAGTCGTTGAAGGAACACCTGAATTAAGTCGTGGAGATTATCATAGCTTGTGAGTTTTTTTAGTGAAATAGATTTATTTTAAGTGACTTCCTAAAATAGTGATCTAATAAATAGACTGAATAAAAAATTAGTGATTTTCAGCAAGAACCTCAAAAACTTTGATCTACCTACATAGCTTACCTTGGCGCCAAATATTTGTACACGTTTTAAGGACTACCTTCCAGAATTGATTTTAATTTAATTTAAAAATTTAATCTGATGTATCAATGTTTAGACTTGAAGGGTACAGGGGAAAAAAGATGAATGTCTAAAAATTCCAGTTCTGAGATAGTAGGGGGAAAATATGATAAAATATCATAAGAATCCAATGGAATATTAAAAACAGGCAAAATAGATGAGAGTCGCAAACCACAGCAAATTTTATTTACAGCATACAGGAGAAAAAAGATGAACCTCTCAGCGAACTGAGGAAAAAAGATGAATGTCCAAATATGGCAATCGCGCATTTTTTACTGGCCTGACATCGCTTCGTCTAACTTTATTACGCAGTAGTTTAATAGTTAACGTACTGTTGAGTTGGTCGTGTGATTGACTGTCGTATGTTATTTTTTTCGTGTACGTGAAAAAAAATGGCAGTGAGTGAGATAGACAGTGAAGTTGATAGTGCCGTTTTACCGCTAAAGGCTAAGAAACCAGTATCTCATGGACGTATGAAGGACGTTACTAAGTTGTTAAAACTACGAAGTCATGAAACAGGTCCCAGTTGTGATGTATCAGACTTAAATGCTTTGAAAATGTCACCAAAGAAGCGAGAATACAAATAATCAAACAGTTTAATGCACTTAAAAATCATGATGGACAAAATCTGTATCTGGAGGGTTTAATTTCACATGTCCCCGTAAAGCGACACCGGAGTGGGAAGGATAATGATGAAGATGTTGAATATCATTCATATTCTTACAAATACAAAATTTGTGTGCAACTTGAGATTAAAGCAATTGAAGTGCCAGTGTGTTACAAAACGATGCTTTCTCTGCATGGAATATCTGCGAAACGATTTCAGAATATCCAGACGTGTTAAGCACGATGAGCGCAGTCAACATTCCAATCGAAAAAATCGTCTTCCAGATGAAATTTCTACTGCTGTACGTGAGCATATTGCGCCCTTTAAAGGCCGAAAATCACACTACAGTCTTCATGACTCCCAACGGGTATATTTACCTGAAGATCTTAACGTAAAAAAGATGTTCAACATGTTTTTGCAGCAAAATCCTGATAAAACGGTCTCCTATGAAACCTATAAAACTATTTTTGTAACTAAATTCAATATAAGTTTTGGTTATCCACGAACGGGTACCTGCAGTACCTGTGATGAGCACAACGCGAACAAAATTAATATAGAAAACGATTCTTCACAAAAAGCGCTCTTACTTCGTTTGAAAACAGAACACAAACTGCATCTTCTAAAAGCTGAGACGTTTTACATGAGAAAGAGAACCGCCCGTTTGAATTCTCAAAAAAGTACAGAAATCGACGCAATAACAATGGACTTCCAAAAAAATTTGCCGGTTCCCAATATAAGCACCAATGATGTATATTATAAACGCCAGCTTTCTTTTTATTCCTTTAATATTCATGTACTGTCAAATTCCGCCTCATGTTTTTATATTTATACCGAAACTGCTGGAAAAAAGGGCTCGGATGAAGTAGCATCTATGCTATTTCATTTTATTTTTAATTTCTTGGATGACAGTGTTCAAGAGCTTGAAATTTTCTGCGATTCGTGTAGCGGTTAAAATAAGAATTACACCTTATTTCGTTTACTGCATTTTGTTGTCCATAAGACAAACCACTTAAGGAAAATTAAGATGACGTTTCCAGTTCGCGGACACAGCTATCTCGAACGCGACCGTAACATGGGTCTAATAAACCAAAAGCCAACAGTGCAACTTCCGTGTGAATGGAATGAAGAATTTGTGAGTGCTAGAAGTAAACCGAGTCCTTTTCATGTCATTGACTGCGAAGAGCAAGGTATTTTTCGCTCATAGACCAATCACCTTACAAATTCTATAAAAAATGTCCATTTGAAAGCAGACCGATCAAGAAACTTTCAACATATACTGCTATACCCAGAATGATAGAATATCGTGAATCATATAATAGACCATGCATGACTTCTGTAGTGGTACCACCTAAAAGAAAGCAAAAAAATACCGATGTGTTGCCTGCGGTCAATTTGAACTGCCGGCTTTAAAATACGAGAAACTTCCTATATCATTAAAAAAGTTCCAGGACCTGCAAGAACTTAAAAGATTTTGTGATCCCAGTGCAAGTGACTACTTTCAAAACCTACCTTACACCCACATTACAAAAGATGACGTTTAAATTATGATGAAGTTATAACTTGTAATATTTAAGTTTTTGGCACACGCTGTATGTTTTTCTTTAATTTTTTTTATATTACATATATTTCTTTTATATTATAATATAATAATTTGTTTCCCATCTTTGTACCACACTTTTATACCTAACATATATTTGTTTGTTTGAATAAATGTAATTTGTAGCGAATTGTTATGATAAATTAGATTATGTTCCCCCTTCAATATACGTAGTATCACTCCAAATAATTTTTTTCTAGTTACAAAACTTAATGTGTATACTCAATAATTTGCTAAAAAGAAGTTTACACTAGTGTGCCATGAGAAACAAATATTTTAACCAAATCTTTTTTTCAACATACATTGTAAAAGTCATCAAATTTAAAAATCCGTTTTTCTCGATCACTTTTTTTTGTGACATTCATCTTTTTTCCTCTGTACTCTTCACTTTTAATATATTTCCAACTATTCTTGCTGATGTACTGATGGTCCTTTTCTGCTGAATTGAGTAAGGTAAGAAATAGATACAAGATTATCAAAAAACAGTCTCTGGGAAAATTCAAATGTTGCAAAAAAGAGATGACATGTCACTACTGTATGGGATGTCAAATTATCTTACATACAAGTTGCACAGACAGGAAAGCAATAACGGTTGTAAGAAACAATAAAATTTACTGCAGCAAGTGCAGTGCAAGAATTTCCAATATGACAGTAAAAGTGATAAATCGCACGAAATGAAGGAGCTTCGGGAAATTATTACGCAGCAACAAAGTGAAATATCTGAATTAACTCAGCATATCTAAAAACAAGGAGAAACTCACTAGCAAATGCCCAACTCGAGGGCAATACACAAAGACAACAAACGACACTGAACATCAAATGCACCATCGAACCATTAAACGACCCCAGTAGTAAAAGAGAAGATAAAAAACAGAACGGAAACTCCACGACCCATTTTTTACCGCCAGGAACGATACAAAGATTGACATACTTGGAACATCGAATGCATTAAAACAAGTATGTAAAACAACAAAAACATTTAGTACATATCACATTAACGTACAATCCCTACCTAACAAACTAAACCTCACTTAGAACTTGAACAATCACATTTACTAACTTCGAATTTGAAGACCAACGAGTTTCTGTAATTGTTGGTATACGCCTCGTAGATGCAGATGTAAGAGCATACGTTCGTTTGGCGGAGTGACGAAAAAATGTGCGAATACTGCGGCGCTTTTGCTTTTTTGAAGGCCATTTAGATGGCCAGATATCAAACTTGCGCCATCGTCACATTGCCCTATTAATTTATGTTTATAGTCAAATTGGTCCAAAATTTGATCTAATAGAGAATATAAATTCTCCGACGTTCTATCGGAGCTGACATTATCAAATCCTAAGAATCTCTCGACTACTGAACCTTTTGAATTAACGTATCTTAAAATTATGGAGCACTGGGAAGTTTGAGTAATATCACTTGCAGAGAAAAAAACTGTGTGTTCATTATTTAATTTTTTACATGATCATTTAAATAATCAAAAATGCATTCAATTAATAATTTCGTTTTGAATAGTTTTCGAGTCACCAGTAAAAACATTTTAAATTTTTTTGTGATGATCCTTTAGTTCTTGGGAACTTCTCGATATTAATAAATCTAAAAGCTTTTTAAAATTCCCAGTATTTATTGACTCGCTTGCTTTTGCTATGCTCTCATAATGGCCGCGAAGGACTAACTGTTGTTTTGCAAGGTATAAAACTGCGTCAATTACCAAGCACATAAATAGTCTATTTAATCGGACGTTTTCGTTAAAATGTATTTTATATAGTTTAGCATTTTCTTTTAAAGTGTCAGCTATAGTGTTTTGATTTTTTACAAATGTTTTTAGCATTAATTCGCATTTTAAATGCTCCGCCGAGTCCTCATGTTTATGTAAAGACCTTCTTATATTTAACAAATCCTTTCTAATTTCACACTGAATATTTATTGGAAATTAGTAAACAAGGCCAACAAAACAACTTTTGTAATATTTGACAACCATTTGTACGCCGGAAACCTAAGATGACTATTAAAACTCTGATCTTGTTCCTTCCATCGATTAAATGGAGTTTCCAACAAAATGCAAACTACATCCGTGATCAGATTCATCAATAATGTAAATTAATAAACCCGACACCAAATAAAGTTGTAACAACACCATAAATAAATATAACACAAAACAGTCAAGTAAACTGCAAATGGACTAACCCGTTGCAGAGAAATCCGCGAAAATAAAAGTAAACAACCAACTCAAACTGAACGATACGTGGGTGTACTGTACTGCGTTAGCAATTCACCGAGAGCGTTGTATGGCGCTGGTTAATATTAATCTACCATGCGGTCGACGTCATTATAACGTTGTTATAATAAAGTTCGATTGAAAGTTTTAAAAAGACATGCCGCCAACGGTTAAATAAAATATTTATTCGAGATGTACAGTTTAAAAGATATATAATAAATATAGTTAGATCTTCGCTTGTTTATTTTTCCTGATGTAGCACTTCACCTAAATAGCCGCCACTGGAAAGTAGAGGGGGGGATTTGAAAATAATTTACAGAAATCAGGCTATAGATATTTATAATTAAAAATAATATAACTATATATAAATATTTTGATCTTTTGCCTAATTTAATCTACAAAAGGAGAATTCCAATTACTGCTGATTAGCAGTTCCGCTCCTCTGTTACTAGCGCCCTTTTTTAACTCTAAAATCAGGAAAATTAGGAAGTAGGCCAACTTTTTTTTCAAATTACAGCAAATTGCAAGACAACATATGTGAATACCATCATACATCATAATATGAGATAAATCTGAAAGCGCCCCGGGACCAAATTAATCATAATTCCAGGAAAAATTATTATTTTTTTATAGCTAAAAATGAATTTGAAAGGGGAAATCCGCGGGATAAACCATTAGTGGGACTCAGTGCGGAATAGTTAAAAAATGTGCGCAGTAATCATTTTAATTTTAAGTGATTTAGCATTATCGTAATGCTTGTTTTTAAGTGAAATATATAAGAAGTATTAAAAGGTAAGTTAAATTATAAGATTCATGTATCAATTTTAGCATACAGGGTTATGGGGTTTGTTTACTATTACTTATATAATTTTCTATGAAAAAAACGACTGTCTTCTTTTCTATATTTTGAAGTAGGTACGCAACATAAAAGGCTAGTATTATTTTTTACAATAATATCTATACTTTTAAATGTGTTCAGATTATTTGTTGCGTTTAGATTGACAAACAAAAATCTTTTTTGGCTTTTTCGCAACTGAATAAAAATATTTAACTTTAAATTAATTGAAGCAGATATTTAATATAATTACATACCTCAACATGTAGACTAGTCTGTCTACAGAATGTTTCGATACATAATATAAATAATATTATTTAAGCAAGCATAAGAAATTATATCATTTACCTTAAGTTTTTAGAGACACACAATAGTTGTACAAATGCTTTCATCCTATCGGGACTCATCAGTGCGCCGATCGTAAGAGAAAAACATTAAATAATAGAAAAGAATTGATTTCAAAATATTTCAAACTATCATTTTATTCATATCTAGGTTACATGTCAAACAAACTGACACATTTTAAAATTTTGAAATCAAATTATTTAATGTTTTTCTCTTACATCGGCGCACTGATGAGTCCCGATAGGATGAAAGTATTTGTACAACTACTATGTGTCTATAAAAACTTAAGGTAAATGATATAATTTCTTATGCTTGCTTAAATAATATTATTTATATTATGTATCGAAACATTTAGACAGACTAGTCTACATGTTGAGATATGTAATTATATTAAATATCTGCTTCAATTAACTTAAAGTTAAATATTTTTATTCAGTTGCGAAAAAGCCAAAAAAGATTTTTGTTTGTCAATAATATCTATACGTTTGACATTGCTGTCTCAGGGCGACTAAAGCAAAAATACCAAATATGCTACTTTGATACATGTGCACCAAGATTAAAATAAATCGAAATATCATAGATTTCATAGGTTCCGTTTTATTAATCGTAAATTAAAATCATACGCGTCGCTGTTTTAACTCCATCGCCATCACAGCATAATATTTAATCCATATGCCATGACATTTCCATTTCAGTTTAGTAACTGCAAAGTCAGAACACTTAATGGTAGATAAGCCCTTTTTTATATTATTTTCAAGTAATTTATTTATAATGGGATTTGTACAGTTAACTTAAAAGACAATTTTCGCTATTTGTCATTTGTTTAGATGTGGGCGATAAATATTTTTTCGTGAATTTCTGTACACGTAATTTCTATATAAGCATCTTCACCGCAAGCGGAAGTCAAAATATACAAAATTGTGTTTATGGAACTTCACGAAAGCATATTTCCAGCCGAAATCTAGACTTTACTACTCGCGGCTTTATTGATCTTTTTAAACACGGTGAGCTTTTTTTATTTTAAGAGATCGGCGCCGACTGTTTTTATACCCCTACTCCGAGATTTTTTTAAAAGGGAAACTGAATTACACAATTATTTAATATTTTGCATCCAAAAATATAAGTGTTCATATTGAAATGCGTTTTAGCTATTTTAGCTTAGTAATAAAAGAATCTGAAAAATATTCAATATTGTGCTTACTGGGCGTGTTCGAACTTTAAACAGTGTAGTAAAAAATACTACCTTATTTAGAGGTACTGCACTATAATTGCTGCAGATTCATCTTATCTTTTTATAGAATCAGTCTGTTTTGTTCCGTCATTTTGTGTTACCTAGAAAAATTGCACAAAATCTAGACGTAAATCATCGTGGTCCTTAAAATTTTGTTTTTTTAACAAGAGTATTAAAAAATTGGTAAATTTTGTTTACCCGGAACTTCCCTCGTGTGTGACCCAATTTAGCCCAGTACATAGTCACAGTATATATGTGTTACATGTATTCTCTTTTCAAACATTTTTATTGGGCGCCATTCTGTTCCATCATATTGGATTCCTACTAATATTTTAGCAGTTGTTTCTACCTATGCCACACTTTTGGGCATAACTTAAAAAATAAATTCAATAAGTAGTTTTTACATTGACATACCGTTATTTTGTTATGTCATGTTGAATTCGTACCAGTTTCCCCCCATTTTCACATTTAATTTTTATGCAAAATTTAAAGTCAATTGAACAAGTTTTTTTTTACGCTGATCTTTTTTTTAAAAAATTATTTGGCCGCCATTTTGTTTCGCCACCTTAAAATCGTACCACAACTTTACTAGTATTATCTCTATTATCACACTTAATTCTTGCACAAAAATTGCTATTTTGTTTGGCTATCTTGGATTCATATCAAAATGTTACCAGTTCATTCCTACATAATACTTTATTTTGGTGCAAAATTTGAGGTAAATTATGTATTTTTTTAGTAAATTTTTTTTAACATTGTTCCGCCATATTGGATTTTTACCAAAATATTACCATGTTATTTCCATATGGGCGTTAATTTTTGAAGTCAACCTGGTAAGTAGTTTTTAAGCTATGCCGCGAACTGACAGACAGACAGACCGATAGACGGACCGACGGAATTGATAAAACATATTTTTTGGAATCTAGGGACGCTAAAACGTGAAATGTGTTAAACCTGAGAGAGAGATTTTTTCACAATTACAAACATTTTATTTGGCAGCCATCTTGAATTAGTAACGCAGTTTTACTAGTTGATTCATATACCACAATTAGTTATGGCGCACAATTTGAAATCAATCCATTAAGTAGTTTTTTCAATTTCTAAATATTTTATTATGCCGGCATTTTGTTCCGTCTTGGATTCGTACCAAAATTTTATCAGTTGATTCCAATATAATACTTTATGTTTGTGCAAAATTTGAGATGAATTCGATACTAATTATTTTTTTTAACATTTCAATAGGCCGTCATTTTGTTTCGCCATATTGGATTTTTACCAAAATCAACGAACATTTATTGTCAAAAAATACCAGTAGCTCAAGAAAACAGTAATTCAGAAAACGACTTGTAACAGGACTGGATTTACATGAAGTTGAAGATGATACAATTGAGAATGTCTTTGGTCATTGCAGCATCCGGACACCAATGAATTATTTTTGGACGATGAATTCTTAACTCTTATGAGAAACTGAACCTAAAAGATTTTACAGGAATTAAATCAAATAACGATAAAACCTGCTTAAAAGTATTGTTAAATAATAAAAAACTAAGACTATTAAAAAGTCAACACTGTGTTGGTTTATTTCTAATACAGGGTTATCTTCTGATAGACTACTTAGAGAAAGAGGCATGGCCGATGAGATAATCAGGGGATTAAGAAAATAAGTAAGAATTTGAAAGTGACCCTAATGAAGATGCTGAGGACAGTCATGTCGTTTATTATGATGATATTTGGCACATGGGAAGGGTTATTAAACTAATCAATGACCAAAATTCTCAGGGATAATTTTAATAATAATAATTAATTTAAAAACCCTGATGACATATAAAATGTATCAAATAAATTATAAAAATAAGTTTTTTGTTATTTATGTTTTTATTAAAAGGTAGGTAAGAGGAAACTTTTATATATCAGTTTTCAGTAAAAATGTTTATCAAAAATGTGTGTTATTTAGTTATTATACAAACTATTTGACATAAAAAAAATACAAACAAGAACATAAAAATACTTAAAAGACACACAAGCATACTATAGAAATACACGGGAATACTTGCTAAAATAGTGTAATATCTGTAAATATTTACTATTTTTTGAAATACCAGAAAAATGTATTGGCAGTATCTGGTAACTCCTGTAAATACTACTTCTTTCCTCAAGTATTCCCAGAAAATGGGAATCGGTGACATTTTTTTGGGTGAGGGGTTGATCCCCTAAGGAAATCTAGGGCTACCACATGTGATAATTAGTTTTTATATGCTAACTGAGCATATACAGCAGCTTGCAAGTAAAATTTTGAGACCTGCTGAAGCTTTCTCCGCGTGATCCATTTTCACTCAATTTTGAAGTTATTCTCTTCACATATAAAAAAAATTAATATGACGAATAAGAACATTATGAGTTAACCTTTGAATGAAAAAATTACATCAGAACAAACTACGATTATTACACTAAGGGATATCTAAAATTCTCAAAAAAAAAACAATGTTTTAACACTTAATAAAAGGTAGACATTTGAAAGTTTTATAAAACAATATCGTAATTTGCCAGGTTTTTATTTGCTATCGATCATGAGATTTTCGAGAATTCCCAGAAAAGTAAAAATTAAGATGAATATAGTATATTCACTGGCATATATAAAAGGGAGTTCGGGGGTTAAAACTCCCCCAGAACCACTTTTATTAAAACTGAAATGATAGAAATAGTATAAAGGACCTTTTTTTCGGAATTGGAGAGTAAACCCCCAGCCTTATCTATAACAAAAATAAAGTAATTACTGACCACTAAGCATATGAATGAGGAACAAATGTTGAAAGTGGTAGTTTTCGGTCGAATTATTATATTTTGTATATCTTAACACTAGTGTTGTAAAAATTGTAGCACATAAAAACCATTTTTTACTATAGTTAGTTTAGTTAATAAAGATGTTTCAGGCTAAAATATTTCTTTAAATATTCTTGTATCTATTTAAACAGTGATTTTTTTCTAAAGACCAGTGTTAAAAAAATATTATAGATATAAAAGAATTTATTCTGTATATATAATTTGTACAACCATAGTTTAACAACAAACATTATTTTTTCCCACTTCCCCACTGAGGTTTTCTCTTTTCTATAAAACTTTTTATGCCTTCCTTACAATCAGGTAACTGTAAATTTTCCACCATTTTATCTCCACCTAATTCATATGCTTTTTTAATATCATATTCAAGTTGCTTGTAATAAAACTTTTTGCCCAATTCAATAACATCTCTACTTTTTGTTTTTATTGCATTGCATATTATCTCGATTTCTTCATCCAGTTTTTCACCAGGGCATACTTTGCTTACAAGACCAATTTGCTTTGCTTCATGTGCTGATACTGCAAATCCTGTAAAGAGCATGTAGAGAGATGACATTTTGCTTACACACCTTGTTAGCGCTACTCCTGGAGTTGAACAAAAGATTCCAAAATTTACTCTAAAAAAAAAGATACATGAAAAAATAATTGGATATAAGTTTTGGTCATCCATTACCCAGGTGTAGAAAATTGGCTTTTCTCAGAGCAAACCACAATGTCACATTGTGCAGCTAACTGGCAACCTGCAGCCGCTGCTATGCCATCAATTTTTGCTATAACAGGAACTGGACTATCAATTATTGTATTCATTAATTGCGATGCCATCTTAAAACATGTTTCTTGCTTCCCACGGTCATCAGCCTAAAAAACTACAGTGCTCAATTTTTAAACTTTTATCTTATTTTTGTATATTCTGATTTCAATTTTGAATATGTTTAAGATGCACTATCGTAGTACTTTTTGCTGATATTACAGAATTGTAGTACTGAGCTTCTTAACAAAAAAAAAAACAGTGTAAAAAGATTAAACTTCACTCGTGACTATGGCACAAAGTTTTTACGATTGACTATTGCGAATTAAAGAGTTTGATTGACCTCATGTTTTAGCAGCGCCCTGCCAACCTTTCACCTAAAATTATTTATTCTTTGCATTAGTAGTAACAAGAAACTTTAAAAAATCAAAGGTTCTATGCAGTACTGACATGTATGCATTTTTTATGCTTCATATGCTATTTGATGGGAGTAAATTAAATAAATAGATGTTATCATTGAAATAAGAGTATAAATCAAAGAGGAAGGAAAATTAGTTAAAAGTGAAATTATAAAGCAAATTAGATTTTATTCACCAAACAGGCTTTAAAAATGCAGAGAGCTTTAAAACTTAAAAAAAAAAATATCTAGACATATGCCACAGTTACGAGTGAAATTCAATCATGCTAAACACATCTTTATTATGCCCAGTATAACTGTCTTATCTAACTAAATTTCTCAGGACAAAAATGTACTCAATTAGAATACTTGTGTCTATCTTTTGATGTTTTGATGAAAAACAAAATGATTTTTGTTAATGATCAAAATTTTGCTGAGTGGTAGTAGCAGTAGTAGTTAATTAACATGTGTGGGGTAATTAAAGTACCTTGCCGATTTAGCAGCATTTACCAACAACCCTCTTGGTATGATGCTCTCAATCACTTCAAATTTATTTAGATTTTTTTATTTTCCATATGGATATATTTGGTATATATTGACATTGTCACAAAAATATAATAATACAAGTTAATCTACTATAGATATAAGCTTATACTTATAAAACACAAAGGAATCAAACCACATAATATATTAAATGCCATAACCAAGCAAAGAAAAAACTTTATAATTATAGTTAAAAAAAAAACATTGAAAGTGTAAAAGCATAGACATAATAACAGGGAGATCCCACATCCTGTGCTTGTGTTCAAGTAAGTGTGACAAAGAACAAAATATCCTCTTCTTTGTCGGGTACTACAAAAGGCAACACTGTAAAATTATAATGACAGACTTCTTTTCTTCTTGCACTTGACATATAATATGTCATATGCAGAGTTGCCAGTAAAATGCCTATGGAGCATTAGGCATTTGTTTGTATAACAAATGGCCCCATAGTCATGGTCACCTTAGCAAAAAATGAACTTTGTTGTTTTTTGACAATTATGAAGTGTTATACATCATAGGGAAAAATGTTTTTTAATTAAGCTAAATTCAAAAAAGTCAGAATTAAAAACTGAATACACAAATGCATCGCGCGCAAAAAAATTGTCCCAATAATGCTTTTACAGATTTTAAAATAATTTCGAAAACGCAACTTTGTTTTTTTCAAAATATTCTAAAAACAAAAAAGATATAATCTTTCGCAAAGCAGCATTGAATTGGCAATTGAATGCCCTACAACTTTCCCCTATTTAACCAATTTTCTATCTCTTATATGTATTTATTTACTTAAACATCCAACAGTAAAAACCAATAACAGGGTATAATATTAAAATGAGATAACAATTTTAAATTTAAACCTTAACTACTATGTTTTGACAAAATGAAAAAAATAAATTATAAAATATGACAGTCACATGAGCCACATGCAGCCAAAATGTGGATACTCTAAATTACTTTTTGAATTGTATACCATAAGTAGGTACAATTACAACCGTTCCATGCAATAAAACATAACAAATGCTTTAAAATTGGAGGGCTTCAATATAGTAAAGTTACTAATGGATTGTATTTTGTTAAAGCAGTAAGATACTCTAAAAATTGGAGATGTGTATTTAATATCAGTGCTTGTGGTTGGAAGATAGAACAAATCAGTGCTTCTACTAGAGATTCTAGGAACATAAAATGGCAGTTTACTCAGAACTTTAATACAACCAATGTTATTATTTAACATTTTATATAAAAACATAAAACACATATAAAATGTTCAGGATTTTAATATCAACACATTTAACCTAGAACATAGGTATCGGTTATCAATGCCTCATATGGCATACACACCATCCATAAAACACCTGTGCTGGATTCTAAATATCACATATATACCAATCATAATAAGGTTCTCATATGATGTATAACATGTTGAATGCTTCAGACGTGAGTTTGGCGATATGTTCTGTAAATGTAAGTTTAGAGTCAATACTAAGGCCCAAATCTTTAACTGAATTGTATCTGGATATTAGCGAACGGTTGATGCAGAAAAAGTTGATATTCATTTTTTTTTCTGGGTATGGTTAAACCCTTACATTTAGATATATTTAAGCCCAGGTCATTGATCTCACACCATCTCTGCAACCTGTTCGATATTACCCTTCAACCGAAGTGAATCTTTATAGTTATTTATTGAGGAATACAATTTTAAATCCACAAACAGCAAATTATGAACGTCTAGCACATTGCACACATCACTAATGAAAAGGAGAAAAAGGTAAGGTCCAAGGTTAGTACCCTGGGGTATCCCAGAACTCCCTCTAGATTTATGGCAGCAAAACTCAATATATAGAGAGTCCTTGCTGAAATATGAACTGAAAAAACTACTGAGATTAGCAGCGAAGCTAAACTACATGGATCAAATCATCATTTATTTTCCATTTTTAAAAGTACACTCTTGTGCACACACATAATTTTTGTACAAAATTGAACAAAGTTAGTCTTACTACTTATGATACAGAGTCTACCAGTTAACTATATTATTAATAGAAGTCTGTGCTTCCTGTATATTAAAGCACAGAATTTTAGAGCTTAGCATCATGTTTGTATTGTCTGCGTAGTTTATGTTTTTTTCCCAGAGGATTGCAAAAGGATGGTAAGTCATTTTATAAAACAACAGATATAGAATAGGTGAAAGGATGGAACCCTGAGGGAGGCCTACAGTCACACTTTGATATGGAGAGCTTTTACTGCCTATACTAACCATTTGTGACCTTCCTGTCAAATATGACCTTATCCACTTATTAGGGGTCCCCCTAACCCCATTCTATCCAGTTTATCGCAGAGTAATTGATGATCCACTGTGTCGATTGCACGGCTCATATCGAAAAACAGACCAATGATGTATTCCTTAGAATTTAAACAATTAGTGATGTAAGGTTATTAATTCATTTAGTGCAGACACAGTAGACCTTCCCTTAACAAAACCATGCTGTGAGCTAAACAATATGTGCATAGTCTCTAGATACCCATATAATCTAGAGTAAAAACAGCTTTCAAAAATGTTTCCTATTTAGTTTTGCAGCAATATAGGTCTATATTGTGATATATCCTGACGGTCTCCAGTCTCCTTAAAAACCAGCACAACTGTAGAGAGTTTTAGTTAGTGAGGAAAACAACCCTCACAGAATGATTTATTTAAAATTTGACTGATAGGTTCTGCTATAATATGTGCAATTTCCAAGAGACAAAGGCCAGGAATATTATCAGGGCCTGAAGAAGATTTTTTACACACTGATCCTTGAGGGACCCTAGAGGTTATCAGTTCGTAGTCAGACTCCAAAGCCTTTCCAGCGGAGCTAACGACAACCCTTTGTTTAGCCCCATAAGATAACTCCTGAGCCAGTCGAGAATATGGGCATCAATGCTACAGTACCTGATCTTAGTCAGAAGACATTAAAATCTAACAGAGTCAAAAGGATTTGACAAATCCAAGCAGCTAACAAATTTTTTAACCCCTATCAACGATGTGGCTCAAGGCCGTTGCCATCCCAAAACCCTTACGAAAGCCTGAGTGGGTTTCCGACAGTGTTTCATTATCATTTAATTAGTCACTCAGTTGTTTGTATAAAACGCCTTTAGCTATTTTCAAAAGAACAGATAGAAGACTTGGATGCCATAGCATTATGGACTAAAAACAACGGTTTGACACTAAATTCTGGATTGGATCTAACAGAAGCCAGCTTCCAAGCCTTGGGGCAAACACCGGTCAGCAGGGATACATTGAAATTCTTTATCTGTCATAAAAAAATCAATAAAGGTAGATACACAAAGTAAACAAAAGTGTTAGATAAAAATTTAAAAAAAAATTAAACAAAACAAATATAGGAATTAAAACATAGATAAAAAAACATTAATCAATACTAGTTTTAAGCAATGACAGGGGAATTGTAAATTTAAATAAAATAA
The DNA here is from genome assembly GCA_030620095.1 of Kuschelorhynchus macadamiae. Classification (NCBI taxonomy): domain Eukaryota; kingdom Metazoa; phylum Arthropoda; class Insecta; order Coleoptera; family Curculionidae; genus Kuschelorhynchus; species Kuschelorhynchus macadamiae. Next base: position 211,696 of record JAUTXW010000365.1, read on the forward strand.
AGTAGAATAAAAATATAAGGAAGGAACAAACAGTAATAATAAGTCAGTTTTAAAATATCTGAAACATAAGTCCAAATAAATCGCTGGAAATGTCATATTTAATCCCTGTTGTAGAAATGTTCTGCCAGAGAGTAGAAACCCTTCATCAACAATGTTTTTTCAGCCTATTCTTGAAGCTGTTATATGTATGGGCTGATCTTATACATTCAGGAAGGTTATTGTAAATCCTAATAGCCTGATAGTTGACAGATTTCTCGAAGTGTGATGTGTTGTGTACTATGTAGACTAAACCATTTGTTGTACGAGTTCTATATTGATGGTAAGCCGAGTTTGAGCGGAAATGATATAAATTTCTTTTTATATAGAGGCAGCACTTAAAGATATATATGGATATAAAGGTTAGGATTTTATGTCTCTTGAAAGTATCCCTACATGACTTGTGACCCTTCATATTAAAGATAATGAAACGATTACAAAAATTTTATGTATGCCAACAGCAGCCCCCTACAATATCACATGATAAGACAAGGCTGAATAAACAAGTGCATAGTAAACTTGCATCAGTGCTCCACGGGACAAGTCAGTACAAAGTGTTAGCAAGGCAAAGTATGCCTTGTTAAGTTGTTTCGCCACTTCCTCTATATAAGGATCCCAATGTAAGGCCAGATTTTTTTAGATCCAATGTCAGGCCTAAGAATTCAGCGTTTTGTGAAAGCAATATATTGGGGATTGTTAAGAAATTTTTATTGAAATAAATGCAATTGGTCTTATTGACATTCAAAATAAGTTTATTTTTGGCACACCATACAGCCATTTCATCAACTACTTTAGTGATTGAGGTAACAAGATCATTAGGAGTCGCTTCTGATAAAGCTGACGTGTCACTGGCATAGTTTATTACCATACCCTTAGTTATATGTGATGGGAGGTCATTATAAAAAGAGTAAAGATTAGAGGACCTAACATCGACCCCTGTGCTACACCTAATTCAATCTTGTATTCATCTGACCTACATTCGTTCAAGGACACATACAATCTCCTCTCACTCAAGAAACAGATAATCAATTCCAGAACATTCGCCTTTATGCCAATATCAAAAAGCTTATCTCTGACAAAGCTAACGTCGATACTGTCGAAAGCCTTCTACAGATCAAAAACGACAGATATCCGACAAATTCAGCCGCTGCAGTTTCCGTTGACCTCTCCGAACGAAATCCATGATTCTATATTTAGTTAAAAATGAATTGAGCCTGTCATCACACGCTCTAAGATTTTAGAAAAAACGCCAAGAATACTTATTGGGCGGTAGTTGTCAGCAAGAAATTTATCACCATTTTTAAAAACAGCCAATGTCTTTGATAATTATAATAATAGTCTATCTGGAAATACTCTACTCAGAAAGGAATGATTTATTAACTCACTCAAAGGTACACTCAGAGATTTCGCAATCTCTTTAACAATCCTCACTGGGATATCATCTGGGCCGCATGATTTAGTGTTCTTGAGGTTATTGATCACTTTGAGTATTTCTTCTGGAGTTGTTAGCTCGCAGTACATTGTGTTGTTCACAGCCTTTTTTCCCATGGTACACTTAGTATGAACATTACCAAGAAAATGCTTATCTAGCTTTTCCTTTATAATGCTAGTAAAGTACTTGCCAAAGTGATTAGATATTTCATTTTTGTCTGAGACATCACCCTCCTCCGTCCTTATCAATTCAATAGTCCTATCATCGATCACCCTTAATTTCGTATTCACATGTCGCCATATTTCCTTTGTTTTATTCTTTGAATCGTGTAATTTTTTACTAATTGAAATATTTTTTTTTGTAAGTTTTAATTTTATTTTATAAATTTTTTTCAACTTTGAATCTTTAGTAGTTAAATAAATTAAATATATTTCATAAGCTGCATCCACTTTGGCTCGTTCTTTCCTAGGTGAATCATTATACCAAGGTGATGGATGTTTCTTGTACTTCCACATATTTCGTATTAATATAAATCTCAAACACTCTATGTTATATTCATTAGTTTGATAACCCATCATGTCATTACTTCTTTAGTATTTTTATTGTCAACCGCTAATTGTAGATTTAAGCTAAAAGAAGATCTAGCAGCGTGGAGGTGTAGAATTCAGGCAAGATATTTGTGACAAGGTAGTCAATGGCTGAAATAGATGTGACTCCATTCTTGTTTGTGAAGATATTAGAAGGGGATTTTATAATATTTTTTAAATTGAAAGAGGTTATTAAGCCGGACAACAATTTGTAATTATTGTTTTCCACACAGAGACTATTGATATTTAGATCGCCACATAGAATCAGATTACCTTTAGGTGGCATATGTACTTCATTAAGTAAACCATTCAAATTTGGGATTAATGTTTCAACACAGCCCTAAGGGGGATGATAAATGTTAACAATTTAAAAACATGAACTCTTTAGAAAGATCTTGATGCCACAATATTCAAAGTGCATCTCGCTGTAGAACCCAGCAGAAATTTTATCAATCCTTATTTCTCTACAGGAAAAAGTAAGAATTTTATAGTTAGATATTTTCATAAACTCTATATGGGTCGTGTCAGCCGAATGTTCTGTAATACGTAGAATATCAGGTTTGCTTTCACGTGTGATAATTTGGAAATCATTAAATTTATTACTAAGACATTGTGCATTAACACTTGTCTTAGTCAGCTTTCTTGTGTAATTGGTCGATAAAGATCTCCTAAAAAATTATCGGATTCACAATCATTGTCGTCAGGTTTTGTAGTCGGGTCCTGGGTTTATTTATTTATTTATTTCACTTTATGCCAAATGATCTAAATAGATATGACAACGTCAAGTGTAAAAATAAAAGATAACATAAGACATTTTTAAAACAATATTAAGATTGGACTACAGACTAACAGAAAACAATTATTGCAAAATTGAAAAGTAATTTCTAACATTATAATAACTTTTTTCAAGAAGTTATTTCTCTTAGGCTTGCTGGTAGTTGGTTGTACATATTCCCACAAAAACAGTAAGGACTTTTTTGGAAAGCGCTAGTCCTATAGGGCGGTATATAAATGTTTGTGGAGTTTCTTGTACCATAATTATGTAGTTCTAGATGACAAGAAAATATGGTGAATTGTTTTTTAACGAATAATACCGAGTGTAAAATTAGAATAAATGGAAGAGAGAGAATTTTATACTGTTTGAATTAGGGTTTACATGAGTCTAATGGACTTAATAAGAACATTTTTCTAATTATTCTTTTTTGTAATATAAAAATTCTGTTTAAATCTGTTGATTGGCCCCAGTAAATAATACCATAGCTTAAATGGCTATATGCTAGTGCGTAATAGATATTTAAAAGCAGTTTTATTTCTAAAGTGTTTTTTAGATTTCTTATTGCAAAGTAGGCAGTATTTAACTTACTTGCGACATGGTTCATGTGGTTGCACCATGTTATCTGTGGATCTAGATGTAATCCTAGAAATTTAAAATTATCAATCCTATTTACATGTTTGCAGTTTAATAACAAATTTGGAACCTGAGGCATATCTTTTCTTATACAAAATGTCATAAAGCAAATTTTTCCCAAATTATATTGACATTATTTTTCAATTTCTCGAAATTATTATCAGAAATTGCTATAGTGCAGTCATCTGCATAGAGAATTATTCTATTTTTTGATAGTGACAAAGGTAAGAAATTTTCCAGATCATTTATAAAAAGCGTAAATAGTAGAGGTGAAATAACGCTTTCCTGAGGTACACCACAGTTTATATTATGCCCAGTAGAGATAAGAGAAAGTAGTAGTAGAGAAATAAGACACTAACCATTTGTTGATATCTCCCCTTATTCCCAATGCATGTAATTTATTCTGTAAAAATGAGCTATTTAAGCAGTCAAAAGCTTGAGTTAAGTCAAAGAAGATGGCAAGAACGTAGTTTGATGTGTCCAAGCCCTCATAAACAAAATTTAATAGCTCAAAAGCAGCTGTAGAAGTGGAGCAATCTTTTCTAAAACCGTGTTGTTTGTTACTTATTAATTTTTCTGCCTTTAAGAAGTTTTCTATCTTGCATAAAACTACTTTTTCAAAAAGTTTAGAAAAGGTAGGCAGGCTCGTAATACATCGATAGTTTTCGATTTTTTCCCTGTCACCCTTTTTATAAACTGGAATAACTTCCCCTACCTTCAACTCACGAAGGAATATACCTTTTTCGAGGGATAAATTAAAGATATAGCATAATGGGTGTTTAATATAATCCCATATTTTTTCATTTAGAAAAGGTAGGCAGGCTCGTAATACATCGATAGTTTTCGATTTTTCCCTGTCACCCTTTTTATAAACTGGAATAACTTCCCCTACCTTCAACTCACAAAGGAATATACCTTTTTCGAGGGATAAATTAAAGATATAGCATAATGGGTGTTTAATATAATCCCATATTTTTTCTAATGCCATAACTGGGATGTCGTTTTTACCAGAGCAGGCTGTTTTGTTTTTTAACAGTTTTAAAGCTGAATGGAGATCGTGCACATTCAGTGGTGTTAAAAAAATTGACCTGATATGAAATTCACTGGTTGTACAATTTGAAAAATCAATATTATGTTTACCCAGGGTTGTTGGTTGCATCATAATTTAAATCATTGCCGCTGGCTTTTGTAATAGGGTCCTGTCCGTTAGAGATTAAATCATTTTCCCCATCCTCACTCTGGCCCACCATCAATACATCACAATTTCTACTTGCTTTTTTTAGATGCTTTCCTTAGAGTTTATGAATTCGAGATTTGATTTTACTGGGAAAGCATTTTTGTGACAGATACAATGCGCAATTTTGTCAGATATGTCAATGTTTTTATCCTTTAGACCGTTCATGCAATTATTAATATCAACAGATGATATCAAATTATTAGTAAAGTAATTAACTTTTTTGAGAAATCAATTTAGTTTGATATTATGATTTAAAGAGGGTGCGATGATTTCAAGAGACAGCTGCAGCATCTGTGCCGAAAAAAACCGTCAATGCCAGAAATGCGTGATTTTTGTCTTGAGACTAAGATTTAACCTGATCAACAGTGCAATCAAAAAGGTCTAAATGTGAATCTGCAATCGTGATGGTTAAAATGTTGAAATTGGCCATGATAGCTAGGATCAACGAGTCTGGAGCCTGCAGACCCAATAAAGTGAGAGTTGACCTAATTGGCACTAAATACTAAGAAAAGAAAATGCTTTATCGTCAGGTTTGGAAAGTCCCCACTTGTGTAGGTGTGACCTAAGTGTTTTGGGGTTTTTGCTACAATCTTTAAGAGTGTTTGAATAATAAGTGCGCTTCTCCATCATTAACGCGCGTTTGTTTTTAAAGTGATTAGAGTATAAAACAAACCATCCTACGCTTTCTTGTATTGTAAAGTTGTCTATTAAAGGTCTGCAAAACACTATCTGTAAAAAGAGTTAGTTTATCATCAATACAAATCAATTTAAAAGGTCAATTCTTAAATCGGAGATATTTAAATTTTTAAAATTGCGAATAGTTTTATAGCAAGGTCGCTGTTTTTGATATTGTAGGTTCACTGTACAAAAAATTAAATTATGGCCCGAGACACTGAAGCATATCTTATAGTTAAAATTAATACTTCTCCCTCTACTGAAAATTACAGAGTGACATTTTTTTTATATTCAATTCCATCTCTGGTTGTTTTGGTGGCACCAAATGACAAGTCTCAAGATCAGACTGGAGCTCCAGACACATGTAAACACTCACAACTATCATGAAAAATTTAAATCATCAGCAAATAAAAGAAAATAGCTATTATGAAAACATTATTCATTTAAGAAGACATTAAAGAGTAAAGGTCCAAGATGTGAACCCTGCGGTAATCCAGAGGGCATCTCGATTTTCCTGGATTTGAAGTTATGAACCCTTACTATCTGTGACCTGTGAATTGCTAAAATTCCACAATTTACTAGGATTGTTCAGTAGATTACCTTAAACAGTATTCAAATAATCATTATTGCACGCAATCGACCTTAATTCTTTATATTGTGCCAAGTGAGCAGGGTTCCTGGTCTTGTCTTTTTGCTAGGTTTTAAAATACCCTTACAGGCATACCCAATTTGAGCCACACTGTACATATACAAAGGGCGACAAAATATGTATTTTTTAATTGACAGACATCCTAAAAGCTGCAGCTGCATGATTATTCATATTTTTCAATATAATAAAGTATGTATATATGAGAATAAACAGAAACCAAGGAACTTTTTTTATGTTTTGTTTTCATCAACGTCAATAAAATTATTTTAAGTTTAAGAGTAATTGTCAAATCATAGTAAAAAACTGGCCTACTTGATGTTAAATGTCTGTTAAAATACATGCCATTTTCGATTGAAGAAATGAATGCTACTTCAAAATCTATATTCTATTGTTTCGCAAGTCATGTGACTTAGCAATGATTAACTAGCGAATGCTAGAGGCAAAATCACACCCCAGAACTTTTAACTGGAGAAAATTCTATTCTGATATAGAATAAGACAGCTGGATACTTCCTGATATTTTCAGCCTCTATTTTTTACACTTCCCGTTAATTACTTTTACCTAAATTTTAAATCAAGCAATAAAAAAACATTTGAGTGTTGAAATTTTGCACAATTAGGTATCTAGTGAAAATATCCCTGGTGGTGATTTGCATTGGTCCAATCTTGGACCATAACGAAGGTAAGCATCACCACATGTGGTTAGTACTTAGATAGTGACCACCCAAGGAAGACAGTGCTTTGTCTACAGACAATCTGCTAACAACAGGTAGTAGTTGAGCTTTTAATTTTTTTGCTAGCCAGTTTTTTAATAAACTATTTGACCCAATGTGTAAAAACTTACTATTTCTTTTAAATTATGTCCTGCTGAGAATACTGGTCCTTGTCCTGAAATTACTATAGCCCTAAGTTCAGGATTATCTTTGTCCTTTGTTATATTGTATATCAGGTTTTCCATCATTGCTATAGATAAAGAATTCCTACAAAAGGTTTTTATTTGTTGTTATCAAAATAAGTGCATATAATTTGTTTGGTAGGCTCTGTAACCAATGTTTTTTTTGATACATTAGTTGATTTAATAATTGGCTTTAGATGAGAAAAGAAAATACTAAAAATAATTGTTTTGTTTAATAGGTGGTATACTACCCATCTACTATATTCTCAAATAGAAACGTTAAGTAGTTCCTCAATTATAAATTATCCCTTTTATATATATATCAAGAAAAAAGGTTAAACATAATGATACATGCCATTATCAAACTCGATTTAGGGACAGGCTAAATCTAACACTACCAAGAACATGCAAGCAAATAGGAAAACAACATATTAATTATATTGGGCAAAAATGTAGGTATGCCTCAAAGTTTGAAAAACAAAATATAATAGGAACTTTTGAAAGCAATTAGCAAGGTGACTAATTGACAGGCCATTGATTTGTAATATAATGGTTTCTCTTTATAGCTGATTTCTTTTATGGCTCATTATTCATTAGATATGTTTGTAATATTTTACTAAATTGAGTGCTGCATTTTGTTTTTTTCTCATTCTTTTGTTGTTTTTAGGATTTAAAATAGAATTTTAATTTATGCTCAGTGTGATGATTTTTTCTATTCTACTTTTTATTGATTCTAATTGATGATCAGGTGAGGACTTAAAAATAAAAGGAATAAAAAAGAGTGAAGACTTCTGCCAATATGCCTCCCGCTTTTTTTTTTTGCAAATCTGGCAATCCTAAGGAGAGATAAAAATGTAAGATTATTATTATATTGTAAGTTCTATAAATTATATATCACATTTTAACTCTTTTTATTTTCTAAATGAAATAATTGGTAAATAATATCTTTAAAATGAAGAGCAGAAATGTGGTAACGAAACTGCGAATTTTGATGGTAAATAACTACAAAACAAAAAATTACCAAAAAAAATTACTTTGGATCTATGATCAGTGCTCAAAATCTACTGCTGTATAAAAAATCATTAAAATCACCCAAAAGAATCTAAAAGCCACATTTAAGTACCTTTGCGGTATATAACAAGTAATTGAAATATTAAATGATCAATAAGCAATAATTAGACAAATCTGATGAGCCTTGTTTTACCTACTGATCCAACTGAGGTCTAAGTTACTGACTAATTTTATGTACATTAATGTTAAATGTGATAAGATTAATCATTATAGTAAACTCTTATGTTGACCAGGCACAATCTTTGCAAAAAATGTATAATGGTTTAACAAAATGGTCAAATGTAGTTCAGTTCAGTTTTTTTATATATCAATACTAAAGTGTGGAATGGATTATCTTTTACCTAGTTTTTTCGTTACACATAGTGATTCGCTTGATTCTACCAGTGAAGTCTGTCCTAGTGAGTTCAGATGTCGATAATGGCCTTCTTAAAATGGTCAGCAAATTCTGAAAAGAGGAAATATTAACAAAATCTTATATATTTTTCGTGTTATATCTACTTACTCTGCATACTAGCATCTTAGAATAATTTATTTTAAATACTTAATATTATATTAGGTATTACCGCAAAAATTATTAAACATTAACCAATTTTGCATCTTCGCCGGGTATATATTTTTATCATAGATTACCAAATTTTTATTTTGTTTTCTCTACCTCGACCCTATATATTTTGTTGGTTAACTGATGTCAACAGTCATATTCAACGTCTTGACTTGAGTGATTTTGGCTCTATTCCTACTGGAATAATTTGCCAGCCCATTCTCTCAGCGTCCAGGATTTGGTTTGACTCTAAATCATGTCCTGGACGTCCTTTCTGTTTCAAGTTATAATTTTCTTTGGCACTTGTGTGGGTCTTTAGATGACTGTAGGCGTTTCTTTTTTAGTGCGGTGTGTGGTTCTGTGTAGGTTTCTTTTTTCTTCTTGGCGGTAAGCAGACTGTTAGTAATAGACATTCATAACAGAGGATTGACAATTATGGGATATGTATCACACACAGGAATGGGGTAATATTGGTGATTTCGTAGATATCTGTAATTAAAATATGGGTTATATGATTATTTAGTTAGTCTTGACATCGCAGATCGAATAGAGTCAGCATTGTGGCTGTACTTTCTGAAAACAATATTTAAAAACTAAATGGTATTTAGCAGGTTAGCAGTTTGCAAATACACCAAAGTAACTAAGTGAAGACATATCAGCTCATAGCTTTATTTCGTTGATGGCTAGGAAGTCGTTAATTAACTTTAATGGCTGTAAAGTTGGATTTGTGAGTATAATAGCAATGTTCATAGGTGTTGGATGTCCCTTTTTTGCAGTTCCTGGTATATATCTGTATTGGGTATCTGATTTATAGGACATTCTATAAATATGTGGTTGAGGTCTTTTATTTGCCCACATTTGCAGTTGGGCGATTCTTTTACCCCTATTTTGTATAGGTGGTTGGCTGTTATACAATGGCCAGTTCTCATTCTAACCAGCGTTGTAAGGTGTGTTCTATTTATGTATGATAATTTTTTGTACCACTTTGTAGTGGGAAATTCTGGTTGGATTTTAGAATACCAGGACCCTTTTTTGTTAAGTGTTGACTTCCAATATTGAGCATGTACTTTTTTGATATTTTCCTTAAACATAGGTGTAACATGATTTTTATCTAGCTGTTTATCCTTAGCTATATTTAATGTTACTATTGTTTTCATTAGCATCTATCAGTAATTATTTCTTAGTAAGGGTTATTTGGTCATTATTAGGGTTGATATAGTTTCTATTAAGTTTCTGTAATGCACTTTGGGAATCTGTCAATATTAGGACGTCTTTGATATTATTTTTGAGTGAATATATAATTTCTTCATAGATAGCAACCATCTCAGCCGAACATATGTCAAGTTGGTTAGGGAGTCTTGATGAAAAGTTGTATTTGTTTTGAGGGCAGTGGACTCCATATCCCATTCTACCATCTTTCCTTGAGCCATCCGTGTATATGTGGGTATAATCTTTTAATTTCTCTGTGCACTTTTTATGTTCGGCGTATTCTTGCTCAGTTGGAGATTAACTATGTTAGGGTTTTTTTATATGGCATTTCCTTTCTGTTTTGTAGCAAGTCAAAGTGTCAGTTTTGTATATATTTTTTAAGCGTGGCTGAAAGTAGTTATAAGCTTGCACTAAGTAGGGTACATTCCCCCTTCCAATAGTTGGCATTCTTAGCTTTATGTTTTTTATTGGTTTTAATAAGGGTAGCAGTGGGTGGTTATTTATCGTTATGATCTTGGATAGGAATTTAGTTCCTAACCATCTTCTTCTAAATTCTAAGTTCATTTCGGCTGCCTCAGCCATAATAGCTTTTGTTGGGGTAGATTTCATGCATCCTAGGATCACCCTGTGGCCTTTATGTAGTATTTTGTCAAGCTTGATTGTGTTCCGCTTGCTTAGTGGTTTGAAGAGGAATGAACCAAAGTCCGAACGGACTTTACCACACCGTTTAGTGCCATTTGGAGTGTTTGAGGGTCAGATCCCCACCAAACTCTGCAGTGAGCATTCTTCTATATGTTTATTCCAGTTTAAAGATTTATCTAGATGGATTCCTAGGTATTTTACATGTTGTTTGAATGGCTTTAAAACATTATTTATTCTTATCTGTGAGGTGCTGTCTTTTATATGTCCTTTGGAAAAAACATGGGTTCACATTTTTGGGGTGATAGGGATGATAGGATGTTTTCAAGTGCCCTATTGATTTTTAGGGGTATTTCTTCTATATGTTTGCCCGTTGTAAATATTACAATGTCATCACCAAATCCCATTACTTCTATTTCACTTGAGAGTATTCTAAAGATATCCTTTAAGTATATGTTGAAGAGTATTGTACTTAAGGACGATCCCTGTGGGAGTCCTCTGGTTGCGATATTAGGTCCTAGGTGATTTCCGTTTGTGTTTCTTATGAAAAGGTTTCGGTTTTCTAGCAGCATTCAGCAGTTTTTGCTTTAACCACCATTAATGACTTTCTTTTAAAAAAATGGTATACCAATTATTTAAAAAAAAAACTACTGGCTTTATTGTTTAGGGAAGTAAAAATATATGATGATGATTTTTGTGACAATATGTGTTATGTATGATTAACAATACTATTTGTATACAGGGATAATAATTAGGAATATGAAACGATATTTTTTTTAATTGGGGTCTTTATTACACTGAGTGCATATTCACGAAAATTTTTAACTCTGCAAAAATATACTTATTTTTTAGTGCATAAACTCAGTTATATTAAAATTATATAGGAGATTCAAAATAGATTTTTTCTCACAAACGACTTGTCATATCATAAAATATTAAGAGTGTTTTTTGATGTATTTTTACTTGCCCTAAACTATAAACCCGACTATAAAGCTAGTCGTTTTTATAAAAAAATTAGTGGCGTATTATTATAGAAAGTCAGGGATGGTTACTCATACCTGTGCCCACGATTGAGGTGAAAAGTGCTAAATACTGTAAAAATATAGCCTTTAAATACCTATGAGGTTATACCAATTTTTAATCAAATAACTCTTACTATTTTGGAATTACTAAAGAAATGATAATTTGTGTAAAACTTTAACACCCTGTATCTCGAAAAACAAGCATCTTCATACCGATATTTATATGAACATTTCGTCTTATTTTCTTACAAAGAATCTCGCTTTAAATTTGGGCGCATGCTTTTTGAAACACCCTGCAAATTACATTAAAATTTTTAACTGAAAAAAAGTGAATAATTAAAAGAAATAAAGTTCTTATTCTTAAAAATATTATTTACATATTTAAAGGGTGCCAAAATATTTCCGGCGCGGGCGACGACAACCCTCGGGGGTGCCCTGAGTTAGGTAGGGTAGATGTTAAGGGATAATATGGCAAACTTAAAAAAATCATAGCAGCCTGAAAAATCAATCAATCAAATCAGAACGGAAACTTTGACGGCTTTGGTCAATTCAGAAGTCATGGTTCTTGTGATTATTCCGTGTAAAATTGGAATTACTATCCGAAGTTTCGCTTTCAGGGATCTTTACTCCACGAGATCTGAACATTCAGTGTTTAGATCTCGTGCAGTAATGATCTCTGAAGATGCTTCGTGCATTCGAAGGCGAAACGTCGGATAGTAATTCCAATTTGACTAATCCCAAGGACCATGATTTCTTAATTGACCAAACCGTGAAAGCTTCCGTTCTATGTTAGCTAACTAACTCTGCCAGCTGGCCTTTCTCCTTAGATGCCGAGATGAGGATGTAGTACCGAAATCACTACAGGTGAACTGCTAAGAATATTTTAACCGTGCCAGCAATGCATTAGTTAGAGACAAGATCGAGGCAATACATCGTGATTTAGATACAAATGCCCGTAAACTACTAGAAATACACCTGACATTAGACTTGAAGAAACCATATTTGTAACTCTGGACAACATCACCAATACACAGGCAGAGAAAATCCATCAATAAGTTACACTTAAGCAACAAAAGAAGTTAGAAACACTCCTAAACAGAAAAAATCCAGTGAAAGGTCCGCAGAATACAGTTATCAACTTGTCGTCGAAGCCGTTAATCCGATGCAGAACATATAGTATCCTCCGTTGAAGCCGCAATCAGAAGTTTACCAGTGGAGCAAGTCGATGAAATCAGATATGAGACAGCGAAGATCATCAAGAATTCAAAACTACCGAAGTCGAATCTCTTCGTAGCCGAAAAAGCGGCGATGAAAACGCAGACATTCTAGTCCTTCCAGCAGATAAAAGCAACGCCACAGTCGTCATGGATAGAACTTAATACGTGGAAAAGGTAATCAACTCTTGGTAACAACATCTATAAAGTTATGTATACAGATTCTACAAGTAGAGTAGAAAAAAAAAAAACATCACCAATCTTATTAACGCATCCAGTCTACCACCTGCGGGGAAGAAATCGCTAAAACCAAGCAGCTCCAAGATCTATGGTCTTCCCAACAGAGCTGGTAGTATCTAATATCTGCCTTACATTAAAGTATTTAAGTTACTCTGAAGTTACTGTAACTTAGTTATTTTTTTAATTATGAAAAAGTATCTTGTAACTAGATGCTTTTGTTGAGTAACTTGTAATGGTTAGTTTGGAAAGTATCTTTCGTTACAAAAGACTATCTGAGTTACAGTTACATATTTGGTAGTCTGGTCAACTTCAACGTATAAATCCTATAAAAACATGCAAACACGCGGCAGGCTGACTCGCGGATATGGCTCTTACTTTTTATGGTGCTTACGATTTGACGTCGCTCATTGATTTTATCCACGTCGGCACTTCTTCCAATTTCACCAAAATTTTATGACTACCCCTTCTCCCATTGTTATTTCGATATCAGAAGCAAACATAGTAAGCTATTGTTATTTGTTCGTGTTAATCTTGGTTTAGTTACTTGATTTGCAGTAAAGTTAAATTTGTTTGCTTTTTATCATAGATAAGTAGGTTAACTAGGAACAAGAATTTTGAAATAAATAGAGTTTTTCTGCACATTTTTTTTATTTCTGAATATTAGAAATATTAAGATGGAGGTGGGGTTTAGGTAATAAGTTAGTTAGGTAAGTAATACAAATTTGAGAGGAAACTAAGTAGTATGGGCAGGGTAAATCAACAACATTGTGATGTATATGCTTTATAGATTAAATGAGGCCAACAGACCATATTATTTGAAATATTATGTTGTGACCACTTGTGCATCATGTAAAAAAGTGTCTATATAAAAAGGTGCGTCAAAAAAGTAGATCAGAAAAAACTATTATTTTTCAATGGAACTCCTGGTATATTAATGCATTTTCGAATTTTACGTACACTTTAGAAAAATCGGTAAATTTCTTTACCCGGAACTTCCCTCGTTGTGATTGTTTTCCACTTGTTAGGATTAGTGAAGTGTGACCCAATTTAGTTCAATACATAGTCACAGTATATATGTGTTAAAGTGCGAGACACGCAAGAATACCAGGCGGTCCTTAAAATAAAGGTTCATGTCTTAAGCAAGCGGAAAAGTAAAATTTGTATACGCAAATAAATTTTATGTTATTTTATTTGTCGTAATAGTTTGCCGCTTCACCTATAAAGTGCGCCAGCTAAGCGGTACGGAAAATTAATCGAGGATTTAGTAAATTTCGCACTGGTCCACTTGTAATTGGGATGTGCCTAGAGTCTCCATGCACTTGCCGCTAGAAGGTTATAGCTATTTCTAGTGGCGCCTATACATTTCGAGCATTTGGCGATGGCGAGCAAAAGAGAAAAAACAATTCGAAGAAGTACTAGAGAAGCTGAAAATAATAGTTTGACTATTCCAATTCAAAATCGAACAGAACGCCCTGCATTTTACACTGATGTTTCGAAAAGTAGTGTAAGAAAAATTCAAAGAGAACATAACGATCGCTCATGTTCTACTTCACCTTTAAAATCTCCTGGTAAAAAAAGACCCCGATTATCATACAAAGATAAAATTGACGATGGTGATTTTCAAGTAATTCGACGAACAATAGAGGATTTTTATATAAACTTGAAGAAGGTTCCGACTTGCAAACCCCTACTTCGTGCTGTAAAGAACAATATAGATTTTCCGTACGGGTATAAAACCTTAAATCGGCTTTTACGATCAAATGGTTTTGTTTAGCGCATATGCCAAAATAAACGAAAATTGCTCATTGAGAGACCAAATATTTTTCACTGGCGGGTGAAATATCTATCAACTGTAAGGCAATATAGGCAAGAAGGACGCAATATTGTGTATCTAGACGAAACTTGGGTAGATAATGATATGACAGTGAACAAATGCTGGCAAAGTGAAAGTGTTACAGGTATTGTTCAGGGAATCCGCTCTAGTAGTCGCTTTATTATAGTTCATGCTAGTTCAGAAGCCGGATTTGTTCCAGGTGCTGTTTTAGTTTTTCGCTCGGGACTAACAACTGGACACTATCATGGACAGATGAATAGAGATAATTTTGAAAGGTGGTTGCTCGAGAAGCTTCTACCTAACATTCCTCCCAAATCAGTCGTGATAATGGATAATGCGTCTTGTCATTCCCACGTAGAAGATAAAGTGCCAACTAAGTACTCTACAAAAGCTCATATGATATCGTGGCTTAAATCGAACAATCTTGTATGTGATCCAACATGGAGAAAATATCAATTATATGAAGCAATATCAGCCAACAAGCCTAGAGAAAAAAAGTATAAACTTGACGGTTTTTTTACGGAACCTCGGTCATACATCTTCAAGGCTGCCTCCATGCATGTGCTACCTCAACCCAATTGAACTTGCATGGGCAGGAGTAAAAAAATATATTCGAGTGCGCAACACCGGTGAACTTTCAATTAAAGATTTAAATAAAATAACATTAGAAGTGATTGACTCAATATCGACTGAAAATTGAAAATCGTATGTTAAACATGTTTGCTCTATTGAAGATAAATACTGACAAGTAGATGGCAAAATTGAAACGGTTATTGATGATTTAGTTATCACACTGGGATCTTCAAGTAGTGATGACGAAACCTCATCATTTTCAGAGGAAGACAACGATTTAGAAGGAATCGAACCATTAGAATCACAGCCGTCAACCTCAAAAATGGCTTAGTTTTTTTTCATATATTTTGTAAAATTGTTCGTAAAGTAGCTGTCAATAAACTGCTTCAAAATAATTAATTTTCTGTTCAATACCGGCTGTCAAAAAATATCTAATATTGCAATTAATATTTCAAAAACTACAGAACTCATATTTTTCCAAAATTAACACATTAATGTAGTTATATTAGGGGAGCCAGGACTGATTCCAGTGAACAAGATTTATCAAAATTTTAACTTATGCAGTTCGACTTTGGCCTATTCTGGTATGCCAAAAGTGACCGTTTGTCTCCATCTGTCATATTACTTTGTACAGGGGGCGTCATTGTGAAGTACTATACAGGGCGTTTCCTAATTGCGTGCTAATGTTAAAGGGGGGTGATTCTTAGACCTTTTTAAGAAAAAAGTTTAATATAAACCTAAAAGTCTTAACTTTGGAGATTCAGGGTTTTAAAAAAAAACTTTTTTTAAATCCTAATTCTGATACTATTATAGATAAATAACTGTGTGAAATTTGATACACGTCTTTTATACATAAAAGGGCATTTTTTATTAACAATCGATTTTTGAAATTTCTGCCAGTGGCGTGCATATGTAATTAACCTGGGTAAAACCGTATGCTCCTTAATGCATAGAAGACGTGTATCAAATTTCATGCAGTTATCTACAATAGCATCAGAATTGGGATGAAAAAAAATGTTTTCTTTTTAAACTTTACCATCCTGTATCTCAAAAGTTAAGACTTTTAGGACATAAAAATACCTCCTTTAACATCAGCACGCAATCAGGAAACGCCCTGTATAGTACTTCACAATTACGGCCCCTGTATAAAGTAATATGACAAACGGAGACAGACGGCCACTTTTGGCATACCCGAGTAGCTCAAAGTCGAACTGCATAAATTAAAATTTTGATAAATCTCCTTCACTGGATCTGATGCTGGCTGCCCTTGTAAAATCTGGACTTGTAAATGGTGTATCACTATACTGGGTGGTCCAATAATAGTGGACGTAGGCAGTAGACCGGGAACCGTTAATGACAGAACTCAAGAAAAAATATATTTATAGGTAAATCGATCAAGAAAAATCAAAATTAAATCATTTTAAAATTCGAAAGTTCGCCGTTTTTGCAACACAAAAGAGATATAGAAGTACGGTACACGAAAGAGAACAGACAAATATACATAAAGGTTCATTAAGTATAGTTACATTTTTTAGTTATCTGAAGTGCGTATAGTCAAAAATGAGTGCCATATTATTTAAAGAACAACGGGACACCACTGGTTTAAAGAGATTTCTTGGCCGACCTTCCTAAACCGGTTGACTCCTCCCGATTTTCTTTCGTGTCCCGCACTATACATATACTGTCTTTTCATTTTTATTTGTTCCATGATATTGCATTCTTACCAATATTTTACTATTTTCTTTTTACCTATGCCACACTTGATTTTTGTGCATAATAAAATAAATTCAATAAGTAGTTTTTACACTGACACATACCCCCATTTTGCTACGTCATGTTGAATTCGTACCAGTTTATTCCATTTTCACATCTAATTTTTCTGCAAAATCAATTAAACAAGATTTTTTTTACGTTTATATTTTAAAAATTTTATTGGGCTGCCATGTTGTTTCGCAATCTTAAATTGAAACCCATAAAAATAGATTTTTTTTACTAGACCCTAACTCCAAATAAAACACCACTGTAACATAACAACAAGAGGTTTTTTAACGAAAACCATTTAGAAACTTAATATCCAGGAAATGCCTGTGGACCAACGGAGTAGGTAAAGACCGATAATATGGGTCATGCAGGATAGAGGATTTATATGTGTCCTGAGGATGCACAAATTAAGTTCCAAAATGTCGACAATTAAAAAAAACTTGTTTTTTACTGGATCTTAATCCTAAATAATACACCACTCTAACAAAAATTTTTTAACATTGTTCAGCCATATTGGATGTTTTCTCAATTCCGTCGGTGTGGCTGTCTGTCTGTTTGCGGCGTAGCTAAAAAACTACTTACCCGCTTGACTTCAAATTTTGGCCAAAAATTAAGGGTCATAAGGGGATGACCTGGTAAGATTTTGGTAAAAATCCAATGTGGCGAAACAAAATGGCGGCCTAGTGAAATGTTAAAAAAATTATCATTAAAAACTACTTATCAAATTTATCTCAAATTTTCAAATATTATGATCGAATCAACTGATAACATTTAATTAACAAATTCTGCTTGAAAAAACTGCTTAACGCTTGATTTCAAATTGTGTGCCACAACTACTTGTGGTATAGGGTTCAACTAGTAAATTAGTAAACTAGTAAAATAGTGGTACTAATTCAAGATGGCCGAACAAAATGGCGGCCAAATAAAATATTTGTAATCGTGAAAAAATCATCTCCTCAGGTTTTACACATTTTACGTTTTTGTACTAGATGCCAAAAAAGATTTTGTATCAACTCGGTCGGTCCGTCTGTTGACAATTCCGTTGTATCAAAAATTAAGGGTCAATGGGGGATGACCTGGTAATATTTTGGTAAATATCCAAAGTAGCGAAACAAAATGGCAGCCTAATAAAAAGTTAAAAAATATTATCAAAAAACTGCTTATCCAATTTATCTCAAATTTTGCATAAACATCAACTATTATCAATCAAGTAGGTATATCAACTGGTAAAATTTTGGTACGAATCCAAGATGGAGGGACAAAATCGAGGTATAATAAAGTAT